>VXAY01002116.1:168426-405698 GCA_013399855.1 Oxyruncus cristatus | reverse complement strand
TTTTTTTTTTTTAAATCTTATAGAGGAATGGGAGCTTGGACTGGCAGACTGATCTGACCCAGCACAGCACTGTGGATGTTGGCACAGGTGGGGATGATGCTCTGAGTGCTCAGCTCTTCTGCTGGGGAAGTGGGAAGCTGCTAGTTGGGAATTTGACCTGACCTGCAGTCATAGTGGCTGATTGCCGTCACTCCTCTAATATTGTGTCAAACTGCTGAGCCTTCTGAGATGTGGGGTGTGTGTTGAAGTGAGTGTGAAGGCTCATGCTCACTCCAGCATGAGGTTGCTTCAAACAGCAAATCCTGTTGGCATCCAAACTGAGTTCCCACTGGGTGACAGCAGGGTGTTTGTGGTGCTTCCAGAAACTGGGTGGACACAGCTGAGCTGGTTTTGTGTAGAATCAGCTTGGGTCCAACACTGTATTTGTGTGTATTGGAGGCATCTTTAGTGCTTGAAAGGATTGTTTGTTTGCCCAGCAACCAGAACTAATAAATTGTGCAGATTTAGGTTCTCTGTCTTTGAAATAATTCACTGAAATAATCAGCTTACAGCAAATTGGGAATTAATTGTGTATTCTTTAAAGAAAATGTACACAGAATGGCATGAAAACACTTCAGTTCCATTGGCATTATGTATTATTATAAACTAATGAAAGAATTCTGATGGCTCAAGGCGCTTTGCTTAAAACAAGACCGTAAGTCAATATTTGAATAGATGAGGTCAGCATTTTCTTAAACTGCAGAGAACCTCCTTTGCCACATCCCTTCCTTGTGGCAGCAGAGATTGCTTGGCTGGCGCACGGGATCAAAGCTTCAGGAGCAGGAAGCAGTGTGGCCACTTTGGTACAGAGCTGTTTATCAGGACTGGAGCTGGCAGGACTGGTGTGGCTCACCTGGGAGGAGGCACAGGTAGAAATGGCTCTGCTATGTGTCACTGCCATTCCCAAGGCCTTACGGGAGGCGCCCAACCTCCTTTTGAGCCAATGTGAAGGTAAAACCTCTTGTTTGTGATGCTTAATGCTGTCAGTATTCCTTGTGGTGCAGCTGTTAGCAAGTCCTCCACGTAGAAGACAAATGTGATGACCCTGCATGGCTCAGCTCAGGGAAATGTCTGCTCTTCTGTATGGTGTGACTCAAACCTACTAACTTGAAGCTTGTGCTGCAAAATATATGTGCAATTCATGGACTTCATTAGTTAAACGTACTCGTTCCTTGCACAGTTTTGTAAGACCTTGGAACTGCAACCCTGCCATCAGTTGACAGGAATCCAGTGGCCTTACATTGTTTATGCATTGTGTTAGGATGTGGTTTCATGAGAGATTTTAGCTGTGTGCAAAGCAGCGAGTGGTGAGGGGCAAGATGAGTGGATCTGTAGGGGGAATTTCAGGTGTGAGGGCCTTGACATTCATATTGCAAGTTTTGGACATTTTTATATCATTCTAGTTTTAGTCTTGCTCCATGGGTGTAATGCCTGTTAAAGATTAACACATATTAGGAGTGTTCTTGGGTTTAGTTTCAGTGGGGAAAAAAAAATCCAGAGATTACTTACTATGAGACTGCTCCACACTGAACTGAAGCACCATAAATGAGGGTGGTTTGGACCTTCATGAGCAATGTGCTCCTAATCTATGCTGTAACAGTGATGTAGATGTGGGTCTGAGTTGGGTTTGAAGCAGTCATGTGCCTCTGACCCTACAGTGAGACATCTGAGGGAGATAAAGTTGGCACTAAATAGTTTTCTCTGGAGCTGTTTTCTTTATCTGATTCACCAATAGTATAAATAACTACTAATCTTAAATGCAGAGCTGGGGGAAGGGACCATGTGAATGCACACAGAAGGGAGCATGGGATCACAGAGTTCTCGGGTTAAGATGTCTTGGAAATACAGCTTTGGGTTTCCTGCTCTCTTCTGGTGATGTAGCTTTACTGGGCACTTTGAGAAGGAAAAGCAGGAAATGCTGTATGTTTCCATCTGTTCAAGGTTCAGTCCCTTTCCTTCTTCTCAGTTGGATATGGGTGTTTAGGTGCAAAAAGAAGGGAGGGACCCTTTTGTACAAGACCAGTGCTCAGAGTTGTTTTCCTGACAGTGGGAAATGTGAGGCACTTCCCTCCTCAGGTTGAGGAAGACCAAACCCACATCCGTACCCCAAGGGGATACTTTGATCTTTGGGGAACTGGTTATTATGGTCATTGTGTAAACAGGAGAGGGAATCACGGGAGCAGATGCAGAGCATGGAGGAAGGAGCGGTGGAGGCCCTTGGCCAGCAGGGATTTGTCTTTGGTTGCCAAACCCTGGTGCTCACCTTGTGCCTGTGTCTTACAGGAGAGCTTTGATGACAAAACTCATGCAGTTTTGGGAGAAGAAACTGGAATTTTAAGGGCAACAGGTGGTCCACCGTAGGCCTCTTTGTTTGAGGTTATGGATTGTCATCAGTGACTCAGGCCAGGGTAACAGGGAATTAGGTGGTGTTGAAGAGGAAAGAAAACATTCTTATAACCACTACTTATGTTTACAGTTCTGGAGGTGTTTTCATTGTTCAGCATTTAAACACCTGAACTAGTTTTTCAGTGTTAAGATGTGTCTTAAGTGGCCAAACAAATAGTATGGTATTGCTGTTAAAAGAGCTGGACTTCCTATAGCTCACAAACTGTAGGAACACTTCTGTGGGAAAGCACTTGGAAGGAGCATCCGATTTTGAAATAGTTCAGAAGAAAAGTATGATAGTTATAAAAGTAAGATTGTACCTTCTGTGGTCTTTTGTCTCTAGTGTAAACTTTGTCTGCTATAAAACAAAATACCTTTGTAACTGTGTGTATGTACTCATACATAATAACAGAATTGTTATCTTGGTTTTATAGGACACTAAACTTTGAGGGTTTTCTGTGATAAATGTACAAGTGGAAACAACAGCAGGTTTTAGGCATCTAGCAACTGTCTGTTATGGTAAACTGGAAAAGAAAAAGCTCTGTTTCTAGTATAACTGCAGTTCTGCTGCCAAGGTGCTTCTGGAGGCTGCACAACTTTCCAGGATTCACGTTCCAATAAATGACTTTAAATCTGAACTGACCTAAAATCTGCCTGAAGAGACCTTTATGGAACATGACAGCAACTCTTGCTGCTTCATGTTGGACTCTGTCCCTCCAGGTCTGCAGCAAGTTTCAGCAAGGCTTCTCAGTATATGCAAGGATTTCAGTTATTCAATGAATCCCTTTTTTTTTTTTTTTTTTAATTTTATAAACTATTAAAATCTGGTTTTCATGAGATTTAATTTTATTTAATGGTTTGTGTCTTTTTTTTTTGGGCTGCTTCAGCAAGGTCACCAGATTCTGACAGTATTGTAATACCTTAAACAAAGTACCAAGAATGTGCCGTTGTCTTCTTTAATGTGTGAGTGTCTGACATGTGGCTGTTTCTCTTGAAGACACAGACGTGCTAGAATTTTGGTATATCTTCCACTCTCTTCCTTGGTTTATTTATTGGTTTTTCTGTTTTAGGGCTCCCAGAGGTGCTTAGTTACCTATAGTAGCCAACTTCAGAAAGGCTGAGTAGCTGAAGACTTCCTTTGTTTAAAATCAGTGAAGAGATGGGTGTTATGGCCATGCTTGTTCGGAGACTTGCTTCTGCCTTGGCACTGGGATGTGGTTGGCAGAAGAGCCAGTTGTGTAAGGTGTGGAGAGTCTGCCTGTGCCAGCAGTGACTGAATGTCTCGTGCAGGCAGTGCTGGCAGTGGGAGCTGTTTTGTCAGAGGCACCGGGGTTAGATAGGACACTTTTCATCTCTGCTGTGGGGAGTAACGTAGCCTGTGGTTGTTGACTGGGCTGACTGGCTTTGATGTGTTCGGTCTGTTTTATTTCCTTACTGAGGTTGTCATCTCACTGGAAACCGAGAGCTGAGCAGACTGCTCCCACAAAACTTGCTATAACCACCTTCCCCCAAAGATATCCAGTCATATCCTTAGCTCTGTTGATCTAATCAGTCCTTTGCCCCTGAAAATGGGTCAGAATCTTCAAAATGCACTATGTGGGAGGCTCCCTAATTGTGTTGGAAAGCTGTCATGGCTGGATGACAGAGGAGTGTGCTTATGTGTGTTTAAGTGGAACTAGTGTGGTTTGTTTGTCCCACTCCCTCTTGTGCTTTCATTGGGCAATGCTGTCTTTTCCACACCCTGATCAATAAGATTTCCCTGAGCTTTCTCCCAGCTCTTTCAGCTGTGCCTTGTGTGAAGATACTCCAGACCCTTAGTCATTCTGTGATCCTCATGGCCCTTTGGGTTCACACCATTATTTTCGTTTCTTTCGTGTGTCGGGGCACCCAAGGACAGCAGTCAGCACTCCAGATAGGTCTCCCCAGTGCAGAGCAGAGGGGGAGATCCCCTCCCTTGCCATGTGGCAGTGCTCCTCCTAATGCAGCCCCAGCTTCTGTTGATCCTCTTTTGCTTCAAGGATACGTTGCTGGCTCCTGTCAACTTGGTGTCTACCAGGTCCTTCTCTTCCAAGCTGCTTTCCAGCCAGGCAGTCTACAGCCTGCACTACTGCATGGGGTTGATTCTCCCCAGGGACAGGACTTGGCATTTCCCTTTGAACTTCATGAAGGTGCTGATGATCCATTTCCTCAGCCTGTTGAGGTCCCTCTGAATAGCAGCACATCCATCTGGTCCCTCAGCGACTCTTCTAGGCTTTGTATCATCTGCAGACTTGCTGAGGGTGCATCAGTCTCATCATGCAGATCATTAATAAAGATACTGAACAACTCAGCATTGACTCCTGGGACACACCAGTGGTGATTCTGCCCGAGGTGAACCAAGTGTCATTGATCACAACCCTTTGAGCCTGGCATTTTGGACGGTGTTCAATCCACACCACTTTATATTCCTCTGGCCTGTACTCTATCAGTTTGTTTTCAGTGGCACTGGCTCAATTGCCTCTGATTCTTCATTGCACAGATTCCAGCCCCTCATCTGGTACCAGGGCACTGAATGTAGTCTTGTGTTTCTAAATCTGTTCTGTCAGTTCTTAGTCTGTTATAATTTATTGTCTCTAATGCCCTCATCAACCTGATTGGGATGTGGCTTGTCATTTATTTCCTTCCCTCTTTCCTTGGTTGGAAGCATGTTCCAGGTGCTGTCTTTATGTTTATATTTGAAATCTTGCCAAAATAAGATTGCCACTTATGTGTTAAAGAGGTAGGATCAAGATACCTTCTTTACATGCAGTGTAGGGGATGGTTTGGGATGGCCCATTCCAGCTGTGAAAACTCAGGAGAAAGTTGTCTCCCTCTCAAGTGAGCTTTGGTGTTCCTGGATGTGCAAGAAAAGCACAGTAAACCTCACAGTGTTCCTGCTTAAGCTTGAGAAGACTATTTTTCATCCATGATGTGGTCATTATGGACTTCTAAGATAGAGATAATTGATTTGAGTTTGGTTCAAAATGGAGAAAGCAGTGTAAAAAAAAACTGACGGGAGGTAAGGTAGGTGGATTTTGTATTTTGTGTTGCTGAGGAGTTCTGCTGCACCTTCTACTAGATGACTGTTTCTTGAGAGTTTTGACCAGTTTATATGGTTGGAGTCCAACTTACTGCTGACTGATCACAGCATAACCGTTCTTGAGTAAAGCTTTTAAGTGAGAACTTGAAACATTCAAAAGCATTCAGAACTACTTCAAGCCTTCAGGAGTACAATCCGTGGACTAATGTAATTCCTAGTTATTGTTGTTACAAGCCTTCCGAAGTACAGTCCATGGACTAATGTAATTCCTAGTTATTGTTGTTACAAGGAGCGTGATGCCTTAACATTTTCTGTCATCACCGGATACTCTTTTTACTTGGGTAAATATTGTATTTTATACATCAAGATGTTTCAGTGGCTTGTTTAATGTGGACTGTCTTGGCAGTAAACAGTTTCTTGCCTGTCACACTGAAGTCTGAATTACCTGAATGATTCAATTAGTGCTACTTGCTAGTATTGAAAAGCAAAGCTGACGAGTTCTTGTTGAGGGTCACGTAGTAGCTAGGTGGGAGATGTGTAGTTTCTTGCTGTTTCTGTGCCTTCATATGAAAAAAAGTTATGGGATAAAACTATTTCGTCATTCCCCATGATCCCTTCCACTTCACAGACAAGACAACAGAATTTGCATCTGGTTTGTCTACATATCCATTAGAGTGAGAGTGGCATGGAGTATCACTGACAAATAAAAGAAGAAATGCACCACCTAAATTTCAAACATAAAAAGCTGGTGTCCTTTCACTGCTGTTTATCTTTGGAACACAGAGACGTGGATGGTGACTGGGAGGTTCTTCAAACACTCTGCTGGTTGTTGGCATGACTGAGTCCATGTTTTGCAGCCTGGAAAGGTGACCAGAATGAACGTGTTGTTCATTTCAAACACAAATATAGGAACGTTCTCCCAAGGGAATAAATAAGCTTTCAAAAGGATTGGTTTGTGTTGACACAGCATGAGTGTGATTATCTACTGCTGTGGAAAAAGGCCCAGGTGTTTGGCACTCCCAGTCACAGTCTGCAATGCTGAGAGCATTTACTATGACTGACACTCTATTCTGATCCATTTTCCATGTTTAACTTTGTGGAGCTGTCCTGTAGTGTGTATATTGAAATAGAGTACCTGCTAATGTGCTTTGAAACAGTGTATCATGGGAGAAATATGTGACATGGGTGTTTCTCACACTTCTCTGCATTTGTTTCCAAAATGGCTGAGTCGAGTTGGTTGGAAAGTGACATTTTTATTTCCAGACTGTGGGTGATGAATGGCTGTTGTCTTTATGATCCGTGGCTGCCAGAATTTCCTGTATGTTTGGCAGTATCTCGTGTCAGCCACTCAAAAAACAATTCAATGCAGAAGCAAGACTAAATTACTCTTCTTGCTGCAGGCAGTAAGGGGGGAATATGATCCTTTAAAACAAATTTAGAGAATACATTTGGCAAAAATAAAAAAGTGTATGCCAGGAGTTTCAGAGGGTATATCATGAGCAGGTAACTCTGGCGCTGCCTTCTGTTCACAAGGAAGAAAACAAATTTGTCCTTAAAGGAAAAAAAACAAAACTAAGTCTTCATCTTTATATTTGATTGATTCCTTTGTTAATGGGTATATTCAGAACATACTTCACCAGACAGATCAGTCAAGCTTCTCTTGCATTCATGGCACCATCATGTAGTTCTGTTTTTTACAAAGGGTTTTCTGACTTCATCCATAGGCAGCAGTGGAAAAAAGTCTTCATTGCAACATCACTGCAGCTGCACTTTTAATCAAAATTGCCCACAGATCAGAATTATACATTGGTTTAATGCAGCTGTAAGTTCAATACCAATGAAATAATACTTCTTCCCATGTGATTCCTTTATTTTTTAATTAATTGTTGGATATTATTATGCACTGGTAGAATAGAGTAACTGGGGGGAAAAAACCCTCAAACTTCTACAACCCTTCAGGATTTCTGTCTTTTGACCCTGTTGTGCTCCTGTCATTGTGTGTGTTTGTTGGGATCTGCAGAGGAGGAAGTTTCAGTGAGAACAATGTTAACATTTGGCAGTGCCTGGATATCTGGATGAATGTGAGGAAAGATTATTTGACTGCTGCAGGTTTGTGGAAATTTCTGGCATGAACAGAATGTCTTGTTGAACAAATGAGTCTTTATTGCCAAACGAGCCTTAAGCTGTCAGTGAGCAACTCATGGATCTTGTGCAACAGATGGACAAATATGTAAATACATCGCTGTGCTCCCTTGAATAAATTAATTGTATCAAAATTAAAGCTCACTTGCTTATTCTACTTCATAGAAATCAGATGATTCTGAAGGAGGGTGCCTTTGTCTGTGCAATTTAAGTTGCGTGACGTTGTCAATCACACACCTTCTGGCTGTATTACAATTCTTGGATCAAACCTGCAGAAACACTGTGTGTGCAGCAATCAGTTTTTGCAGATAGAGTAGCAGGTTCAGGTATGAGAATTAGCAAAGCATTGGATGTACATACCATGCATGCAGTGTTTTGAACCTTCTTCCCTCCTTGGCCCCAAATGTGCACTGAGGAACAAGCACTTGTCCTGTGGGCAGTGATTCATTATTGGTAAATCTCCAGCTGCGATGTGGTGGGGTGGGGGTGAGGGGAAAACCACTGCCAGCAATTCCTTCCACCACACATGAGTAAAAACCTACCCACCACCACCAAAATAGGACCTGGTGTCATATCTCTGCATTTACTTTATTCTAATAGGCAATTGTCCACCGACAGAGTTGGGAATGCCACAGTTCACAAATGAATGTTGCTTTAAGGGAAAAACACTTGTTCTTAGCATTTGTGGTTTTTTGCACATATGTGGCTTTCAAGTTGCATTTCTAAGACTGGGTTGTATTCACTGTGGGGTTTTTTTTCTCTTTTAGTGGACTATATCGTGGAATATGACTATGATGCAGTGCATGATGATGAGTTAACGATCCGAGCTGGGGAAATCATCAGGAATGTGAAAAAACTGGAAGAAGAAGGATGGTTAGAAGGGGAGTTAAATGGCAAAAGGGGCATGTTCCCTGACAATTTTGTGAAGGTGAGTTCTCTGCATTTGCTGGGTCTTACTGGGATGGTGTATCAGGCTCGTTATTACTGAAATGGTTAGAATACACATGGCTTTTATTTGTAACAGGATGATTTTTTTTTTTTGATAGGAAGACCTTTTAGGTGATGACATTTTTTTTAATATGCTTTTGAAATTTTTTTTTTGAGTTCTGCTGTCTGTTCTTGTTCACTTTAGCATTTCTTTTGGTTTGTACCCTTAAACTGTGTGTTCTGCAGTGCACTAAGTTGTCCAGAGCCATGGTTATCTGCTTTAGTGAGATGAACTGATTTTAAAAAAAAAACAAACAAAACAAAACAAAAACAACAACAACAACAAAACAAAAACAAAAACAAAAAACAAACAAACAAAAAACAAAAACAAAAACAAACAAAAAAAAACAACAAAAAAAACAAACACAAGACCATGAAAACCCCTAAATCTACCCCTACAGAAGACATCAGGTTATGAGAGAGTTGGGAAAGTGGGGAAGTTTGGAGTCTGCTGAGCTGGAGATATTTTTCCATCTAAACTGTGCAAGTGTTGGAGACGTTGTACTTTTACTTCTTTATGCTTTCAAGCATTTTTAGTAACTTGCAGGGATTCCTTGGTGTAACACTTCCATACAGTCCAAGTGAATTTAGATATTCCTGCATCTTTTGAAGTGAAATTCTTTGCAAACCAGAACTATCTAATGTATCTTGCTGTGATACTTTCATATTGTTAAACCTGAGGGGAAGGTTATCCAGTGCTATAAACACTTTACACATATTTACTTTAAACTTTACAATTTTTCTGTTCATCTTACTGAAAAAGCAAAATTATATTTGATTTACTGCAGAGAGTTTTAAGTATTTTCCTTTTAAAACTGATGGGAATAATCCAGTTGTTCTCAGAGACAGTCTTCCTCTAAGGACGAGTTTGTATGGATGCCTTTCACTTGTCTAATAATTTCAAATTGTGGGTAGTTTAGTTCAAAGTCCGTTAGGGGTTTTGAGTCCTGTGTAAATAGTATTTGACCCTAAGTGGTGTTTTGATGGTTACTGTGTTGATGAGGTTAATTAGCACTCAAGTGCTGTATAGGAAGAAAGCCTCAGACATGGCTCTTCTCAGGTGCTTGTGTACGCTGTCTTTCTGCTGAACAGGAGAGAGGGGTCGGATGTGTCATGTTTCCGTGTTAACTACCAAACTTGTTGGGTATTTTCTTGCCCTTCTGCAGCTGTGGCTTTTATAAACTTTGTTTAAAACGATTTCCACCTTGGCATCTCAGCTGCAGGTATTTTTAACCCTACAGCTGTTCAGTATGTGCATGGCATGGTTGGATATCCTGAATTATAGGGGTCTGACAGTTTTCTGGAAGGTGTAGGGGCTTGGAGAAGTGGAAAGGAAGTTGTGCAAAAGAAAATTATCACTTTTGTTCCATGACGATAGGGGTAACTTTCCTTTTTAGTGCTGGAGCTTAGTGCAGTTATGAGGCTGATGCTGGGAACTTTATCTTCTAAGATGGTCAGTTTAGAGTGGAAAACTGTTGCGCAGTGATGAGATGATGGGAAAGCATTAATTGTTAGGGAAGTGAAAGTCATGGGTTTTCGTCAAGGTCAGTTTGATTATAGTTTCATAGAATCAGGCTGGAAGGGACCTCTGAGATCATCAAGTCCAACCCTTGATCCAACACCACCGCGGTTACCAGACTATGGCACTAAGTGCCACGTCCAGCCTCATCTTGAAAACCTCCAGGGATGGAGAATCCACGACTTCCCTGGGCAGCCCATTCCAATGGCTGATTACTCTCTCTGTAAAGAATTTCTTTCTGATATCTAACCTAACCCTCCCCTGGCACAGCTTAAGGCCATGCCCTCTTGTCTTCCTGCTGGTTGCCTGAGAGAAGAGACCAACCCCCACCTGGCTACACCCTCCTCTCAGGTAGTTGGAGAGAGCGATGAGGTCTCCCCTGAGCCTTCTCTTCTCCAGGCTAAACAACTCCAGCTCCCTCAGCCTCTCCTCATACTTTCTTCTTAAAAGTTAATTTACAGGTATAGATAGTTTGAGAGACCATTTCTGGGAAAACGGTTGCAGAACAGTGGATTTTTTTCTGCCTCATCCAGAACTGTTCTCATTTGTTGCTGTTACTACATTGGTTGTTGGATCGTACTGTAGGATCTATGAAATGCTACCGTGATCAGACTGCTGCAAGTACCAAGCATCACCAGCTAAACTCAAATGCCCCAGCTTGGCCTGGTGTGATACTGACACCCTCAAGGTGTGGGTGAAGTGCAGGAGGGACGTGGAAACAAGGAGAAGCAGGGTTGTACTTTGGCCTTATGAATGAGGAAGGTCCCTCGAGAAATCGATTTCCTCGTTTGCTACTGTGCCCAGTAGCTTAGCACCGCCACAACTGGGAGGGGTAATAATAATAAGGATGCTGAAGAGGGACAGATGTTGCCAACTTCTCATGACCCACATGAAAGGGAAAGGAGAGTAAAGGTCTGAAGGACGTAGTGAGAAGGAAAGAGCTGGAAGGACAACCAGGCCAGGAGGACTGAGGGGGAACCTCGGGTGTATGGGGTAGATCTCCCATGTCAGCAGAAATGTAGCCAGAGAGGGCACATTGCTGTGGACAGGACTGAGGGTTGCACCAAGTTTTACACGTTTGATTGCAGAATTCTGGGACTGTACTTGAATATTTATTCCTTCCTGGGAGGATAATCTTATTCTCCTGTTATGAGTGTGATTTCATCCATTAAATGGGAATATGGACTGAATCCATTACATGGTTAAATTTGTGGTGTTTTTTTGGTGCTATGTGTATTGGTTTGTTAAGAATTGAACTGAGGCCTGGATATAACCTCTCCATGCAGAATTTGGGTGGTAAATTGTCATCTGTGCTTATCTAAGAAAGATTAACACTGGGAGCTGAAAGTGTATGTGCTATCCACTAGATTTGCCTTCATGTGTAAAATATTTAAAAACATAATAAATAT
This sequence comes from Oxyruncus cristatus, assembly GCA_013399855.1. Taxonomy (NCBI): domain Eukaryota; kingdom Metazoa; phylum Chordata; class Aves; order Passeriformes; family Cotingidae; genus Oxyruncus; species Oxyruncus cristatus. The sequence goes on along the minus strand of VXAY01002116.1, from coordinate 394,159 downwards.
GACAGACTAAACTGGGTGCAGATGGACATGTCTTCTTTTTGAATGCTAGGTGTTATTACAGAAGATAAGTTCTTATTTTAAATAAATAGAAGCCTTTGATTTCCATCAACTGCAGGAGAACTGGAGGGATGCTCTAATTCCAGCTAGTTTGGTTTTGCTAACTTTGTTAGTTTGTCTCTTTTCCATACTGTCTGAGGGCAGGAAAGGAGCTTGTTGCCTTGGTGCCAGCTAAAACTGGCTGTGGCTGTCAGGCAGCACGAGGTTGGTTCTTGGCTGTTTGAAGGACAAGCAAAATGCCGACAGGAGGATTATCGCTCCATGCTGCCTGGATATGTTGGATGCCCCAGATTAGGACTGGTATCACGACTGCTAAAGCAGATCAGTCCCTTCTGTTTGCTGCTGCTGGGCTCTGCTCATACACTGGATTTACTGGCATTTTAAACCGCTCCTCGTGCTTTGACTTTTGCGTGCTTTGACAAACACATTTCTTCTGTTTGAGGTGTGACAGAGTGCTGTCAACTTCAGTTGGAGTTGTTAAAGCAGGAAATAGCTTTTTGATTGTCTTCCTTTCTTTTTCATTATGTCTTCCCCCCCCCCCCCAAGTCTTCAAAACATTGCAAAGTAATTTTACATAGTGGTAGCAGGGTTATGGTTTGTGTGGTAGTAGCAATTGGGTCTTTGCTGTCAGAATTGCAGCAAAGGAAGCTGAGGCTGTGTTTTCAAATGGGTTATTTTATTGTACAGTGTAGATGAGGTAAGCACTATACAACTTTGAAATACTCCAGAGGAAAAGGGAATGCATGGAAGCTTCCTCTGGATACTGATGTAATACTGATGCTTGGTACTTTATATCATCTTCTGGTAAGTTTTTGGTTGGGCTTTATTGGTTTTATTGGGTTTTATTGCCCAAGCATTTTGCCTATTGATGGTGAGATCCTGAAGGGAGCTTGGTGGTGCCTGAATGCTAGTACCAACTGGGACCTGGACATTTTCCTAGTCACTTAACAGGTTAACCAGCAGTGTGAGACAGTCTGTCCCAGAAGGTGCAGTTCTTGGTGCTGACTTCCACGTGCATAATTTTGCTTTAAAAGAAAGAGAATAGACTCAGCTGAGGGGAACCCTATAAAGCCTTCAAAACACACTTGTGTATTAGTGTGGCAGTGTCACTGCATGGGACGGGGAGTGGAAGGGATGTAAAGATTGGGAGGCAAGTCAGGGGGTGAGATGTCCAAAGCAGTCCTGAAACCGGAGCTTTATAGTTGAAAACAACTAGGTTAAAAAAAACCCCAAAACCACAAGCAATTACACTGCGTGTTTGTGAAGCTCATTTCCTTGAATTCACTTTTCAGTACTAGGGCTTTTTAAAGATGTTCTGCCTGTATTGCAGTGCTGGGTTTTGGAGTGTGTGCATTTCCAATGTTTTTAACAAAACCTGGTTTGAGATTCCTGTTTGAACTGTGTGCATATCCGTTCTGAGTGGGGTTGGAATATTTGAATTAGAGTTTTTGTTTCTGACATTGTTATTGCCATTTTTCTGCTTCTTCCTGTATGGGCAGTTCAAAATAAACAACTTCATAAATTCCTGAAAGGAATTAGCAGTGGAAACCTAGCAGACTTCTATTGTTTTCTTTGAGAGTGGCTTTTCCTTTCTAAAGTCCATCAGTGTCAAATGTGCACATGTTCATTCACCTGCAGTGCGGGTTTGAGCAGAGCAATAATGCTGTTAGTTGGCATGTGTTAGGTTTTTGGATATGCTAAGGTGTGTGGAATGTGGAAGGCTTTTTGGCTTTGAGTTGGGTTTTGTTTCTGTTTGTAGACTTCCATATATATAATATACAGGAACAGTTCTCTGAAAGTAAAGATCAAGAGTCCAGGATTCCCCTCCTTCAGGAAATTGCCCAAATCTCCCTCTTTTTCTGGACAATGAATCTTAACTTTTTTTTTTTTGGGGGGGATTTATTTTGACAAGATGGGCTAAGATCCATTTTTGTTTATTTTTTTGTTTATTTTTGTTTATTTTGAGTAGCTCTGTTCCCTCACTGCTTCCAGACACCTGTTGTGTTGATAAGCTGAAAGCGATGATTTGGTGTTCATCCTTCTGCTCATTTTTTAAGATTTTTGTCCCTTCACGGTTGAGGAGCTTTTTAAGGACTGAAGTTCCTTGTTTTATTCCATTTATCGCTATCTCAGTTTTATAACCGGCTCTGTTGTGAGTAATAGGCTTTTCACGGTAGTAAAACCAGTTCGATCGTAAGCTCAAGGCAGTCACTCGGATGAGGGAGGAGCAGTGGGTGGATTAATTAGTAGCTCTCATCAGTGAAGTTTTCCAGCAGGCTTTGGGGACATTCTGGTGAACAAGCTGGAGCCTTCTCCGAGCGCGTTCGGGACATGCAGCCCCTCGGCCGCCTGCTCAGCGACAGGGCTGGAACAGGGAGAGCTTCCTGCCTGCACAGGTGTGTGCAGCTGCTCCCGCTCTAGCGCCGAGCCTGGATCCTTTCCAGGTTAACACGTGAACTTTGCTCACTGTGACATTTTTCTTCCTCCCCCTAAATAAAAAAAAAAAAAGCCCTGCAACACTGGGTGTGCTCGAGCAAATATGTCCTTGGAGGTGGTAAGCTTTGCTTTATTTTCTGTATGTTCTTAACATCAAGTGTTGTAAACGGATTTCGCGTTTCGGGGTAGTGAATGTGAACAGCATGAATTTAAAAGTTGTGGTTGCAGTATGATTTTTAGATTTTGTTTAATATATAGTGTAAATTCTTGGTCTTAGAGTTGTTTGTGTAATGAGACTCCTTGGGCTTGGTTTAGCTTTTCTGCCCGTCCGTAGTGCATCGAGATACTTAGAAACTCCAGACAACTATGGTGTTTGCATGAAGAATTCCTTTTTCAAAGGATGATTTGGTTTTAGGTGATTCTTTCTGTTCAACTTCCTGGTATATGTGTTTGTGTAAATGAAACAGCCCAAGCCGCCTTCCTTCCGTTAACATCGCCCTTAGACCAGCACCAGTATTAGCACAGCTGACTTACCTTCTTAAGCCTGTCTTTGTTGCCTCTGTCCTATGTTCTCAGTGGTGGGATGCTGTTAAATGCCGGGCTGTGAACCAGGGAGAGAAGTTTTGGCTGAAAGCTCCTTCAGGCGCAGCGTCTTTCGTAATTCCTTTTCAAAAATAGTAAATTGACCTCGCCCAGAACTCTAAACAGGAATCATGGAATCAGGATCGTGGGCAAGACAGAGTCTCTGTTCTAAGTTAATTCTAACCTGGGCGCAGTTAAGAAGTGTAGTAACATTAATTAAAAAAGCAGATTAATAACTAAACTTTTGAACAATCTATATAGGTTAAGCCATATGCATCTAAGGTATTTAAGGAATAGATTAAAATGCCTGTTTCCAGCATTTTGCGGTTTGCTCCTTTAAGTATTCTGTCCGGATTCTTTGCATCTGGGTAAGGCTTGGAGAAAATAAGATATGCAGCAATTTATCAGTCCTGTTGCTCAAATGATATTTCAGTTTATGCAGCCTTTTCCTTTGCTTTATTATTGTTTTGAGGAAACTGTCACTGCGGTGCGTTGTGCAGGGAGGTGACACTGAGGAGCTCGGAGGTGTCACTGCCTTCTCAGGCAGAGCAGGCAGCCCTGCCTGTGAGAGGGCGATGTTTGCTTCGAAGCTGGCAGCTCTTGTTTTTCTGAAACAAAGATTACATGCAAGATTGAAAGCCATATTAAGTAATTTCAGTTTCAGTGCTGAATATGTGAGAGAAGCACTGGGTGTAAGGTGGCTCTGGCGAAGAGTGAAGCCGAGTGTTTGGGCTGGTACTTTGAGACCTGTTGCCAGTACTATGGTGCCACCCATTGTTCCTGCTGATTTTTCTTCTTCCTTTTGGAGAAACTAGGGCCACTGGAGGAGAGTGCAGTATCAGGGGGTGCCTTCTGGGTTTGCCTGAGCTGCTCCCTCTAATCTAGTTTGGGATTTGCTAGAATGGTGATAATGATTCTGTGCTTGTTGGATGAGAGAAGAGTCTCTGCTAGCCAGCTGTTTAGCCCTGAAAAAACAAGGAAACAGTTGTTTTCCAACTGGAATGTCAAGGTAAATGGCTTAGGTGAGCTTTGCTTAGGGGAAACTAATGCTTCTAAAAATAATAGCTAAAAAATCCCAACATCCGAAAACCTTGCAGATACACGCAGTGGCACTGATCTACAGGCATACAGTCACATATGAGTTGTTGTTGGGGTGCAGAGTTTTTCATGGATTATTGTTATTCCTGTGACTTTTCTAGTTGAGTCACTGGATTGACTGCTTGGGTTCATACCAGTCAGGCCCTGGCCCTGTGAGGTCCTTCTGTGAAGTGACTGGATCTGGCATGAAGAGGGGAAGTCTTGATGATGGTTTGAGTTTGCAGATGATCTGAGACTTCGCTGTTGCTGACCCAGCTCTGCCAACACAGCCACTTGTGGGCACCTTTGTGCCAAGTTGTCTTTTCATATTTTCACTATGTCTACATAGGAATTTTATTCCCTTGTTGGTGTTGCTTGGGGATGTGTGAATTATTTCATATTCCAAGGCAGGATGGGTATGTTGTTTGGAAAGAGAACATGAAAGTGATGTGACTGAATTATTTATCTTGATGGACTGTTAGATCTGAAATATCACAGATGCTTTCCTCAAAAGTGAACTGTTTAACTGCAGAAAATTTGTTGAAATGATGTGGCCCTTCCCCTGTTCTAGACGAGCAGCCATGCTTTAAGAAGTTTTAAAAAATCACCTGTCAAGGAGATTTCAGTTTGGATTTGCAAACTGGTTTTTCAGTGTAAGAGTAAAAATCTGTGGCATCGTGAAGTCTTCAGTGGCTGAATGTGAACGCAGAATGAGGAAAACATGGGTGCTTCTTGTAATACTTAGAATATACAAATATATGTTAAAATACTATATTTGAAAATACTGTGTGGTCAGGAGCATGGGAGAAATGGGAAGAACGTCTAAATTTTGACTTAGTGACATGGTATGGAGGAGAACTTAAGGTGCTGTTCCAAATGACAGCAGGATAGGAAGCATGATTAATGACTTGTGTGAACACTGCTTAATAAGCTAATTATTCTCTCTCAGTTGAGTAATCAAAGTTTCACGATTGTACACGTGCCTCTCGCTTTTCTAAACGCCGGATCAGCTTGTGGTGTTGCTCTGTGGCAGCTGCACACTCCTGAATAATCTCCGAGCTGCTCCTATTGGGTGCAGTGGTTTGTATGGGAGGGGCAACAGGTTTATACATGTAGTTATTCCTGTAGTCACATGAAGCAATCTGCTCTTTTGTCCTTCCTTATTAGTTGTTACACTTGATTTATGCATAATCTCATAACTTCCTCTTTGAGCAAAGAAGAAAGGCAACCATTCCCTGGCTGGAGGCTTCCAAACAGGGCGTGCTCCATCATTTGCAGCCATCACTGAGTAAGCTGCACAAAGCTTTGTCGGTGTCTCAGTCAATAATAATTGACTGCACAAGGTGCAGGAAACTCACTTTTAAGTTTTTACCTTCCCTGTGTTCAGAATTCTAAAATATGACCATAAATATGTGCTCTGGAATTAGCATATGGAATAATACCAAAAAGGTCAGTTACCCAGGTACTACAACATGTAATGTTTGTTACAGCCCGGGAGACTCTGGGAGTGCATTCCAGCCCTGTAATTTTAGTACTTTGCTTTATGTCTGTACACCCAATACTGTTAATATTAAATCTGTCATTGGGGTTTTTTTATGAGGTGGAATGAAGTAATCTACGTGTGAACTTGACACTAAATGTGCATGAGAGTAGCTCATCTGGACTGTCATCTCCTAACATTTGCACTACTTATGTATCTTTTTTTTTTTTAGATGGCTCATCATTTTGGATAACTCATCCAAATCACTACTCATCTACTATAGTGTTTTCAGTATTAAATTTATTTTTGAGTGGATGTTTTCCTTCTTTGAACACTGGCTTTATCCAATATTATGAGCTGATATGAAAGCTTATTGTGATAATTCTTTTCTAGGCTTAACAAGCTTTTTGGCTGCTTTTCACTTGCTAAAAATAATATTTTGATGTATGTATGTGAGTTCATTAGCTTTGGACTTTGTGTTACAAGCTTCTGCACTGTTAGAAACTGATGGTTGTGGGCCCTGTGACGGAGCTTACAAAACAGGATCAGAAAACAAGATGCATTTTCAGTTAAAAATGTTATTTAGTGTGTGAATCTTTGATAAAACTTGACTTTAAACCTTTTTTTATCTCCCCTGAGATTCTGAGATTTTTATTTTCAGACCTTATTTGACATTCTCTTAATTTTGTGTCTTAGGCAAGACTTGTGAAGGGATGTAGATGAGTCAGTGTTTTAACTTGTGGCCACGAGTGAAGTGCTGGAGCCTTTACAGGCAATGGAGAGAGATGAGTGCCCTGGAAAAGGGATGCAGGGAAGAAGAAAGCTGAGTACGACAGAGTGGATGCAGGAAGCCAGGATGATGGTGAGAAGGAACGAGGAATGTTCTGAGTTAAACATCAAAGGGGACCCGTAGTGTTTAATGGATCCCATGTTTCTCTGGACCAGCAATAGAGGCACTTAACCAGTAGAACGGAAAGAAATGTCTTCCTGTCTTCCCGTGGGGGGAGAAGCTGATAAAACACACGTGCTGTGGGAGCTGGATCTCTGTCTCACCCTCTGCCGTGTGTGATTCCTGCTTTTGTTGATCTAAAGCACTGTTTTGTGGCTGGTGGTTGACAGGACATTAACTGTTACTCTATAAAACAATTACAAGATATATAATTAAATTTTCATGTATATGTAAGAAAATATAATAGAAAATAAATGCAATCAGCATTTTAAGATTTTTTTTTTTTATCTGGCTGTGAACAAGGCATCACCATAAAATATTATTAAGGTATTATTTTTAGAAGTGTTTAAAAATAACTTTTTTCTTCATTGAATGGTTGGGAAACATTGATGTCAAGATCTGTGCTTCATCTAGTTACTCCTGTTAATTTAGAATTCTTTGGTCTGCTATTGGTAGACATGGTGAGTTGACTGCTGTGCTTTCTTGCATCTGGGCTTTGGTGGTTTTTTTGCATGTTTTTAGGTCTCTTGTATTCTGCAAATATTAACAAGACTTCATGTCACAATCTGTTTTGACACTTGCTTGGCACAAACTTTATAGGTATCCAGTTCTCCATGACAAAATTGAATTATTTATAAATATAGAAAATATATGCATGTACCATAATATATATAATTTGTATCAAGATCTGAAATTCCAAGCTTGCTTCTGCATTCCCTCTGTAGAGATAAGTTTTTCTTATATAGGAAAGTCCAGCTGTTTGTCTGTTCTTGACCATCAGGTATTACATTTATTCAGTGGCTCAAGTTTGTAAGTCTGAAGAGACTCAGTAAATTTTTTATGCTTCCCAGAGGTCCTGCTTACTCCACGTGTTACATATGGTGAGAAAGAAGTGCTGCCTTGCCTGATTAATGATGTTTTTCTTCCTACACAGCAAGACAGGATGATTATCTGATGTATATTTAGCATAGATTATAACACATTTAAAAATGTTGGTAACTTGTTACACCACGTTATGTGACCTGGGTGTGATTTAGTAAAGGCAACGCTGCGGCTCTGTCTGCAAACTGGAGAAGTGTGAGACTGGTTTGAGTCACTTCTGTAGCTAATTATATTTTATTCTTGAGGGAGGAAGTTAGAAATTGCGATTTGAATCTGCAGCAGGCACAAATGTAAATAATTCAGCTCTTTTCTTCAACCACTTATGAAACTCTGCTGTGCACAGAGTCCACTGGTGTCTCCTGGCATCACTGGATGGTTGGAAATTTTGTCTCCCAGGACTTTGCATCCTTTCTCATGTTTAAAGAGTGTGAGAACTTCGAGCTGAAATGGATAGCTCTGTGTAAAACTCTCATAAAGAAAGTTTAGAGGGATTTGCAAAGCATGCTCAGCTGATGATCGCCTTGGAGTGAGGTGTGCTGTGTTCAGGAGCTTTAGCAAGAGTTACTCCCACAACATTGTGTCTGTACATCCCATGGAAACTACTGGGGATTCATGTCAACTGGAAACTTCATTTTCCAGCTTTGGTCAGGAATGGAAGTGCCTTTGACTGGGATGTGCAGAAGCGAGATTATGAAGCAGTTTCAGTTCTGGAAGAGGCAAAGGCAAGGAGTGATGCTGCCTTAATGTTGGTTCAGCCTGATTGTGGGTCAGCACTGAGCAACAGTGATTTACTGTTAAACAGTCCCTACTTCAACCATAAATTAGGCCCCCAGAAAATCAACCCATGACACATGTTAAACTGTCCAGAAGGCAAATTTTCTTGCAAAACAAAGGTTATCGAGTTTGCCCATTTTTCACATGGGCAAACATGCTTTCATGTTTTAAGGTGATTTGTTTCTATTTTCAGGAATAAATATTTAATCCTCTAGGGAGTTAGTGGCAGCCTCTGACCTTTCCCAGCTGAATTCTTCTGTTGGGAGGTGGAATCTGCTCTGATCTCCTGAATGCTTCAGGGAAGGAGCTCAGGAGCCTCTCAGCTATTTTGGTTCATAAAATTTATTGCTCTGTCCCTTTAGTTCATGGACAGTAATGGGACAGGAATAGCTGCACACTGCTCATCTTTCTTTCTTTGCCTTTCTTAAATATTTTGCCTCTGTGGGTACCTGCACTGAGAGTAAGAAATCATGTTTTCTAGTCAAGGAGGAGACACTGGCAAAATGAAGGGATGTGGGATACCTTACACTGGAGTGAGTGGTGCTGTAAAAGCTAAAGCTGCCCTGTGGCTGCCTGTGTGTTGCTGTAACTAAAACTGTAAATGCCAGAGGTAACGGGGGCTTAAATAATTAGTTATGTGAAGATTTTTGTATTCCAGGAACTGTGGTGTTTCATTGCACTTGAATGGATTAAGGCTGACAGTATCTCTTCTGTAGGCAGCTGTACAGATTTTTATCTGTATTTATATACAGTCACATTTATGTGTTATTTTTTGGTGATGGGGTTTTCAAGGCTGTGTCTTGTATAAATGAAACTATTGCCTGTAGATTTATTACAAGCTTCCAATTCCTCGCTCTCCCCTAAAATGACAGGTTCAATTCCAAGTTCCTTATTTTCTGCTTGGTAAAATATGAATCATGAACTTAATTTGCCAGTCTGTGAGTTCTTTATTGCTGTTCTGATGGGGAAGAGATGAGATAATTGTATGTGGAGGCTCAGACATTTATCTTTGTGTATTCATCTCAGCCTCTTTAGAGATTGAGACCATTTTCTGCTGCTTGAGATCTTGCTTTAAAATGTACTCAAGCAGTAACAGAAGGGCACTGTACGGGCTGATGTTATAGTGGAATTAATATAAGAACTCCAAAAGATGATTGTTCTTTGTATAATGACATAAATAGGAGATGGGCAGCTCAAGCCTTAATGTTTATGCTTGAAGAACCTAGCTAAGGATTTAGATTCGTTGGATAATGAACTTCCCTGTGCCCTGTAATTCAGCAATAGAATTCATATTAACTCGTGGCCCTTCAGACGATCTGACCTGCTTTCTGCACCTCCACTGCCTCGCTGATCTGAGTGCTCTTGGCTTCTGGCAAGGGAAGTGGGGGGGATCCAGCTGTCCCTGCTGGAGCCGTGGGTGGGCGAGCGGCTGATGGTGGGAAGGCAGCTCCACCCTCGGTTCCAAAGTAGGTCAGGACCTCCCCCTTATTTGCTTATTTTAATAGGCATCATGAGGCTGTGGATGAATTGAAATGTGTTGGATTTTCGTCTGCATATAAAGAATAGCTCTTGCTTCACACGTTGCTGTACCTAAATGGTTTTGAGGTTTTTATATGTAAACATGTTCATTTCCCTGAGGAATTGTCAAACTGTGACAGGTGCAATTAAAGCAATGGCCCCTTAAGGTCACCCCAGTCTTTTTTTTTTTTTTTACTGTTGAGATAAATTTAGACTCATTTTTGCATACCAGCCTTTAGTGATTTCAGCAAATTTAAGTGTTGCAAAACACACATTTAGTGGAGATTATGAAAACTTCAAACCTTTATGACTAGTCCTGTGGTTTGCAACTGAAGAAGTGGGTGTTTACTTCCCAGTTCAGCGTGTTTCATGCCAAGAGACAGTCTGTATTGACCTTGTACTGCCAAGTCATAAAAGCATAAAATCTGTGCTGCTGATGGAAACACTGACAAGGCCTTGAACTGCAGTGGACTGTCATATTAACAATATTAAAATTTCCAGCTGCAGTTAATGTCAGGTTTTCATTTTGGTTTTGCTGGCTGGCAGCTGGCAGAAGCCTCATCTCAGAACAAGCTGAAGCGTCCTGGAGTGTTTTGTTGGTATTGTCATAACACAGACTCTCTCTTGATAGTTCGGATATATGAAGCTGACTAAAACCCACCAAAAAACAGAGAAAGAAAACTGCCTCACTTGTGAAGCCAAGGAATAGGAGTCTGGGGCATGTTCAGGTTGGGTGTAGTGGTAGCTCAGACATGAGACCTATGGGCAGTGTCGTTTTCCAACCACTGAACTTCGTGGAAGCTGTTAGAGCACAGATGTAAGAATTGCAGACTCTTATTAACTTACTGATGGTTACATTGATTACTGTCAGTTTTCAGAGATCCAAACTGTCTTGTTTAGAAAGTACTTCCTTTGTGAAATCTTAACATGTCCAAAAGGTCAGAGTCATAGTGATGATGCCCAGGATGAAGTTGCTGGTGAAGGTGGTATGTGTGTATGACAGAGGATCCTCATGTGTACTTTTGAAAATGAATCTTGGAGCATTTTCCTGCTGTTAGAGGACTGATGTGAACTACAGGATTATACCATAGTAGACCTTGTGCAGGTATGGAGACCAGGAATTTCTGAATTTGCTTTGACTTGGTTTGATTTTAATGTGGTTTTTAATGCCCTGAGGAAGGCTAATTAATGTTGCAATTCCTCTTAATTAAGAAAAAAAATAGTGCTTGCTTTACAAAATGTTATAAAAGGATAGTAGGTTAAATATGGAAAAAACAATTGTTGGCTTATCCATGCATTGCTTGCTATCTACTTCTGTAGTTCTTTGTCAAAACCAGATTTTCCAGTGTCTGCTGTGGCAGGACCTTCTTGTTGTTACACATCTGTTCATTGTAAATCTGATGGATTTGCAGCTCTCTGCTGCTGTTTTTATCACACAGTCACCTTGAGCTTTTCCTTGCAACCTCTTCCTTTTGTATGCCTTTAAGTAGGATGATTTCTCTTAACTGTGTATCAAAGTTCAGCTGTCATATCTTGTCTGTATTAGGAAAGTGTGGTGTACCAGCCTTTCCCAATGTCTGATGGTTCTTTCAGGTTTCTGCTGATGAAATTTTTCATCAGTAAATCTTCAGCCTTTGAATCTGGCTGCAAGATTTTCTGCATGTAATGATTGCTCACAGAATTATTTTAGACTCTATTTTTAAATTTAATCCACTGTAGTTTCTGTTAAAGTTAACCATTGTCTTGTGTTAGACCTTTGAGTATTTCCTACCTGTCACCACTCAATTACTGACTCAAGTCTGGCAAGAAAGGCACTCCAGCATTCCTCCTCTTGGTTTTGGGTCCTTGGACTTATGTAATGGGCACTGCTTTTGCCTCAGATCATTTCCTGTTGCTTGTAACTTGTCTATTAGGTTGCTGCTTTTGATGCTACTGCTGGATTTAAAAGTATATGTTCTACTTAATTCAAATTGTTGATTATGGTGATCTTACCTCACAGAGTGTTCTAACATTTGGAAGTGTTGTATGTGTGCTGTTTTGGTTTTTTATTACTTCTAATAAATTAAAAAGAGGGAGGTCATATTTTTGACCAAACTGCCTGTGTAAGGCTTCCAGTTCCTTTTTGCAACTGTGCTTTTTTACAAAGTTATCGAAGCAGCTGCTTCTGAAGTCTTGTGCAAAGTGCAGAGTTGGGGAAGCGCCCTGGAGCTGATTCCTCACTGGAAGTGTCACGATTGGGAAACTGGTTGACTGGGAAGTTCCTGGAGCAGCTTGGAGATTTTGGCTGTATAAATCACATAGCAAAAGATTATAATTTTAAAAATCCAGGAGCAGAAGCGCTCTAGGTAAGTTTTCAAGTACCAGTATGTTTCTCAGATGAGCAGAATGACCTTGACAGTAAGGCAGCTATAGAAGGGTCTTTTAGAGGTGGCAGACGTTTCAGCTGTAGCCAAATTTAATGACTCATTTATCAGCCTTGCAGGTAACTAACTGGTTGAAAAACAAGATGAGAATGACAAAGTCTTTGAAATGGGAAATGTCTGTTCGGATGGGGGGTGGACAGGATGCTCTTCTATCCTGGAGGGTTGGTGGGTTTTTTTGTTTGGCTTTTTGTTTCGTTTGCTTTTGGTTTTGTTTGTTTGGTTTTTTGGGGGGGTTGTTTTGGTNGTTTTTGTTTTGTTTTTTTTGTTTGTTTGTTTTCTGGTTTTTTTTTTTGTTTGTTTGTTTTTTTTTTTTTTTACTTGGAAGATGGGATCTCAGCACAGCTAAGATCTCCAGGGCAGAAGTCACTGCGGATAAAGGAGAGTAACAGCAGGAACTACATGACTGTTTTCTGAAAAACCTTTTCTGTGTAATGTAGATGAGTGGGAAGAAATATTGTACTGTCTGTAATTTTGCTTATTTTACTTGCTCTTCTCTTTTGAGAAATAGGGAGGTGCTTTGGTCTTTTTGACTTGGATTTGGTAGTATCTTTGAAAGCATCAATAGGTTTTCAGACCTACTGAGTTTTCCAGCTGGACAGCTGCAGTAGGTAACCTGGGCTTTAATGTTCCAGAAAGCACCAGCCAGGTCCTGGGTAACATGTTTCTACTATTTTTGGCACTTGATCAGTGCATGGGTTTTGTTGTCTTAAAGCTCATGTTTGAGATCACACAACATGAGTAAGTGTATATCTATGCCTTGCCAGTATTGTTTTCAGTTATTATTAAAGATTTTATTGCTGCTCCATCTGCATTAAGTAGCGGAGTTGTCAACCAGTGGATGCAAGAATCGTTCTGAAGTAGATCACAAAAAGCTGTACAGTGCTAATGGGTGTTTGCTTTACTCCAGACATTGTAATTCTGTGGTGGTGGGAAAGCTGATGGGCTTTGAGGGTCTTGCTAAGCACACAGATGTGTGAGATTTGGTCAATGTAACACACTTGGGTTTTCAGAAAGTCTTTGATAAAGTTCTCCATCAAGTTATTGAAGGAATGAATTTGCTGTAAGACTGAACAAAAAGTTCCTTTATGGATTGGAAGACTCTTTATAAACAAAGGACTTATCAATGATTTGTGAGGACAGAGAAGAGTCTCTAATGGGATCTCCAGGAGCCAGTTGTGGTAGTGTCTTTGTTCAGCACCACTGGTCATCCAGAGAGGGGATTTAACAGCATTTTAACCCATTTTGTGGGTGCTGTTAAACTCTAATGTAGTTCAGTGCCATGCTGGTGGCAAGGAGCTGAAAAGACGAAAAGGATGGCTTGGAGGGAGCCAAATGCCAAGTAGTGTGTGTAGGAAAAGCTAATCCATGTCATGCCTATATGGAACTGCCAGTTGCAAGTTGAGCATCAGCTCACAAATATCTGGTGATGTCGCTTTCAGTTCTCCAGACTCCTCAGCTTAGGGTGCAGTGACAGCCCAAAACACCAGCAGGATGCCAGGGGTCATCAGATCCCTTGAGGCTGGGATGGAGACAGGCCCCTGGATAGATGGTTAAAGAGGTGGAGCAGCTCTCTGACATGGGGCTGATGAGGCTGGGACTCTTGAGCTGAGAAGAGAAAGCCAAGGGGAAATACAATCCCGATTTACATAGCCATGGAGGTTGTGACAGATGAAATTCAGTGATGGGGAGAACACCCTGGGGGACTTGTAAAGTGTCAGCCTAGAGCAGATGGGAGAGAGGAACTTGTTTATGTGTCAAAATCTGGTGTCTATCCCCAAGGATTCTGTGGAGGGAGACAGGACCATGGGTGCAGGAAGGGGTTAGACAGGGCCAGCTGCAGACATAAAAAGAAGATGTATCTCCCTAATAAAACCCTTATGGGAGCTCTGGGAATGTGGGAGGATCTGAGTTGCAGGATAGCTCTCTGCAGAACCTCTGGGATTGTGCTGCTGGGAGCCCTGTTCTGCACTAGATGGGCCATTGATCTGCCTTAATGGGTTTCTTGTGCCAAGTCGTGGTTTCCTTCTTCCAGAGTGTCTGTTCTCCGCTGGAATCTCGCTTAATGAGCTGATGTGGTAGAGTAACTGCTGTGTACTTGTCCTTTTTATCAAGAACTGATGCTTTCTTGTTTATAGGCTTCTTAGTCTTGATTGGCACATTCAATTGCAATGCTAACATCCTAATTTAGAAAGATAGGAAGATGGGAGACAATTACCAGAAAAATTACATCTCTTGTTATTTTCCTTCTATACCTTTCCCCTTACTTTCTCCCACTGTTCCTTAAATCTCACGTTCTTTTCCACTCGTCTTTCAGCGATGCAATTGCATCTCATCTATAAACACCTTGGAGCTTTCTGAAGCAGAGACAGTCACCTAATACCATTTTGTGTAATAAATCATTTTATTGCCCTACCCTGTGGGTCTGCCATTGAAGTAGTATTTATGTGTTTACAAATGTTTTCGAATATGAGCTGTGACATGAGACTTGTAATACAGGACTTCTGGGCTCAAAGCTGCTTTTCTTTGAGATGGAGTAGATGGCTAAAATGCTGTCCCTGTTTCTGAATTTTCTTAGCACATCAACTTATCGTTTTACTGATATGATTATGTGGAAGGCTCAGGTTTATTTGGTATGTTTATCAGGCCTTTGATATGTTTAGTTGCAGGATGCCATGATTTTTGAGTATAATATGTTATTTTACCCTAAATGGTAAGTGCCTGAAATCTGTTAGTCTGAGTGCCTGTCTAAAATCACTGACCCCTTGAGTAATTTAAATGGCCTCTCAGTCTTTCAAATCTCTTGTTTCAGGAAGTTAAGAAGGATGTAGAGCCCAAGGATGATGCTGTACCACTCAGGAGGGAGAAATCTGGCAATGTAGCCAGCCTTGTGCAGCGGATGAGCAGCTATGGGCTTCCAGCAGGAGGATTTCAGCCTCATCCCCCGTCCAAAGGATTCAAGAAGAGTATGTAGTCCTTCCAATTCCTTCAATTGCCTAAGCTGCTGACGGGCTTTTTTAAAATAAACATGAATTATTTAATGCCCAACTTAGTTTTAAGGTTATATGGAAAACTAGAAGCATAAGGGGAAAAACTGATTCAAAGCCAAGTTTTGCTTCTGGATGTATGGGGAGAAAGCTTATATGTAGCTTTTAAGAATAGTAATAGGGATAAATTTTCTTGGGAACAGGATTTAGACCCAGATGCCAGAGAGCTCTGTAACATCATATGAGCTCTGCTTGTATTATCAGGTACCTAAATGAGAACTGCAGGCCTTTCCATGATAATCAAAAATCTCTTCCTGTGGTCTTTTTAAAAGAAGTGTTAAAACATGAAGATTTGTTAAAAATTCACGATTTTGTGACAAGGAAACATTCCAGAGTTCAGATTCCTCGGGGTAGACCTGCTTCGGGTGTGACGTAAGGTGGAGTTGGTGGTGTCTAAACAAAACTAGACAACAACTAAACAACTAGACAAAACTAAACAACAATTTCTTTTGTTGTTAACAGTAACCCTCAGGATGGTCAGGAGTGCAGCATTGTGGCCTCTGTATCTGTGGTTTCCGTATTTTAATGCCAGTTTTTAAATCACGGTGACCAAAATGTAGAGCAGAAAACTTGCCATTCCCTGCATCCAGCAAACTGACTTGCGATTTGTATTTGGACGTATCAGTCTCTTACAAGACATTGCTCTAAATTACTCTGACTTCCTCTCTGTTGGAGGCTTTTATGATTTAAGCTTGCTTTTTTAAAAAAGAAAGCATTCAGAACTTACTGTTTCTGGTGTGTTTATGCTTTGAGATTTTGCCCATAAAAGGAGAAGAGCCACTGGTTATCTTTGAACATGACACTACTTTGAGATGAGACTACCAGATTTACCAATTTCTTGATACTTTGTTCTAGGCAACTGAGGGTTTAAAATTACTTTTTAGTGTCTCTGATCTGGATGTGCATATTGGCAACACCAGTATGTGCCTGTTAGATGTTTACATCAGCAGGCTTTGGAAAAATCTAACCTGAAGGATTAATGCTGTTCCTGCATAAATGCAGCCAAGCTCTGAAAGGGAATAAGCGTGATCCCTATGGGTCTTCCTAACTCGAGGTATTCTAGGATTCAGTGAACATGATCTGATACTGGTTCAGCTGCCAGCTACTTGTTTTGGTCTCCCTAACCCTGGAATGATCCCGTATCTCGTGTCTCATCCTCATGCTGGTGGCTGTGGTAGGATAGTAGGTACAATTTGCTCTCCAACTCCACAGTGCTCTGGCTAGTCTCTTCCTTCTGGAAGAAAATGGTGTTCCAGCACCTTCCTTTAGGCACACAACTGTTTACTTGGTGCACTGACAGTCTTCATTTCCGTTTTACTTGCTGTTCCCTTTTTCTTGGAAGATTGTTTAAACAGCTCCAGCAGATCCTGTTTGCTCTGTGCCTGGGCAATCACATGCGTCCTTCAAAAGGTTTTCAGAGCTTAGTTGTCTTTCCACTTCTGCTTCTTCACCTGGTAAAATGAGGTTTATAATGCTAAAGAAACCCTGAATTTTTTTTTAATAGCAAGTTTCCATGTGCAGTGAGGCAGGTTGTCTGTACCTGCTCAGCTTCTTGTGTTGTTCTCATGTGCAGCTCCTGCTGAATTCAGGTATTTTGTATCAGGTGGGTGGTTAGCTACAGGCAGAGTTCCTATCAGTTAGATATCTGCCTTTATTCAACAGAAGGAAAACACAGAAGGTGGGCTAAGTGACTGCAGGAAAGGGCTAAATTTGGTTTACCCTGTACAAAACAAACAAAACCTGAAGCCAGACAAGTTGTTTTGGAAAAGGGACCGAATTGCTTGCAGGCTGCCAGCCCAGCGGTCCCGCAGCACTATGTGGAGCTGGAGTGTTGTTTCCTGAGTTGAATTTGTTACCTTAGAACCACAGAATAGCCTGAGTTGGAAGAGACCCATCAGGATCATTGAGTCCAACCACTGGCCCTGCACAGGACATCTCAAGAATCACACAATGTGCCTGAGTGTTGTCCAAATGATTCTTGGGCTCTGTCAGGGTTGGTGCTGTGACCACTTCTCTGGGGAACCTGTTCCGGTGCCCAACCACGCTCTGGATGAAGAACCTACTATTAATATCCAGCCTACACCTCCCCTGACACAGCTTTATGTCATTAACTTTCCTAGGTTAGTCTGGGGATTTTCAAAACTGGAAGGCAGTACTTTCTAAACTTTTCTCACTGAAAGCATACCTCAGGTGAGGAAGAGTTCTGGATGTGAAATCCATCCATGGGTTTGTTTTCTCTCCCATTTAGGTGGAATTACAGTATTAAAAAGGAATGCTGAGATCAGATTTATACCAAATGGCTGTAACTTTTTAATTTGCCTTTTTTTGGTATCAGTTAATCTCCTACAAAGAAGCCCTGAAAGCGCTGCAGGAGGCAGTAAAGGCCAGTGAACCGTTTATTGCAATTACTGTAAACTGAACAATCCCTCTGGGCTGATGCATGAGCTCCAGTGGAGGCAAAAGAAGGGGGTATTATGTGGGCAATTATGTGTTATTAGAAATAACCCATGGAGTTTCATATTTCTGGTTTATTTGCACAGGTCATATACCAGCATGTAGAAAACCTGGTTTGGTGAGGCCTCAGAAATTTTAGATGCAGAATATTGCTCAGATGCCTGGCGTGTTTTGTACTGAGGATGCTGGGTGTGGCTGTCTTCTAAATGTCTGACTTTGGACTTTCAACACTGCTGTAACGAGACAAGGATCAATCTTGGAGGCACTATCTGTGTTTTGAAATGTTTTTACACAGCTAATCTTAATTGCTGAAGCTCCAGTGTGAAAGGAGTATAAAGTATGGGAGAAAGCATGGAAATTATACAGCTCCTGTAAGCTTGGGCTTTACCACGTCAAGCTTTTGATTCATATTTTCCTTTAAACTGAAGCGGATTGCTTTTGAGAAGGATAGGGAGCGTGTGTGGGTCATAGCTAAGGATAATTGCCTTCAAAAGTGTGCTGGCTGCTCTGTTGTGCAAAAGGTCTGAAGGCATGGCCTCTTGTTGGAAGGAGAAATGCATAAACTCTCTGGGTTCAGCAGCAGGATCACTCCAGGATATGTGCACAGTAATTAGGCAGTGTGGGTTCACTGCTGTGGCTGGAGGGGTTGTTGGAAGCCACTTCAATGCTCCCCCCTCTCGGGATGTCATTTTGTCTTTTTAATGCCTGCAGAGCTTTAATGATATGTGGCAAACATCTGAAGACTGCACTTAATTTTAATTTTGCTTTTGTCAAACACTCCTAATTGACTCTTAGTTTGAATTCCTCGACTCCATGCTGGCAGTGAGAAAAGGGAGGGTTTTTTTGCATTCACAGATTAAAATGAGTTTGGATTTTGAAATATGAGCCCAGCAAGTGTTGCAATTACCTCAGAGCTGTGGTTAGCAAGGTCTGTGTTGGAGGGCAGAAGGGCTCAACAAAAGGTGTCGCTGCTTGCAGGATTGCCTAAAGACTGGAGGCTCAAACTTGCATGTTTTTTCAAAGCAGGAGCTAACTGGAAGCAACTGTCATTCCTGCAGATTTTGGTCAGGAAATAACTTGAAAAATTGTTGTAGTGGGGATTTACCTGACTTTTGAGTCAACATGTTTTCAGAGGGTGTTGGTAATTGGCGATGCAGTGTTGGAATTGTCCGTCTGTTCTCAACCTCCATCGAAGCGGTGGCTCGATAGACTAACGTGACACAACAAACTGGAAAACCAGCATCAAAAGCAGCATAGCTTTTTGGGATGGCTTATGGGTCTTCTGCTCGGATTGGATCCTCGGGAGCTTGAGTGTAGGGAAGACTACTTTTCCTTTGTGGGTGTTCTTACTTGTGCCGTTCCCCTTGGATCAGGGTCCAAGAAGCGTCAGTGCAAAGTGCTCTTCGAGTACGTCCCGCAGAACGAAGATGAGCTGGAACTCAAGGTGGGGGATGTGATCGACATCAACGACGAGGTAAGAGCTGTTTTGCAGAGCTGACCATCTCTTTATGTGCAAGAAGTCAAATTGATTTTTTTTTTGTTTTTTTGGCTGATTGCTTGGTTTGCAAGCTTGTTGGAAAAATAGCATGGGAAAAGTAGTGGTGTTTTGCAGCTAAAGCTATTGGTTTAGGAGTTGTTTCTCTAAGAATCTAATCCTAAATCAATGAATACTAGATGTTTACAGGAAGTATTTGATATCACAGCAATAAACTGTGATCTGTAGCACAGATTCGTTTTTTGAAAGGGTTTTACAGATCTTTGGTCCTGTCTGTGTGATTGTTATTTTTAGGATGCTTTTGCTAAAACTGTTGGACCAGTTGCCTTTAAGTTGACATGCTCTAGCTTGGTTTAGGTGAATGTTATTTGACCTGATTCTCGGGTTTTATGCTCTTTTGTAAGCACATCGAAGCATTGAACTAACAGTACTAATATTCAGCACAGAAGCCTCTGGCTGTACTACAGTATACTTCACCCCACCTGCATAAAAATATGGAGCATACAAATGCACTCAACAGCATGTTATTATTTCTGTTGCCTCCCTTTTCAATTGGGTAAAAAGTGCAGTTAAAGATATCTCCATGTTCAGACTTGGGCATTGGCCCCATGTGATTGAGTAAGGGTTTGGGGTGGGCATTTCTTACTTATTCCTACCCATGTGTTTCCTTGATATCTCTTCCATTCAATAGCAACTTGTGTTGTGGGAAGCTTTTGAAGAGAGTGCTCACTGATAGTTGCCAGGAAAAACTCCTCCATTCTCCTAGCAAGGAAAAAGTTATACCTTGAGATGCATTCACACTAGTAGAATTTAATATCTTTGAGTAAACAGAGCCAGTGACTTGTGAAACCTGCTCACTAAACTCAGTTTCATAAATACCACTGTGTGGACAATGGTTTGTAAAGGAGTGTTCCTGGGTAATCTCAGCAGTTTAATTTGTGGATGGTGCCTGTACTAGCAGTCATGATGGAATAAACAGAATAAAAAAAATTAAGGCATTTCCCCATCTGGTTTCTTAAGGAAATTTTTTTTATTAGTCTTCATTCTTACGCCTCTCCTAATGATTGTAAAATGTGTTTGTGGTGCACAGTCTTCATTAGTTCTAAGAAAAACTGCTAAGAAGATTTTTAGGCAAATGCTTCCAAGTAGAAAAATACTGCAGCTTACTATGAGTGCAGAGCTGTTTGCACACTGTTTTTATGGTGATGTAGAATAGACCTGGCAGGTGTAGACTAGGTCTGTCTGCTTCACAGCAGAGGTACTGATGGACCAGAAATGTGAAGAATGGTAGAAAATACGGTCCACTGGTTGTGCTGTATGCTGGGAGAATTTGTCTTCACTAGTGTGAAATGATTCACTTCCATTTATATATATATGTCTGTGTGTGTATATATATATATATATGCATATAACTTGTAATTATTATTTCAAGGAAAGATTGTTTGGTTACCCTTTATGGGGAAAATAAGGTAAAATGACCTTCAGTTCTACATTACCTGAGAATAATTCAGTATTTAGTCCTTGAATTGTTTTCATAAATTATGTCCTTAAAACTGACACCACTGGTTGGGAAATCAAAGGTGGAGTCAGATGTGTTCAGAAATGAAATTACTAATATCGAGGAGAACTTTCAGGGAAGAAGTCTCTTATGGTATCTGCTGGCTGAATCCACAGGGTTTCTTATTTATAGAACATGTGAGTTTTACACGTGAAAAAATGCTCAAAGTGCACATGATAACTGTATATTGCTGTAAAACTTTTGTTTCTCTTTTATATTTTTCCTTCCACTCTTGACAGAAGCAGCGCTAAATAGCAGATTAATTTTTGTGGTATTTTATTTTTAGTGTTTGCATACTGGTGTTAGCAAGCAAAATAAAATTTCAGCTAACATTGTTACTGAAATTTTTATTAAAAAACCCCCAAACTATATTGGCAAAATGCTTGTTTCAGCCTTCCTCCTTCTCTCTTGTTGAGAAGTCTTGAGTTTTTTGATAGAAGTAAGTTGGTGGGATTCACACTAAAAGAGTTCTGCTGTGTGTACCAGGGCTGTACCTCCCTCTTGTGGAAATTGTATCATCTGGTAAGATTTTGAAATGGAAGAGGAAGGTTGGGAAACTGTCATCTGCGTTGCTGGCACCGACAGATGTGCAGATGTTCTCCACCGAAGCGTGCAGAACTTCTTAAACCTGTTTTTTTAATGTCAAATAAAGATACAAACTGTATTATCAGAAAAAGTATATACTCAGTTAAAGGCAGCGTGCTGAGGAGGTTGAAGCAAGTGTGCTCAAGAAATGTTTGTTTTGTTGCTGAGTGTCTCTGACCTGGCATCGCTTTGCGTTGCAACTCTGCAAAGTGCTTTGCTGACCCTATTTCTTGGCAGAAGAAGAAAGGGATGCTCAAGCTGCTTTCTGTATCGTAAGCATTAAAAGTCCCTTTCTCGAGGCTCCTGGGTGTAGTCTGGGTGAGTCAAGGCATTCGTATTTTAGGTTTCTATCATGTGTTACGTAAAGATTGAGGTGCCACAGCCTGGGCAGCACTTGCCAGTAATGTGTGCTTAAAATATGTTTCAGAGGACCAGCCTCTGAGTTTGAACTGTGCACAGCGAAGCTCTATTTGAGCACCAGGATGCCTTTAAAAATAACAGTACTTCTTTCATTGCCTGTCTCTGCACTGCCAGGTTCTGGTTATGCTTTGCTTGCCTGGAGGTGGGTTGATGTTTAAAACCGTGCCTGTGTGTCAGGCGTAGTGACCTACAAAAACAAGGCTAAAAAAAGACAGTGTAAACAACTGCTGTTTGGTTTGCTTCTTTTTCTTTCCCTGTTGCTTTTCTTTCTTAAAAACAGCTTTCCAGCCCGAAAACAAGGCAACTGAAATGAAATATTTTGAAAATTTATCTTAATTAGAGTTTTTAAGTAGTACTCATTAGGTAAATAGATTCTGTTTATTTAAGACATTTTGAAAACTGTTCATAAATTGGAAGAGTACGGTTCCTAGTCTGTTGACATTGTTTTACCCTGTCACCTCTGCATGCCCAGTTTTTGCTTGTTCTGCTTTGGACTGTGGGTTATTCCTGATAAACGTTCCATTAAATTTTGGAGTATTTCAGTGTAAATGACACACCAGGAATTCAAGCACATAAC
Organism: Oxyruncus cristatus; assembly: GCA_013399855.1. Classification (NCBI taxonomy): domain Eukaryota; kingdom Metazoa; phylum Chordata; class Aves; order Passeriformes; family Cotingidae; genus Oxyruncus; species Oxyruncus cristatus. Next base: position 371,848 of record VXAY01002116.1, on the reverse strand, counting down.
TGAGCGTTGGAGTCATTATGTTCCCTAATTCCTGAACAAGTTTATTTCCAGTGCAAAAATGAGTTGTTTTGTGACGAGCAAAGCAAACACAATTTGGCATCCAACAGACTTTTTTCCTTAGGACTGCTGTGTGCCACCAGAGAATCCTTGTGGACTTGGCTCCCTTTGTTGGCTGGCCAGCTCAGATGGGGAAGTCCCTGCACCAGAGAGAGCCTGCTCAGCCAGCTGCCCTCTGCTAGAAGGAGTGGACAGCTTAGTTTTCCATTACTCTGTGATGTCCTTAAGGACTTCTCTCTGTTCTACCCAATATTATCTGTAGAAATTATGCTTTGAAACTTGTCTTTTGATTGAAATTGTGTGAGGCTGCCCAATGGATACAAGGCCAGTGGGATCAGGATGGTGGAAACTGGACAAGGCAGAGGAAAAGACATGAACAGAAAGAATACATAAAAATTTCCATAGAAAGCCAGGCTAAAAGTTTAATCTTTATTTCCTAAGCAGTTTAGTATTTTCTTCTTCTGTTGGATGTGCAGTGCCTGTTATTCTGTCTTACCGTTAGAAAGTTGAACATTTTGCTGCTTTGTTGGCTTAACTGTCATGGGGCTAATCTCATGTTTTAGAATCACTGCTGTAATGATACAAGTGACAGTAAATTGTTCTTTTTGCCTACTGTTTCTACATCTTTGGGAAGTTGCTCTATAAAGAAATCCTGGTCATTTTGAACATTCCCCAAGTTGTTTGTAGAGTTTTATAAGTGAATTGTGGATGAAATTGATAGGAATTTACTTTTGCTCTGTTGACCTGTTGGTAATGTGCAAAATATTTCTCTACAGGTGGAAGAAGGCTGGTGGAGTGGAACATTGAATGGGAAGGCAGGGTTGTTCCCTTCAAACTTTGTGAAGGAATTGGAGTCAACAGATGATGGAGAAACACAGGATGCTGTGGATGACACGGGTGATGTTCTGTTTGTTGTAAACCCTTAGCAAAGTGATCTTAGATCTTGGGTATAATTTGGAGTATTATGGCTGTAGTACAGCAAAAGTTGTAAGAATTCAAGCTTCCTAAGAAGGATGTTTAGTTTCATTCTGGAAAGTGTTGATGTTGAGTATGAAGATACCTGTCTTGCTCCCACTGCACTTCAAATAAAATTGCAGTCAATCTTGCCAATGTGTGTTCTGCATTTTATCATTAGAAATTTTATCATGTTCAGAGCTGATCCTTTTTAGTATTAGACACAAAATTATTTTTTTGTATAGTAGCTTTTTTCAGTCTTATTCTCACAGTCCTGAGTTCTTGAACACGCGAAAGTTAAATGTTTGACCAAGTCATTTGAGAATTAAAACTCAAATTGAATCAAGATAGTATGGAGAGCCTCAGCTTAAAATGAGCCCTGGTTCTTCATTGAGTTTTATTCTAACAATAAAATGTTTTTAAGGCAGAATTTACATTTAGCTGTTCCTTTCTGGCTATGGCTTTGTAGCTGGAGCAGAAGCAGATGGCTGAACACTGGCTGAACAGCTGAGTGGTACCAGGCAGGACTGGGCTTTACAGGCAATTACTTTGTTCCCTTGAAAAAGTGTACTTTAGAAACATTTCAGTCTAAGACGAACTGCTTGAAGGCTGGAGACTTGTGGTGTGATACTGCTGGAATTAGGAGTGTTTTTTTGGGAACATCATAACAGGAGTTAATTGATTGTTAAAGACAGCTGTGTAACGTTCAAGGGGAAAAGTGATTTTTAACTTTGTGGTGCACCTTCATTTACAAGATGTTCAGTGTTGATTGTTTCAAACAACAGTTTGCTCAAACATAGGGAAGGAGAGTCTGGCTTGGATTACTTTATTTTTTTTTTTTGTAAATTGTGAAAATAGTTGCAGTGCCATAAAGCAAGAGTTGTTTGACTTGAAGTTGCAAATAGCTCAGTGGCTGTCTCCTTGGAGGACAGGTTCCCTGAGTTTAGTGGGGTCTGCGATGAATTTACAAATGGGTATGTGTTGATCTTAATTCCTGAATACTGAGGTCAGTGAGACTGAACAGTAATTGTGTTCGAAGTAATTGTGTTTTCTGTCAGTGACTAACATCCCTCAGCCTCCCAGGGTTTGTATTTAATGCTCAGTACTATCACAGACAGCATCTCGAATATGTTTCTTCCCATCCTCACTCCTGGGAAACAGTAATGGCCTCATTCACTCAGCTGTGGTCTTTTAAACATGTGACCTGGGCTTTCCTCATCAATGGGATGTCCAGCTATGCTTTTAGATATCTGAGGGGGATATAGCTGAGTGAAGAGCAACTGCGCAGAGAAAAGGTGAGAAACTGAAGTCAAGAGCCATGTAGCTTCATGGTATCATCAAAATATCTTAAATTTATGATAGAGGGAAGAGGCTTTAATCTTTATTGCAGCTTCCAAACATGCATAGGCTGAAGAGAACTTAGCCTCCACAATTTCAGCATTTTGATTTTGAATTTGGCTTATAAAAGCTGTCTGTTTTCACATGACTGTCTCCTGGAATTCTGCATGTAAAAATAGCTTACCTGTGAATATTGGTTTCTAAACTTCAATATGTTTAACCATAACTTTAAAATAAAAAATAAAATTAAAAGGTCTCAAAGCTCTCAACACCAAAATTAAGTACTCTGAAGTATGTTTTTGGAGGCTGGATAAATGTTGTCTCTTAAAGCTGAAAGATTAGAAGAGCTTAAATAGTTGTTTTATCTTTGCATTTTGAGCAATGGGAAAATTTCACTTTAGTGCCTTGAGAAGCATCATCTACCACTGAGACACTGTTTTCCTGTGGCTCTTTAAACATGGTTGGATTCACTATGGACCTTTATTGATTGCAGCTGCAGCTCTGCTAATGAGAAGCTTTTAAATGTTGGACTAAAACCCCGTTTTTAGAGAATGCATAAGCAGTGTTTCATAAAACTAATGGAAAACATTGATGTTAAAAGGCTGTGGAGCCTGAGCAATAATTGAAATAGCAAGAAATACTAGTATCTATTGACTTAATTGGCAGAGTAATCAGGGCAGTACTGGTGTCTTCTCAATTTTTCAATTGGTCATACGTTAAATATAAAACTAGAACAAATGTGAGGTATTACAACTACAGTGATGTTCCTAGAAAAGCTGTTTAACAGGAGCAGTGCACACTGCTGTGTAGCTTCCACTTTTTTTCCCCCAGAGAAGCAAATACATGATTTCAGTTATTAAAAAACCCTTTTCCTTTCTTATTTTACTTTCAGAGCCTGTTTTCAATAGTCCTACCTCACCTGTGACCTCTCCAGGAAATGGGGGTGAACCTGCGTCAGGACCAGCACAGCCAAAGAAAATCCGAGGTGTTGGGTTTGGGGATATCTTTAAGGAAGGCTCAGTGAAACTTAAGACAAGATTATCCAGTAATGAATCAGAAGATAAAAAGCAAGATAAGGTTTGTACTGGTACATATTTTTATTTTGGGGTTTCCTGTAAAAAGAGTTGAAGAGATGTGTGCTCTGACCATAATCATCTCATAGGGCTCTTGCCTGTAAAATAAAACAAATCCCCTCAAGCTTCTTTCCTAGGAGGTTGTATTTAACACTGATTCTAAAAGGTCTGTTGAAATGTCTTGGTATTTAAAACATTAGAGATGGAAAACCAAGGTGATAGAAACATTGTCATTTCAGAGCCGTGTGGTGTAAGACATAATGAATTCTCAAACACATCCACAGTGTGAAGTCTTTCATAATCCTCCTTAAACAGACTTTGTAGTCTGGGACAAGACTGTTAAGTCTTCTTGAGCAAGTTCAACTTGTCTTTTAAAACAGGGAATATTTTGGTGTTTCTTTGGGTTTTGGTTTGTTTGTTTGTTTTCAAGTTTCGGTGGATGTTGAGATTGCTGTTCAAGGTGTCAATTGCCATTACCTTCAGTGCATGCTGCCAAGCTTTTGGCTCCATAAACTGCTGATAATGTAAGCCTGAAAAATAAAGTTTTAGAATTTTGCATCCCCATTCATTTTTTTTTCCTAATTTTCTATGAGTGAGTGGGAAAAGGAGCACTTTTATTCTCTATACAGAATTTACTGGAGCTTAGGAGAGAGCGGATGATGCACTGATAGTGGAATTGCTGCAGTTTGAGTTCTGTTTTGATCTGAACCTGAGAGTGCTCTTACCCCTTGGAAGCACAACAATGATTCTCAGTCCTTTATCTTGAACTTATGCATTGTTTATTCCAAGGGCTTATATATGCATTTTTAGCTTTTGATAAATTAAAGGCAGCTGAGACAGTCCAGTGTTTCAGATTTGACTCAGGTGATGAATTCAAGAAACCTTTTAAAGCCTTTATCCATTTCAATTTTTTGCAGGTTGTGGTTATTAATGCTGTTTTGCTGACTGATTTGTTTTCCTCTGCTGCCGTGGAAGTAATTGTAATGCTGTAGGGCAAAAGGTCAGTTGAGTCCCTGGAAGGAGGATAGGACAGAGTCTTCCTTGAATGTGTTTTCCCTCAATAGCAGTGCTAAGAGCAATGACATGGTGCGTGTCCTCTTTGTTTCTGGTACAGTCAAAAGCATCAGATGATTCAGAAAATGAAAGTTGCAAGTGTGTTGCCTTCTGTTTAAGTCTTGGGGAATGTTACCTCCTAAAGAATACATTGTTTTGTTTGGAGAAGAGAAGGTTCCTGGCAGACCTTACTGCATCCTTTCAATGCAATGGAGAGAGAATTCTTGCTGAGGTCTCTTGTGACAGGACAAGGGACAATGGCTTCAAACTGAAAGAGGAGATTCAGGAAGAAAAGGAAGATGTGCTTTATGGTGAGGGAGGTGAGTTGCTGAAATAGGTTGCCCAGGCAAGGCCAGGCTGGATGGGGCTTTGAGTAATCTGATCTAGTGGAAGGTGTCCCTGCCCTTGGCAGGGGGGTTGGATGTGGATGGTCATTGGAGGTCCTTTCCAACTCAAAGCATTCTGTGATTCTTTGAAGGCGCGTTGATTTTCCTCAGATCTCTCCAGACCTTGTCCCTTGAAGTGGGGGTCTGTGGGATCTCTACATCTTCAAGTGAATGCTGTTAGATGAGGACTACAGGGCTTGGCTTCATCTTGCCTTCTTGTCACAAGGCTGATGGTTCAAAAGGGCGTTTCCTGACTTTCTACCTTGTTACATGGGAATATAAAGAGCCTGTCTTAACTCTGCTCAGTTAATATGAAGTCTGCTCAGACCTTTTGAATTGTTGTATTTGACTGTGTATAAAAAATGCTGGTGCTGTGTTTTGTTGGTTGGCCTTTCTGGAAAGCTCTTCCAGGCCATTTCTCAGCAAGAGAGGAAATGAAGTGAGAAAACAGTTTTGCATAGCCTAGTGACAAAGAAATAAACAATTTAGTTTAGCACTTAATATTCCACTTCCACTTGTTGCCAAAGTCATCCCAAAGGTGGACAGACTTACAGAACAACATGGAGATCCCAAGGGAGGTAATTCTCATGAAGGTCTTGGGAAAATAGACAGCTTCCTTGGATTTGTGCTTAACTTGCTTCAGGGTTAGATAAAGGGATGCTGGAAGGGTATTCTGTCTTTAAGTCTGTAAGGGGGGAAAAAAAAAAGCTGTCTAGAATAGAGAGGGCTCTTTGCCTTTGGGAAATTTAGAGACTGTTTAGCAGAGAACAGCTGAGCACTGATGTATCTCAAGTTCTCAAGGACACTTATGCTGCTGCAGGAGACTGTTTCAGCTGGTCCCAGCATCCTGCCTGGGCTCGGGCTATTTATACCCTGCCTGCCTAAACTTCCTCTCTCACTTCTAATTGCATCTCATTTTGGAAGGGGGAAATATAGAGAACTATTTCCGTGCTGGAAGTGTTTAATCTCATAGGTGGGTTATTTTAGTGCTTCCTTCATATACCATTCTGGAGAGAGTTAAATTGCATATGTCCTCCAGGAACATCCCACCTGACCGTGGCTTCCTCTATGGTATGACAGAAGTACCAAATACTAGCCTGCAGGTGCTGCCTGGTTTTAGGGAGAGTAAATCTAGTTTTTCTGATAGTAGAAAATCTGCAGAGTTGAACTGGAAATGAAAATGAACAGAGTTACTAAAGGCAGTGGGATTTTTCGCATCAGTAGTGCTGTTAGGGCTCTTCAGGTAAGTACTGACTGTAAGATCATTCTCTGTTTGTAGCTTGTTGGGCTGTGAAAAAGTGGATGCAGCTGAAACTGTCAGAATCTGGCAGCTCAGCAAGTCTGCCAGGGAAAAAATAATAAAAAAATACCGTAGTATTTATTTTGGTTAGATGTTAACTCAGAAACTTGTGGTCGTTTTCATTCAGGAGAAGTTTCTAGTGACACTCACCTGTTCTGTTTTGTACAAATTATTAAGAGTGAAGGGAAACTGGGATGGGGTTTCATGTGCATTTGGCTGAGTAGTTAAAACTGATTGTCTGAGGTGGTGTGTGGCTGCTGAATATTCCTGCCTTATCGCAGTGCAAAGTAAAGCATGGTCAGGGAGTTCCTCTGAGCAGAGCTGATAAATAACAACTTCTGCTTTGTGCTGGAAGAGGCAATTTTCAGGCTGATGGGAGAGTAACACCTGGAACTGCTGAAATACAATTGCTGAAGTACATTGGCCCTGTCCTGAGATTGGCTTCCAGTTTGAAAGCTGTGCTTCGTCTTTAGTCAGTAGACAAAGTCTAATTGCAGTGTCTTTAATGGAGTAACTACAGTAAGATAAGTGCTTGATGGGAAAGCTCACTGAATCTCTTGGAGATAGCAATTTGCATCATCTCGGATAATGAAAAGTTGAGCGTGTTCTGTAGCCTAATCAAAAATAAAACGTGTGAAGAATTTTTGTTAACAAAGTTCTCTTCCCTTCATACAGCCATTGCCTACCCATTCTCCTGGATCGAAGCTAATTCATTTTCCCAGCATAACAAAAACTGAAAACTCACCAGAAGTAGTTAAATCAGAAGCTGAAAGTAAACCAAAAGGTAAGGCTGATGGAGATGTACATCTATTATTTGGGAGTCCGTTATTGAGAAGTATCTGGTTGTCAATTTTTTTGGTGTTAAAATCTAAAACTTTAACGTATACTGGGGTTTTGTGTAATGTTCTTTACCATTGAGGAGTTTTGCAAATGCAAAAAAGTCTAAAAGAATTTGTGCTTACATTTCTGTAGAAAAAGAAAAACATTTGTAGGATTTTCTCCCAGAACAAAATCAGACTGGGGTATGAAGTTTTACTGCAACGGTCCCCTTGGCATTAATTTTCTATTGACGTGTTCGAAGTGATTTACTCTCTGCATAGCTTTGTGTTCCAATGGGATGCTGGAAACCTATTGCCATGGAACAGTCCCCCCCAGCCCAATTTCTGTCCCTAGATTGTAGAAGTTACTTTTTAGGCTCAGGAGTTACTGTGGAGGTGGTACTGAACTGTAGTAACTCTGTGCAAAGTTTCTTGCGTCAGAAAGTTGGTGCTTACGTTGTGTTGAACTCCGTTCCTTCAATAATTGTTTCATTGTGGTTCAGTTTGTTTTTCGTTGTTTTGTTTGTATTTTTTTATCATCTTTAAGAATTCATTTAGCTACCAAATTGCATAGTTCTATCTAGAGAGATATTTTTAAGCCAACCCAAAGCATCTCATAGGAGTGCCAACCTCGTATAAAAAGTTAACTTTGATTATGTGATGTGTCGACAGCTCATTTCCCCATTTCCACAGCAGACGTTTTTTCAACTTATGTATTGTAATTTCAAGTATATTTTTGTTTCATATGGAAGTACCTTATTTTGGTGTGTTGTTTTCTATGGAATGCGTAATTTGCAGAAATAAGAAAACTGCAACATCGTGCTTTTAAGCCATTCCACTGCTATTGCTCCAAGAGCCGGCATGACTGTGCAGCCCTGAGTGTTGTGAAATTGGACTTGTCTAAACTTTTGCATAAAAATTAACCGAGCTCTGCTTAAAAAATACAAGCATTCGGTGCTGAACACCCAGAACATTCAGTATTTAGCTCTCTTCATAATTTCAGGTGCTAAACCCAGAGGAATTGGACTAATCCAGTTGCCCTGCTGGGTCTGTGCTTCCCAGAGAAACAAATACATCAGAGAGGAAGTTAAATATGACAATAATAGGAGCTGTAGGAGAACATTAGTGGGTAATACCCTATAGACACCATATAAGAACATCTTATAACCTTAGAAGGAAAGCTTGTTTTTCTTTCTTAGTGTTTTTATTTTAATATAGATCATATTATAGTTTATGTATCTCATCCTCAGTTTTGAGAGACCAAGTTTAAAATAAACTGTGTTCATCTGTTAGCAGATAAACAAAGATCTCTGAAATGTTTAGACTAGTGGAGCTTATTTTGCAGTGGGTTTCTGCTATTTCCGAAAGCCTTTTTTGGCCTCCAGTGCAAGCATGTAAAAATATTTTCTTTAAAAAGTAAAATAATCACAATTCGACCCCTCTTTCCCCCCATTATGTTAGGTTACAATATCTGCGATTTCTGCTACTGTATTGTTAGTCTCAACTCTTTGGAAAAGACCCCGTTTTCAACTATCTTTTCTTAAAAATATTCACTGAAGTTTAAATGCTGCAAAGTTAAACTGAACTCTGTCTTAATTACTGGCAGAATACCAGGCTCACAAAATAAGGTGCTAAGGTGGCAAATTGTACGTACTCTTTACATACATGGCTGGGTTTCTTGGTGGTGCTGAAAGCTGGGGTTCACAGCCCAGCACGTGGAGACAGGATCCAGGAGTCCCTACCTCCAGCCCTCCTGCAGAAGAGTGAAAGATCCCCTTTCTGGCACCATTTTTTTGTCTGCTGTGGGACTTGTGATGTATGTGAAGAGGGCAGAAGTGCTTGGAGGAGCAGAGGATGTAAAGGACTATACTGGCCAACTCCCCAGGCAGTAAGGAAATGCATCTATTTTTACAGAATCAGGATGTAGTGAAATGTATTACACTTACCACTACTGAATAAAGTCCTCAATTTTGATAGATATTTGTAGTGTACCTGTTTAGTTTTGTTGTGGGTTTTTCTTTTTTTTAGAGTCAATGTGATTTTTGGTTTTTTTGGACCTCAGTTTAAACATTCATCTCCTTGACATGGTTCTTGCAGTGCTGTAATGCTTCACGTACTGCAGTTTAGTCAGTCTGTGGCTGAGCATGTTTGATCCCTAGATAAGGCAGCAAAATAATACAAGTTCTTGTAGCTAGGGTTACTCTTGTGGTTGCATATCTATGTACATCCACTTAAATGTCTCTATATATCTGTCCCTTAAGCTTAGCAAACTTTGGCATTTTAGCATAGTGGTTGTCACTGGCTGAGGTACATTTTTATTTGAGAGTACAATTTGTGCCTTTTTAAAGATTTGTATCTTTTATTAAATGAGATGTAACAACAGCAAAAAGATTTGGCTGCCACTCATTAATTTTCTTACCACGCAGCCAAAGGCTGTCATTAAGAATTGCAGATGATTTTCATGGTGACTTGATGCTGTGCTCCTCTAACTGGGAGTGATGCAGCTGCTCAACCTGTGTGTGTTGTCAGTGCCAAACACCTGATACTTTACAGCAGCACCTTCGAGTCCTTTTTGTTTGCTTCCTCTTCCTTAATGCTTCATACACAGAAATTCAACCTTCTTAGCCACTGAGTCATTTTAAGTGCTGGGGTTAAACATTCTCTGTTTATGTATTTTGGCCTTTCTCGTGGTGTTTGTGTTCTGGCGTGGGAAAGGAAAACAAATCCTCCTGCTTTTTCACCTGAATCGTTATCACCATTTTAAATGGGTTAGTTTTGAACTGTACCAAATGGAAAGAATTATTCTTTCTGCTTTTGTGGAATAGGCTGTGACTGTTGGAGTTGATCACTCAGATGAGCTCTGGTTTCAGGTGCTTAGCCGAGGAATGCCTTCGCTTCAGTTTCTTGGTTTCACTGCAGAATTTCAGCAAATCTGCTGACTGAAGTTTCTGTAGTTTTATGTGTGAATAAAGGATGTCGCTTGAAAAACAATTGCCTGTATTTAATTAGGGTGCAAATTTGAAATTTCGATCAATTTTTAGAAAATATGTATAAACTCTTAAAACTTGAAACCTTTCTTGTTTAAAGTGGCTCAAAATTGAATATGTAATGCTATGGGGAGGGCTAGATGGGCTATTAAAATTTTAACTGTTACACTTTTAACTCCCTTTTTCTCCCTCTGAAATTAGAGGACTTGAATTAAGTTCCTGGTGTGAAAAAAAGAATGTTTTGGGGCTTATACTCCTGACTTCACAAAGATTTATTTTCATTGCTCTATAAATACATAATCTTATTTTTCTTGTGATACGAACAACACATTGAACATTGATAAAGCAGTCTTGGGTGGCTGGTTTAGAAGGAAGTGTGATTATAGTGGTAATTTCTCAGCTCTGAGACAGCAGAAGTGAGCTGATATTATGTGTGTTACTACCCATGGTATCCAAATTAATTGTGCTGCTTTATTTCAGCCAAGGAATATTACAGGGCGGTATTTTCCTATGAAGGCTCAAATGATGAACTCAGCTTTAAAGAAGGTGATATCATTCAAATAATCAGTAAGGTAAGGAGGTGTGGTCTGCTCTAACCATGTGTGAAGCTTTTGTGGGTTTTGTGCAGGTAGGTAATGTGTGGATTGGGAAAGCAGGAGATTCTGTTGCAGTAGATATTCAAATCTTTGCTTCTGCACTTGTTGGAGGTACAGATGACTTTAAAGATCATTCCAGAGTGGGATGTTTTCTTGGAGTCCTCAAAGTCCAGTGGGATCAGTGTACACTCAGTACTAAAAGCCTTTTCAGTGAGGAAATAGGAAAAGCTTTGCAAATGGCACTTTTACATTCAAAGAAAAGAACTTGTTCTTTTTTCTCTGGTGATGTATCAGGCTGACTTAGAGGTATAGTGGTTGAAAAGCGTTATTGTGTCAAGAGGTGAGAAATGAAGAGCTATATTTACTGATTTTGATCTAGGTATTACGAAAAAAACTGAGGAAATGTTTTCAGTAGGAGGATGAAGTCCAAGTATTAGAGGTACTTGGTATTCAGAACAACCGTACAGAAGTTAATGATCCTGTCAGGCTATTTAGAGAAACATGATTGTTTAGTTGAATATTCTTATTTGTGCTGAGTGCTGAAAGCACCTTTTTGATAGATCATCTTGTTCTAAGAGATGGTTCTAAACAGGAAATTACCCTACCCATACCTAATTTCCCTGAAGTACTCTGCAGCATTTTGTTAGTTTATCTGGTGCTATATTAAGGAATAATGACTTCCCTAAAAAAAGTGGAAAGTTTCATCTTCAATTTTCACACAGTTGCAGAGGAAAACCAACACTTCCTTTTCATTAGGAGAATTCTAGTTTTATGGAAAGGATGACCATTTCTTTTCACAAGAAAATTGATATTACGAGCATCACTGACTGTACTGACAGTGGAGAAGAGTAGCTACGGAAGCCATTTTTTTAAACACAGCAGCCCCTTGCCCCATCTTCACTGAATCTTCTGCCTCTGTGTTCTTAAACCAGTTTATCCACAGCATACACTGGTCCAAAGCGGGGCCAAGAAGGGCTGTCCAGAGTAGAGCTCTCCCTCCAAAACCACATTCTGAAGTCTGAGTGTATTAATGCAACTTCCAGGTGGCTACCTCAGTCCAGGGTTTTGGTCTGGCCAAGTGTTAAGGTATTTGGCCAGGGGGGTTGTGGCTGCCCCATCCCTGGAAGTGTTCAAGACCAGGCTGGATGGGGCCCTGAGCAACCTGGGCTAGTGAGTGGTGTCCTTGCCCCTGGCAGGAGGTTTGAACTGGAGGATCTTTAAGGTCCCTTCCAACCCAAACTGTTCTGTGATTCTATGACTTCTCTTTCAGCAGTTGGACTTTGTGCAAAGCTTGTCCCCCTTGGCCATTTCTCTTCTGTTTGTTCTGCAGATGATAATTTTCCATGGCTTCTCTCTGGCTCTCTGCCACTCCTCAGTACTGGCTAAATGGAGTTTAGCAGTAGATGTCTTGTCCCATTCATGACAACTGCACACAGAAATTGGATTCTAGTGCTTAATCCAAAGGCTAAAAGAGGGGAAAAAAGAAACAAAACCTTAGCAAAGTCTTACTTTCAGCACTCATCAGGTTCTTATTCTGTTGATTTCTCCTTTAGTTGTATCTAGGGTGGGATTTTTAAAAAATATTTGATTTTTTTTTTCCCCCTACTCTATTTCCTGCAGAATTTTGGATCTGAGGCACAGAGGAAAGCTGTTATTTATGCTGCTAAAATACTCCAGTAACATCATACTTTCTGTTATGAATGAAGACCTTGATCAGTAGCATCATGTAATGGGTTTCTGTGCCACTGAATTAATTCTCCATTATTTTATTTTCTTATGTCTTAATATGGTTATTTTTTTCCCTCTGCAGAGTATATCCTTTTGCATCTTCACCCTTTTCAGAGCAGTGGATCTGATCCACCACAGCAGAATCACTTTTTTTTCAGTAGAATTGTGTTTCACTCCAATAACATTTGAAGTATTTGAATAACTTGCTGGTCAAGGAAGCTGAGAAGGTCGAATGTTGTGTGTTAGGTCATAATTGGGTTTGTGTACTTTCCTTCCCTTTGCAGATCTTATCCTTATACCCTTATCTTATATATGATGTAATACCATTTAATCCTGCTTTTTAGAAAACAAAAACTGATCAAACCTGATCTGATTTGTAGCTGTTTCCCCTTCCTGAAGTGGCCAAAGTATTCCCCTTATAAACACAGTGTTTCAGACCGAAGTTGTGTGTAAAAGGAAAAAAGTTGTTCCTGTAACTGTATCTGTCCTGGGGAAGAAGCAAATATTGATTCAAGTGACCTGTTGTTTATTTTAGGACACTGGAGAGCCAGGCTGGTGGAAAGGAGAACTCAATGGCAAAGAAGGACTCTTCCCAGATAATTTTGCTGTTCAAATACAAGAGTCTGATAAAGACTTTCCTGTAAGTTCTTACGTGTATCGTTCAGTATCACAAAAAAGTATTGATGAAAATACAAAGATAAAGGAGTTTCACAGAACTTCATGCTGCTTAAAATGTTACAGTTGTGGCAGTTTTAACTTTATCTTGACTTAGCTGTATCAAAGAAAGGTGTAAAGGTTAATCTTTGTGTTTAAACTTCCTGAGTTTAAATATGCTTTTCCTGATGAACTGTAATTAATGAGAATTATTAGGTCATACAGAAAAGGATATAGCTCTGATAATATGATATGTGTAACTGGTTACTGAATTAAACCATTACTGTTTTGAAAGGAGATAAGCAGTTGGTCTCTTCCATCCCAAGTCAATAAGTAACTTATAATTGCAAAAAACTGAATGACTCCTCTGGGACTGACTGGGATTTTTCCTTGTGAATGCTTAGCAGTAGGTTACAGTGTATGAAGAATGATCTTTGGGATTTAGAAATTTTTTTGTCACCATTTCATGTGCTAACCTGTAGAAATTGTTTTCACGTGGTACTCCTTGATCTCGTAATTTTGGTTCTCATTTTACAATTTTTTTCTGTTTGAGAGTAGTGTGATGTTTTGGTTCTGTCGAGTGTGTGTAGCAAAGCTGGTTCTGTTAATTCACAAGTATATGTCATCTCCAGGAGGGATGGGTTCAGCTCCAGATCAGGAGTTATTTATTTATCATTTAACCTGAGTTGCCTCACTTGCACAGAAAATCCACCTGCCCCAAGTCAGTACTTTGTTTTCTCATGGATTCTCAGCTGTGCAGGAGTGGCATAAATGCTGTAACATACACGTGACTTGATTTGAGGGGTGGGTGGGTGGTATCACTGTTTCACAATACAGAATTGCTCCCTTCAGAGAGGTGGAAACCCCCCATTCTTTTACCATAAAGAGCTTTTCTTCAGATAGACCTTGCTTTGATCCTTTATTCTGCTTTGTGCCATGTGTCTCAGTGCAGGGATTCACCTTGCACTGAGCAGCTTTGAGGTTCAGGGCACTGGGTGGCTGATTATTGTAATCAGCTATTTGATATCAACTTTATTAAAAACACAGAGCAGAATCATATAATGGCAAATTGATGCCAAACTCTCAGTGTAATTGGTTTGGATATAGGCAGCAATGCTACACAGCTGGATAATGTAGTTGCTTTTGTGGGAAAGAAAGAAAATACAGTCTTGTTATTTTAGTTCATTTGCTTTTGTGTCCTCTGAAACCAGAGGAAGAAATTGGATATGGCTTCCCCCCTTGCTTAATTACATTTCGTGTGTCAGAATAAAATCTTGGTGCATTAAGAAAAGCTTATCCAATAGCAGTAGGGACACAGAAATGAAATCTATCCATAGCAACCGTTTTAAAAATACCGACTATGAGGCATTTTTCGGAGGGGCTGTGTTAGACTGAGCCTGTATGGTTTCAACAGTGTTTGGTTAAAGAACAAGTAGTTTTGTGGGCTTTTGTGATCTTTTATCAGTGAGCCTGGTCCTTAGTACAACCATAAAGGCACCTCTTCTAGAGCAATTTCATGAATCAGAGTCTGAAGATGAGTGACTGAGATCAGTCCTGAGAGGTCCCTGTCCTCTTTGAGTGGGAGAGATTGAAATGCAATTGTATCATTTCAAGGGAAGTGAAAGAAGTGACTGTGTTTCAGTACAGTCAGTTTCTATGTACAAACTGTTGCATTGTGAAACTTTGTAAATTTTTAATGGCTAGAGTGGTTTTACTCTCCTTCCCACTTGTACATACAGTGATAAGGAAACTCAGAGCACTATTTTTGTTGTGACTGCAATGTTTATGAGAGAAATGCTGCGAGTTATTTTTTTTCTTCCACTTGTAATTTACAAGTCAGTTGAAGTCATTACCCTGATACTTAATTTAGAAGCTTTTTTTTTGTTTTAGTGAAAGGGACAATTTTTGGTCCAAAAAATTACCTGGTTACTCTTTTAAACTGGAATAACTAAGATTGAGGTTTATGTGTTCAAATTAAAATAAGAGTGATCAAAACAGTTCTTTAGACTAGGAAAGAGAATACTTTGGTATTAGTTCTTTGTCCCACTGCTGTTATGCATGTTACTGAAGCACTGATCTGATTTGAAGAAACCTGCATTTTGTTTCTGTTTTTGCAACTGCTTGTCTGGGAGATATCAGAGGAATTATTCCAGCTCTGTGGTTCCTGTCTGTAAATTAATTACCTCCTTTGTGAAATACTTTGAAATCAGCTAGTAAGCAAGCTTGAAGTTACAGTATGCAAAACAAAACACAGATGAGGCTGTCTTGGGTAGAGAATATCTGACTGATTGTTTGACTTTTTTTTTTTCTCTTCATTTTTGCAGAAGCCAAAGAAACCTCCACCTCCAGTTAAAGGTCCAGGTATGTTGTATGTGTATGGTGGTACATGTCTGAGGAAATGCTAAGTTTCAGAAGCAGTGCATGATTTCAAATGAGTCAGAAGTAGCTTTGTATTTCCTAGTAATGCAGCCACCCATAGTCACACTTGGAGGTTACTTTTCATGCTTTGTGTATTTTGCTGCTACTGTGTATTTTTCCAAATTATGATGGAACCTACTTTGGAAACATTTTAGTACAGCCTTGCCATTTTCTAGGCTCAAGTGAGTGACTATAAATGGTATTATGCTCCTTGCAGAGGAGACAATATAGACACAGCGGGGTGTGTGTCTTATTTTTAGTTAGTGACCAAGATAATTAAGGCTCTTCGAAAAATGTCAATGGTTTGCTTTTTCATTCAGCTCCAAGGCCTGAATTGACAAGTGGAGAGAAGAAATTCCCATCTGTGAAGCCTGAAGAAAAAGGTGAGACCAGTTTTCTTCGTAGTGGATTTCAGACCATGCTCTTGTAAACGAATTGCAGTTTTTCGGCTTGTCTGCTCTGGAAGTAGGCTTCCTGTTCAGGAGACATCATCCAGACTCTCTTGGCACCGTCTGCTGAAGTTGCTGTGTTTGTGATATTACAGAAATGTCTTTGGAGTAGTTAGAACAACAGCTACACTCTTTTGGAATGTTTATTTATTGTAATTGCATTACATTCTGAAAATGGGTTACTGCACTGCATGGTAACGTAGTTAAATTAAATTCATGTAAGGGTAGTTTTGTGACAGTGACTGCAGTTTTGAATAGCAGTAATATGTTATTAGAAATGAAAAGGTTAACTGCTGCTTCTGAATGTTTTGGCCAAAATCAGTCTCTAATCAAAAATATTTTGAAAGAACTGCACAGAACAGTTACAGCACTCCTTAGACAGACATTATAGTCACAATGCTCAGAAACAGAGATTTCTTCTCCTGTTAGTTCTTGATGTATTCCATGTTTTCAAGTTTCACAGAATTTGGAGACATTTACTGCTCTATTCTTAAAATTTAAAGGGCAGGTTTTTTGAGAAGAAAAGATACTATTGTCACCCAAACACATTTCTAAAAGGCATCTTTATGTGTTTGAAAAACTTGCCTAGTCACATTGTTTTGATTGTGTTTAAAAGTGAGAAGCTTAAACATGCTGGTTGGGCCTTGTAGAAGTTGTTCTGATGTTCCTGCAGCTTAACCACATTGCAAACCCACAGTGTTCTGGGAATGGTGAACTGTGGCTGACCAGCATTTCTACAAGTGAGACTGCTCCATGGGTTTCTTGGCTTCCTTGAGAAGTTTTTATAACCCCCATTTTAAACAAAGCACCTTCTCAGGTGTTGCATATGAGAAATACTTGTTAAAGTCAGCTCTGCTTGTTCTGTATGTGAGCAAACAAATTATTTTTATCTGATGGAACAGTATCTCCAGGTGTGACTTGAGAGCAACTCTGTGATTCCAAAAACTTTGATCACTGGTCTCTTTTAAAATTCTTTTAAATGAAAATAAGTTTAATTTTAGACTGGTCTCTTTGTACCTTGGTGGTAAACGTCACATAGTTGAGCTCAACTGTTTGTGGAGGAACATAGGATAAAAAATAGTGACAACGTCCAAAATACTTAGGAATGTGAAAGCTTCTGGAAAATTATGTAGAAAACTATCCTTTACTGAGATCTATGAAATGCTGGAGGGAAAGTTTGCCTTTATTGAGTTTCAGGTCAGGCCTTAAAAGTTAACTTTTTTAGATAGCAGTCATGTTTTACTGCCCATTTATCAGTGCAGTTGTACTTTTGGAAGAATAACCACATTGTCAATATCAGTGATTAAACTCATTAAGTATGAAATCATTCTGTAATTACTTTTTGAGAAAAAAAAAGTATTAATTGAACAACTCTAATCACAAGCTATCAAACCATGTAATTTTTTTATGCCTATTGAGGACTAATAAATCTGCCTTTAATTGTGATCAAAAATTAAAAGCAGTACTCCTGTAAGTATTTCTGTATTTATAGTGAAGGACACCACTTAGTGGTGTCATGTAGAAATTTTTGTCCGGTGTAAATGCCTTCAGATTAGTATCTTTATTTCCATTATTAAACTGCTCAGTTTTAAGCCATCCCTCTTTTTCATTGAGGAGCAAAATCCAAGAAAGAGGCATGTCATTTTGTCCAGCAGAAATGTCCAGTTTCTGTGCTCATGGTGAACCCTGACCTTTGGTATTAACTTTTTCCACTTGGCTGTATACAGTTTTTATATTCAGATTTTGAGTGGGAGTAATTGAAGGGAAAACTGACAGATAAGAATTCAGGGATACGATTCGAGGGCAGCATTTTTTCTGCCCTGTTTGTGAACCCACTTACTCTTAAAAGCAAAAGGGGTAAGTCTCAACTTGTGTTCAGCACCGCTTAAATAAAGCCAATTGATCTGCAGTTAATATTGGCTGCTGTTGGGCATTTAAAATGTAAATGTTGTGTAGGGTGAGGAGGCAGGAGTGGCTGGTGCTGCTGAGGGGCTGCTTTACACAGGGCAGCCAGCACCACCGTGTGGCAAACCCTTCCACTGCTCCACTGTCCTGATTTTTTAATTCCACGCTGAGAGGGACTGGAAGGTATTGCCAACCAGTTCAGATTTTTTATTCATAGCTCCTGCTGATGTTCAAGTATCCCGGAGCAGGAAGGCAGTTCTGCCCTGGACAATGATTTTAGCAGAAGGATCTCAGGATTTGTTTACTTCTGGAGATTCGTGTGAAAGAAAACTGGCCTCTTCCCATCTTAGGGTTGGAGGACTGACACTCAGTGGCTGCAGGACTTGTCCACAGTAAATCAGACAAGGACCTGGCAGTTCAGGCACTTAGCTGGCATGGAGCTAAGGCAAATATCCACCCCTGCTCCCAAATCCATACCGTATGCAAACATTTTACATTAGATCAATACTTGGTTAAAAGCAAAGTCATAGGAGGGGAGGATGGGGAGAATGAAAGCTGAAGGTCACTCTCTCCATCCCAGTTTACTGATTTACTGCCCTATAAGGGCAGTAACTGTAAAGAACTGTAACCCCTTGCCATAACCTAAAAATTATTTTTTAAAATCCTCACTACTTTGTGCATGCCTGATGGAACTGTGGCACGGTTTTACAGGAAAAAGTAGAAGGTATACTCTGGATATCCCACAAGATCGGATTAGGGAACATGGGTTGAAAAGTATTCAGCTAATATTTTTGAAGCAGCTTGAATTTTTCAGTATCCCATGTAATACATCAGCTCCTCTGGACAGTATTCAATTAGGTCATGCAGTCACTGAAAAATAAATTTAACTTTTTTTGTTTGATTATCCCTACTTAACTCCTATCTATTTATAGGAAGGTAGACTTTATCTAAAATAAATTAGGCTATTTAGATAAATACTCATTTCCCCCCCTTTTTTCTCAGAGATAATTATACTGCTTGTGTGCGTGGAAGAAGTCTGGTTACAACAAAATAAAACCCGAATTCTATCTTTTTAAAAGGAGATAAGGGGAATTCATAAAAAGGATAAAGCAGTAGCAGTACTGAGAAACTCTTGGTTCTTAGCTGTCATTTGTAGTGTGATAATGTGATCTGTAATTTCTTAGCATTGTTTCATGTCAGTAGAAAGACATTTTGCTTACTTTAAGATAATGGTTTTTTAAGTTCAGGTAATAGTTTGTGTGTTTTGGTGAGGCATCACTTAAGACATATCCGTTTTTCACTTTGATCTTCAAAGAAGGTATTTCTGACAGCAGTTGCTTTCTGATGGATTAGCAGTGTAAGAATTTTCTAGACAGCATGGGGTTTTTAAAATAGTAACTTCTTTTGTCAGATGAAAAAGGGGCTTTGGATCAGAAGCCTTTGAAACCACAAGCTCCTCAAGTACCACCCAAGAAGCCTATTCCTCCAAGCAAGACTAACAGCTTACTGAGAGCAGGACTCCTGCACCCAAAGCGTCCAGATAAACCTGGTTTACCATCACCTGCACCCAAGTCAGTACAACTTAAACTGTGTGCACTGAGTATATTTTATTTGGTTTGTTGTTTGATCTTCCTTCGTGGTTGAGGTGGGAAGAAATGTGTGTTTTAAGGGTGAAAAGGATAAATTTTGCCGTACACCAAACCAGTGTCTTAGTTTTCCAACAAGTCATTAGCAATGTGAATGTAAACCTTTCAAGTTCTTTGAGACATTGAGTCCATCTCAGAGTCAGTATTACAGCATAACTAACGAGATGAAGTTACACACCGGGGGGCTGCTGTGCTTTAAGCCTGCCCCCACAATATGGTATAGAAGCTGTAGCTACAGTAGCATCGTGGTGTAAAAGAATCTGGGGACGCGGCCCTTGAGAATTATTGTTGTGTTGAAAAAAAAACCCCGAAGATTCTGAGCTGCCTCCGTGTTCAGTGTTTCAGCACTTTGTTAGGACAAGATAGATGGAAAGGCAGACTTGAGCACAGATAGTACCTGTGCTAAAGGCACTCAGTATGGCTCATGTTCTCCTCTGGGGGGAAAAAAAGCACTTACTACAGTAGCACATTGACTCTCTATTGTTGAGCCTTCTCACTTGGGTTACTGGACAAACAGGGACAAATACTTCTTTTAGATCCATTTAATTTTTTTTTCCCTCCTGAAATGGAAAAAATTATTTATAGTTTTTCTCTAAGACTAATTTTGCATCAGTATATTCTCCCACACAGTTTTCCTTTCCTTCTCCATCAAAGTATTTGCTAGATCCTTACCCAGAACTGTAAATAAACTGCTGATGGGTAACTGTCCCCTTGGGATATTCAGTTGGCTTGAAAGAACTTTGAGAAAGTAAGGTCATGATGACTTGACCTCGTGCAAATAAAGGAGCAGACAGCTGCTACATCAAAGAGCTTGCACCTTAAATACCTTTTCAGTATAGAATTGTTATATTGACTTGGTATTTGGGGACTTTCCTGAGTAAAGATTTTATTTTATCTTTTTAAACCACAAGTCACGTGCTCTTGTTGAGAAAATAATTACAGCTCTAAAAGGGGGTATACGTGTGCCATTAAACAGAGGTCTGCAGCCTTTAGTAATTGAAACCTTTAAATCTTAGAGGTATTTAAATGTCTGAAAGTTTGAAATTGTTCTAGGAACATAAGGCTACTGTGTCTTTTTCTGCTGCAGTAAAACTTCCACATAAAGGCTTTGGGTGGTGAATTAATGACAGGGACACATCGAAGGTGACAACTGGTCAGTTTATATATGGCACCTACAGGCTCAGTCAGCCGTGGTTTGTGAGGGCAAGAATTTTAAAGGAAAATGTTAACTGTTCTTTTTTTGTTTATGTATTTTGGTGGGGGTTTTATTTCTTTGGGCTTCTTGGTGGTTGATTGTTTTTATTTTTGTGTCTGTGAATGATGTGAGCAGATGTGCAAAGAATGCATGGTAGAACAAAAGCCATGTGTACAGGGCGGTTTATTCTATACCCAGCAAGAAATAACTTGTTCTTGGAAGGTTTTTTTCTGTACAGGAATATTTGTTTAATTTCAAGGAGTCAGATTCTGAATTATTTCAGGAGATATTACTGAAGATGTTTTTCAGTTTGCTTGTTTTCTGAAGTGTAATACGTTGGACTACAGTGTCAAAGTGTGCCCTGTAGTAGAAGTTCTGAATTATTTTCACAATAGGTTTGTACATGTTTGAGAATTCTGCAAGAGCTGGAACAGAAGAATTGGCTTTTATAGGAATAAAATTTGTTTCCAAAAGACTTGATTTTAACCAAGGCTTTAGAAAATGGTATTTTTCCATTTACATCGAATTCTTGGAATGCTTTGCTGTTAAACTATTTAATCTCTTGACTAGGTATGTTTTGTTGGTTTTTTTTTCTCACTACAGAACTAATGGAGAAGTTGTTTCTCTTCGACCGAAATCTGAAGTTGAACCAGTAGCAAAACCAAAGTTAGACTCTGAAACATTACCACTTAGACCAAAATCAGTAGAGGTAGATTCACTTGTGGTAAAGAGCTCTAAAGATTCAGGTAAGAGAAGAATAAAATGTTCTTTTGGGTCTTTCTTTGGATTGCAGTGTTTTACAAAGTTGGAATAAGCTTTTTAGATAATTTACTCAAACTACCACTGAGTGCAGTTTTGCCTGTTCAGTGGAAAGTGTAGTTTTTTAGAGTTGCTGAAGGTAAGGGATGAAGGAATGAACAGATGTCAGCAGGGTCTTTGGAGGTGGCTGATGAGCTCTGGGTTGTAACAGTGGACAGGAAGGAGGAAATGTAGGTAATGGTTTGTTCTTCTAATTTGAATGCATGCTTTTTAGCTGCTGCTTTTGAGTTTTTATGTTTTTCTTACTGACTGGTTCTGTTTGTTCTGCTCTTGCATTTCAGATAACTTTTGCTTTTCCAGCTAACTCGTGCATTTTTAGTAATGCTGTTACCTTCAGCCTTCTTAAGTTCAGAGCTATTCTAGATTATGACTTTATCATACCTTAAATTTGGGCCAGCATGAGCATTGTACATTTGAATTTCATGCATAAGCCTTTGCTTTAATGCACCTTGAGCCAAACCTGGCATCTCTTTCATTTTAGACATATCCAGTAAAAACCTTAATGCTGGTTAAAGCACCCACATTTGAGGGTCAGACTCTGAGGTACCTTTTGTCCTTTACTGACAGTGCAACTGATATGAGACTTCTCTGTGTCTCTTAGGCAGAGATCACCTGCTGTGGACATATTTTTCTAAACTCTAAATTAATTGTGTGATTAACCAGTGTATAAAAAGCTTTAGTGACTTGTACTTGCAGTATCTGTCTTGCATATCTCAAATGCAACTTTTTGTCTCAGGAAAGGCTGTAGTAATAATACATTTTAAAGTAGTATAACTTGATTTATTTAATTTTTTTAGGCCAATTACAATATTCTGGTTGTGGAATAGTTTGTCCTAAATTTTAATAAAGTCATCTGGAAGATAAAAATAATGCATTAGAAAAACTGAAGCAGTTTGTGAATAGAAAAGAGTGCTCCTGATTTTTTATTAAGCATTTTAATATGTGCTTCTAAGCATAAATGCTTTGTATGAGTAAAGGTTAGTTCTTGTTAGTTTGTAATACAAGAGTTATATTTTCCTGAGCCGCAAAGAGCTGGACTTCAGCAGGTAATCATATATCCTGGAAATACTACAAATATAATCAATGATAAACTAAAGGATAAGTTCATTTTTTACTTCCCAGGAAGTCTGTGCCTGTGCTGTGATATGCCTTGTTTTAAAACTTTTGAATTGGCAGTTTAACTATTGCCTCAACTTAAAGATGAGTTTGAGTGAGGGTATGGAAGAAAGACTTCCAGCCTAAATAAGCTGAGAGATGAAAGGGGGATGCAAATCTAACCTTAAAATGTGAGCTTTGTCCTACTATGGAGATTAGATACTAGAAAAAAGTTCTTCCCTGTAGAAGGGAGGTGAGGCCCTGGCACAGGTAGCCCAGAGAAGCTGTGGTTGCCCCATCCCTGGAAGTGTCCAGGACCAGGTTGGATGGGGCTTGGAGCAACCTGGGATAGTGGAAGGTGTCCCTGCCCATGACAGGGTATTTGAAACGAGATTATCTTAAGGTCCCTTCCAACCCAAACCATTCTGTGACTCTGTGATTATCTCTGGGGTTGTATTAGATGTGTTACTGTATAGCACGGTATCATTTAACCTCAGAAAAAAACTCCTATGAAAACAGATGGAATATTTTTTTTTCTTCTTCAGGTGCAGTTATCTTGGCATCTTTAATAACCAGCCTGGTAACATAGTAGCTGTGGTATTAGATGTTCATATATATAAAACTAAGGGGTTTTATACAGATTTAGAAAAAAAAATAAATCTATGACTTCTGTTTTGTTGACATAAGTTTGTTCAGGCTTATAGAGAAAGTAAAGCTTTTAATACCTAGATGGTGCAGTGGACAGAGGTGCAGAACAAGCACCTGTGGGTGAGGTCTGTTCAGTGACCCTTGTTTGGCTCAGAAGTCCATGTGGAGATGCAGCACTGACAGGGTCAAGGAGCTGCTTTTGAAAGAAAGTTTCAAAAATCCTCTGTTTTGTCAAACTCACATTCCTTAAAAAAATCCACATAAGTCACTTTTAGTTTTATTACTCTTGTGAAACGAGACTAGTCCAAAATCCTTCCAGTAAAACATAATGAATCTCATGCTCTATTTCTGTGTATATATTCTACTGCTAAAGACATAATACTCTGTGCAGCCAAGGCTATATAAAACTCAAAAGATGCTGGGTCCTTACATAAGGTTTGAGGCTGTTTAATCTTATAATAAGCAGAATAGATACTAAAAGATGAGGGGAAATTGTATGGCTGAGGCTGGCAACTGCTTTACCAGAGTCTTTATTTTTAGTTCTTCCCCTCCACCTTTAGATTATGATCCTGAAGTGCATGAATTTTTAGAAAATCAGTTTATTTTTAAGTATGGGTTCTGTTTTTCTGCAGCTGAGTGTAGTGTAGGTTGAGCCATTTAAAGTTTAGCATAAGGAGAAGCTGTACATGTTCTGTAAGGAAAAAAACAACCTACTCCACCAAAATTAGGCCCCCAGCCATCAGATGAGGACAAACACTCAAAACCATTCAGAAACATTGATCACATTGAAATAGCTCCTCTTGAAGTGTTATTTGAAAAAATGCATAAATGTTTCTCTGGTGGATTAGAATTCAAGTGCTGTGAAAGACTAAAGCTGTAATACTGGCATGCTGAACATGTAAAGCGATTCTGTTTCTTCTACAAATGTTTCTTTTCCTGCTTTGTGAAATAATTTTTTTGTTCAGAATCTTTTTCTAGACATTCCTCTCCTTGACTTTTCTTTCCAGATTTTGTTTCCTATCCTGTTTGCCATGTTTCCCTTCTTACGTGTCAGGAAATTACCCTACCCTTCTCCATTTTGGTAAGATAACAATCTATAAGGAAATCCAAATGCTTTATTCCATACACATATCCTCTTCTTAACATCATAAGCATGATTTTCAGTTGCAGTTATTGGTAGTAAAACTTTTGGGTTTCTATTTAAAATGTATTTTTTTTGTTTGTTTGAATGCCTGTTTTCCTTAGCTGTTAAAGAAGTTACTTTAAGTATGCTTTTCAGTTAGGAATTTGTGGGGATTAAAACAAAATAAGAAAAAGCTTACAGGTCAGCTATTGATAAGCCAAATCTAGTGGTTTTTTGTAGTGAAATGTGTTCAGTGCCTTTAGGTATATGTAGATTGAAGGGATTTATCATTCTGTACACATAAATTATGCAATTAATGAAGCTTTTAGGCAGTGGATCCACCAGTGTTGACTATTTATCATGAGTCTTGTAAAACAGTAGTTTTAGAAATTCTGTATTAGACACATCCTTAATTGTAGCAAATGCCTTACTATTGCTTGACTGCTCATGTAAATATTTGAAAGCTTGTATCTGTCCCCTAAATTTTGGGGCTTGAAATCTCAGCAGGATGAGGAATAGGAGAAAGGGCTGCCACCTTCTTACTCTGCAGATTAATGTGAGGTTTTGTCCCCTAAAATATTGGATACATTTCAATTGTGTCTTGGGTTGTTAAACCCCAGCCAGATGAGGTAGTGGAATCGTAATTTCTTTGGACACCCCTTCAGCTTTACTTCTTTATGTGAAGGCTTTTTAAGGGAAACTGCTGTGAATACACTTGAAGCATTCACAAATCTTGACAAAACCTCTCACCTAATTATATCAAAGCTCCTAACAGTTCTGTGATGGATCCATGGTAAGCTTGCAGAAGAGTCGTTTCTAGTAGTCCATCCTGTGTAACTGTTTAAGCTTAGCTTGTCTTTTTAGAAAGAAAGGTGTCCTTGCTCAGCCTTAAAATCCTGTTTTGACCCAGAGTATCCCCAGATGTGTGGTATTGGTCTTTTGGCACTATAATGGGATTTCCTTCAGCAGTTACTCACAGGCTGTGTAAGAATCTTAATTGATAAATCACTGTATTGATTGAAATGGGTGTAAACTGTGGACTTTCAGTGGGTTTCATCAGTATGTCTATTGGTTTAATGGTTTATTGGTTTAATTTTCTCTTAAAATAACTAAAAATGCTGTTTATAAAGAAAAACAATCAAACCCCCTAAGCCTGCAAAGAAACCAACCAACCCATCACCAAAAACACAAACCCAAATCCCCACCAATCTGTGTTCTAATTTCTTCCCTATACCAATGGAGAGGTAAAAATGAAAACGCTAGTGCAGTCAGAATTCCTTCTGACTGTAATCTACGGGTAGTATTTTAGTGCTGAGCAATTCTCTTGGGTGTAACAATTTCCTTTAGGAGCTCCTAGTAACGTGGAAAGAATTCTTGGCTTTGATGTCGTCCCACCATCTATATTTAAATCATTTACAGTTCAAGACTGTAGCAGTCTTCATCTTCAAGCCTTGTCAAATAGTGGGATTTTTTTTTTTTCCAGAACATCACATTATTCTTAGTAAGCTCTTAATATTCTTAATATACCTGATGTTTTCTTTGTTCACAGAGCAGGGCTGGCATTACAATCATAATTGCAACTCAATTTATGGTTCTTATTTAAATTTCCTGCCAAATGCTTTGTCATTTCTGCAGAATGAGAAAAGGAGGATTGTTTACAGTCAGAAATTACTGAGATGGGGAAAAAGGCACAAACGTTTTTCTTACTAGCTTTTTAGTAATACCTAGGTAACATAAATCCTAATTTAAATTTTGACAACCTGGTCTAGTGGAAGGTGTCCCTGCCTATGGTGGGGGGGTGTGGAATGAGGCATTCTTTAAGGTCCCTTCCAAGCCAAACTATTCTGTGATGGGTTAGTACTCTGGGATCACTGATAATTGAGTAAAGACCATGCAGATACACCCTTTGGTTACTGTTGCTTGTCTTGTCTTAAATATTGTATTGGCAACAGAAATCCCTTCGCATTTATTTCCCCCTCATCCTCTTTTCCATCAGCCGCTTGCCATTCATCACTCTTCTGTTTCTCCCTTCTTTATTTTTCTTCCCTGCTTTTTTAATTGCAGGTATGGTTGCATGTTTGCAAAAGACTGTTTTGACAGTCTCTTTAGTAGAAGTAAAAAGCAGCAAAACTGATTGGTAACAGATAGTGTTACTGATGCTTTCATTTCAACAAGGGAACGGGGGATGAAGTAGATCTGATCAGGGCTGTCCAAAAGAGGTGAATGTTTTAAGGACTTCAAGGATATTAATGCAGAGAAGACATTAAAATGAATTAAAGAATCAGTGAAAAACTCAGTACGTGCAGGTGTAAATTAGCTTACAATATGTGAGTAAAACTTGCAGTAATCAGATGATTTTAAGTCATCCAGGCACTGAAGGGGTATCAATGGTCTGGCTCAGTATTTACAGGGGTTTTTATTCTTATCTGACCTCTTGCTGTAGATTCAAAATGAGTGAAAACATAGGGAAAGAAGTATCATAGATTTTGTTCACTAAATCATAATGTCATGGAAGAATCGGAGGTCACCAAAAAAAAAAATCAAACCCGAAATCTTAAATGTTACTTTGGTGCCTGTAGTAAATGCTGTGTGGCATTTTAGTTAAAATCTATAAGTGATGAATTTGGGTTGTAAAATGATATAACTGTAATCTTATGTCAATGCATAAATAAAAATCACAACTCAATCTCACTACACATCTGTTGCCAGGTAAGTATGCTTATTTTTGTGGTGAAATAGTTAAGAAGTCCAATTGTTAATTAGGTGAAGTACTTGTGTTATTACATTAATTATGTTCAGTTCTGTTAATATTTTTTCCTAAAATTGCCACTTATCAGAGGACATAAAGCATTTTTGCTGATCTGAGAGTTTACATAGAGCTGTGAGCATAAAGAACTGATGAGATTTAATGAAATATGAGAATGGAGTTTTAAAGTGTTTTACTACAGATTTATGAAGTTGTGTATTATCTTTAGATACTGCACATGAAAAAACTACCCTGCACAGAAATATGTGCAGTTAATGCTGTTAACTTATTTTCACCCATGTGTGGAGTACACCAGTGTGTACTTTACTAGGTTACCTTTATTTTTGTCTTAGTCACTAAACTTGCATTTTCATACAAGTTTAGCAATAAGAAAATGTGCTCTCAAGTAGTTCAATATGGCAGCTCTTGAAAGAAGTAATAAATGTTGTTCTGCAGATACTTAAGTTTGTTTTATGCTGCCGTGCCACTACAGCACTTCTGTGCATAATGTGAAATTAAATCCTTGTTGAATTAATTCTTAATTTTTTTCAAGGGTAATATGTGATTTCCCAGATATGTCCAAGTCATGTAGTTGTTTCATGCGGCTCCTGTGTTGTATATGCTGAATATATTTGAAATAGTAAGAATTTTGATTTTTTTTTTTTTTTCTTCTTAAGAAAAATGAAGTGATAAAAAGAACACAGCAAAAATTTCTGGTCTTGGTGGTGGTCTTTGTTTTCGTCTTTTTCTAGATCTGTTAAGCTTTGATGATGTAATAGCTACCTCAGATAATCTGTCCCACCCGACTGCGAACCGGCCCAAGATGCCTGGTAGGAGGCTGCCCTCACGTTTCAATAGCAGTCCTGTGAGTATACTGGGGGTGGTTTTCCACTAGTGAACTACTAACTAACGTCCCAGAAAACAAGACTGCACTGGGAAACAGTCCTGTGAACCATTTACCTGAGAGCAAATTGCCACAGCGGTTCAGTTCCTACAGACTGTGTCTAGAGGAATGTGCATTCCCAGCAGGGAAGTGAATGTCAGAGAAACAATGGGATTGAGTTGCTTGTAGCTGGAGGAGTCTTTCTGTTCCATGGGGTGTTGCTGCAGGAAATACTCTGCTCTTCTGTCATGACTGATGGTGGAATAGGTGTTGCACATACACACAGTTTTGAAAGCGTCAGCAAATGGTCACTACAAATGTGGAATTGAATGTTGCTGTAATGTGGGACTTGTGATCTTACTTGTTGATGTGACAATGTCAGACAGTGAGAAGCACAGAGGGCAGAGTCCTTGAAATCAGTTTTTGTCATTGGGTGTTGTACAGTTCAGTTATGCCAATTACCATCTGTAGTTACCACCCATTTACGTTTTATGGAAGCACCTACAGGCTCCCCAAAGCATCAAGGACGTTGGTATTGCAGATATGCTTGAAAATCCTACCCAAGATTCCTATTTTTAAGTTTAGCTGAATGTCTGATAGTCTAGCAATTTTAAGTTTCATTACTTATTTCCCCTTTACTATTGAATCTTTAGAAATATGTGACAGTTCTGGGGTTTTTTTTGATTTAATTTTATTTTTTTTTTTAATTCTGAAAACCTTTTTATTTTTTGTGAATGGTTTACCAGGGAATTCAGAATGTGAGTCCAGAAAAAAATTTGAAGATGCAGAAAGAAGAAGAAAGTGCCAAACCAAAGCCAGTTGAAACAAAAAAGGTATGATGATGCCAAGGAGCTAGAGGAGTACCAGGCAGCTTGGTGTTCTGTTCATTTGCTTGTGTTTCCAGTATAGGTTGATGCAATGACCTAAAGGCAAATGATTGCATTTAACTGCAGGTGGGCTGTGTCATTTAGTATAAGTTCATAGTATAAACTTCAGTAGAAAGTTCATTTATCTTTAGTATAAAGTGTATCAGTTCTGATGAGAACTGTTGTATCAGGTGGTATTTCCCAAATAACTTCCAGTTTTGCTCAGCCTTTGGTCTCCTGACAGACAGAACAACTAAGCAGATCAGCGAAGTGCACAAAAGTTTATTTATAATGATCCAGTGGTCTCCATTAAATCACATTTTTAAGTGCAGAGAACTGCACTATGAGTACTTTTTTAGTGTCCTCAGGAACCTCAGGGAAATCCTTAATTAAGAGCTGTATGAAATAACTATCTCATATATTACAGTAGTACATTTGACGTGGACATTGTTTCTATCTTTTAGTTTGAAAATTAAAGAAACTTGTGCAAGTTTCGCTCCCACCCTGGTAAAACCTGTGTGCTGTAAGTCGTCAGTTCTTAAAGTTTTCAGTTCTTAGCTTTCTACTAATTTATTTTTTCAGCCATCTGCATTCAGCCCAATTACATCTTCATCTCAGAGACCAAGTTCTGTCATACTCGACTTTTTACCTGGAGACATCCAACTTAAAGGAGAAACTGATGATGAAAAAATTTCTGTGGAAGAGCTCAGGACTCAGATTAATGATTTGATGGGTTTAATAGACGCACTGAAGAAAGAACATGGGTAAATATTTTCTTTCTCAGTCTCCAAAGGGATATATAGAATCTTATAGATGTCTTTAATGCCAGACTTAAAAGTAAGAAAAGTCTTGTATGATAATATATTAATTTAGAATTTTTCTTTCAAAGTTGATCCAACTAAATGTCCTAAATACATACAAATTTGATGTCAGAATATTTTTGGAATTTGTACAAATTTCTTTCTCAGTCTCCAAAGGCACATAGAGTGTTTCTCAAACAGTTTATGCTTTCATTGTAAGGAAAAGTAGGTAATTTTTTGTGGTAATAACATAAGTATATGGGCTGGCCTTGTGTAACACTGTGCACAAGTACTTGCAGTATTGTAGTTATTCTCTACTAACTAGAGAATACTAACTACTAACTACAATGCTTTTAGTAGAGAAAGGTATTATTGGGCTTTTCGAACTGGTGATCATGGTGACCCCATCATCTGTGATCGTAATTTTTAGCATTTTCTTCCTTGAACATAATTATTAAACATGTTTTAGGAATTCTCTGTTCTAAATGATTTGTTCTCTGTGTAGAAATCGCCAGGTTATTTTGGCTTAAATTCAACTTTACAGGTTAAATAACAGTACGAACCTTTAAGTAGCCTATTTAAAATTGTGATTAAAAAATAGGAATAGGTGCAGAGTGTTGGGAGTTGGTGAAAGCTCGTGGTCCAACATTTGTGAATTCATATGTGAATTCCACTTGTAAAACATAAACTGTGTCCTCAGTAATGTGAAGGATTTTTCCTCCCCCCTCTAACTTGTATTTCTGGTATCTTTACTCTTAGGAGAGAACTGGAAAAACTAAAGAAGGATTTGGAAGAAGAGAAGCTGCTGCGAAGTAATCTGGAGGTAACGTTACCGGTTTGGGAAGGGATGGGTAGTTCAGAAGTTCGTAGGCATTGTTTTGGAATTTGATGTCACAGGAAAGCCTCAACAAACCTGTTCAGCCTCTTTTTGTGTTGCTGTGTTAGTGCGTGTTGTTGAATGAGTCCTTCATGAGGCAGTTGGATGTATATAGAAGATCCAAGTTCAGCTTTCTTTATCAGGAATATTACTTGTAACAATATGTGTGGGTGTTGAGATGTGAGTTCAGTTTAGTGTTGCTAGAAATATGTCCAACTGGACATGTTCCAAGAGAGAGAGGTAATGCTTTCTTTTTTTTGAGATTGAAAGACAAATTTACTTTAGGGAATCAGAAGAAAAACAAGGTAAAAGTAAACTTCTCTAAATTTTTGATGAAGTGTTTAAATATTAAGTGTGGATAATTGGCCAAAAAAACCAGAATTCATCTGAAAAACTTCCTTATGAATGGACACCACTCCTCAATTCATTGGTGAAGACCAGTGCCTGCATTGCAGTATGATGCCTTCCAGTAGTTAATAGAATGAGCTCACTGTAGGAAATTATTTCAGTCTGGTACAAAAGGGCATTTTATTTGTGAAGTAGTGCATCTTAGGGACTTCAAAGCTACTTTTGGCACTTGAGAACAACTTCTGGTGAGTCCACCTTCTAATGTGTCTCTAAAGCAATCAATGCAGTCGCCTTAAATATGCACTGGGGATGAAGAAGAGGTGACTTCTGGGTATCCTCTAAGTGCATTTGAAGAATACAAATTGATTATGGCACAGTGTTTTGTATGAAGGCTGTTTTAGGAAGTTACTCTGAGGTGATGATGCAGCATCACATCGGGACACGTCAAGTGATTCCATAACCCAGCTTTGCTTTGTTCAGAATGAGTTTATCCAGCAGGATGTACCAGAACCATAGGCAAATTCTTAATGATTTTAGGTTCCTGTTTGTTTAGCAACATAGTATTACAAAATCAGCTGTAAATATTGAGCTGTCAAATGCAGCAATGTTACAGTATTATTTACTTCAGTGTATTTGAAAATGTTACAACTTTGGGGAAAGCTCTGAAGACTGTCCTTTATTGCTACTTTAATACTGACTTTCTTTTCGAAATGTCCATTTTCCAGCTTGAAATAGAAAAATTGAAGAAAGCAGTGATGTCTACATGAGAGCTATGGACTCAATGTTTTTAACTCGCCAGGAATTCAAAGCTGAACACAAGGAGAACTGACTCTTATTTCATAATAATGGATGCTGTTGTTCTGCGGTCTTAAAGAAAAAATATAGTAAAAAAAGGAATATAGTCTTATATTCAGAGAGATAAGAAAACAAAAAAGAATAATGGTGTAATTTTTTGCCAATATAAAAGAGGCCTTATTTCTTACTGTGCTGGAATTGCAGACCTTATTTTTTTGGTTTGCTAGAAAATACTACTGAATCTGTATAGAAAGGAGAGGGAATTCTTAATAGATTTTTATGGAATACCTGTAGCTTAATTTTTAAAGAGATCTATACTATAAATAAGGTGATCTATCTTTACAACTAATCTGTAAAATAGTCTATTGGGAGGGGTGGAATAACTGTATTGTAATTGTAGTCACTACTTTTCCCCTACATGCAAAAGGGAATATATGATATTTGTATAATTTTGGCAGTCTCACCCAGGGTTATGCTGTTGTGCCTGTCTGCAGTGAGAATATTAATACTATGCTGTTTATAAGTTGAGTAATGAGATAGGAATTTGTTAGTGCAATGAAGCAGGTGAAACTCCTATGCATTGTAGCGAGAATGGATGATCTAATCCAAGTAGTTCAGCAGAACGGTTTGTCACTTGCACTATTGGATCAAAAAGGGATTTAGGACTGAATCATGAAATGATGAAAAGAAAAAAATCAGTTTGTAAAACCACAAAATGCAGGAAATACAGAAACAAGGCTCGAGTCCAGTCTTAACCTGTCGTGCCTAAAATACTCCAGTATATGGCATGGAAAAGCAAACCTTGAGTCACGACGTCTGTGTACCCGTGTACCTAAACTGAAGTCATCAGTCTGTGTAATGGTTCAATATACATCTTGATCTGATTTTACAATAGTCAGGTTTTGTTTATAATATGTCTCCAAATAAATCCCTTTGGAACTTTGATACTCTCAAAAGGTCTCAATATTTATATATTTATGCCATGACCTTTCTCAGTGTACTGTGTACCTCTAAATTTAATAACACCTTTGTATTTTAATGCGTGATTGGAACAATTGCTTTGACATCATTGTGCTGATGTCCAAGACAGTGTCTTTAACAGTTGAGATCTTCTGGATTACCATTATCTTTAACCCCTGAGCTCAGCACTTGCAGCAGAATAATGTACAAATAATATGCAAAGTGATGGGAGACAATGGTATTTATTGCTGTGTTTGATTAAAGAATTAAAACCATACAGCTTTAGGAAGCCAGTCAGAATGCATTAATTCTGTTAGTAATCAACTCATCTTCATTTGATCTGCTGTAATTTAAATGACAAAAGTCACATTGTTTGGCAACTTCACCAATAAAAGAAGTAATTAAACTTCTATTCATGGGAGTAGTCATAAATATAGTAATAATTTAGTATGTCACTGGCTCAAGTGACAAGGAAGTGTTACTTCTTGAGAGTGTACTTTTTCCACAGTTGATGCATCATAAAATATTAAATGTCAAAAAGTCAACTGGAGGATGTTTGTTGATTGCTGATTCAAATAGTTCATGAAATTTGATTAATATACTACGCAGGTATTGAGTAATATTTGCTAGTCAAATTGCTAATAAGCTGATTCAATATTAATGCTTTTAACTCTGAATTGCCTAAATGCACCACAGATGAAGGGTTGAGCCAAGTTTTTATATCGAGGAATCATGTGCAGCAGCAATGCTTCTCGTCAGACACTAAACCCTTGCTTGGAATTCACCTCCAAAGCATGTGATGAAAAGCAAGAATTGAGCCTAAAGGAATATCCAGTTTTGTGATACAAGCTCTTCACTCTGATGGGAGCATGAAACAAATCCTGGGATGGATTGCTCTGCGGAAGTTGTGCCTGTGTGTGAGCTTGTAGAGGGTGAACAGAACAAGACAATCAGTTAAAGCCACAAATGGAAGGTGTTTGTTCTTTAATGGCCTTTGTTCGCTATAGCAATAAATGACCCAAGTGCAATGACTTGATTTAATAAAACCTTCTTTAAAAGTCGCTGCTATGAGTATTTTTAGCCATAAGGAAGTTGCCCTGATATGTGTCTGTCCTGTCTTCAGCCAGTGTTACGTACTGCAGCCGAGGGGGAGAGGGTAATGGTTTTGAAGACATTCCACAGTACAAGTTCCTACGAGCTGTGTGCTTCACTGACTTTATACCGGTGCTGTACAATGATGCATGCTATCCAAACTCAGCAAATAAAATCAGTATGAAAACCTGTTCAGATGTCTGCTCAGTTCTGTTCAGGAGTGATTTTGTATGCTGTTAAATCCGTTGTGGGAGGCGTTTGGGCTGGGGGGGGGGCAAAGTATTTATATAGTCGCCATTTGAGGCTTTCAGATTTTCATTTTTGCTCACTGGGATGCTCTGGTTCCTAACTGTCAGGATGGCTTAGGATCAAACAGTTGGAAAGCTTGCTGTGTTTTTTGCAAAGGTAACTGGGAATTTAACTTCTCAGGATTTTTTCTTTCCCTCTTTTTTTTTTTTTCCCCCTGTTGGTTCGTATTGAACTGACCTCACTGTGCATCTTCAGAGCCTCTTTTTAGGTTCCCTGTTCCATTCAAAAACATGGATAAATGCATGTTTGAATCACTTAAGTGTGTAGTGATGAACTGAAGACTCTGGTGTGGGACGTTTAATAGGGATACAGATGAGGGGAAAAGGTAAATGAGGAACAGAACAACACAAGGGTATTTTTAAACTCCAAGGTTTTTATTCAATCTTAACAAGATTATCTAAAAAGCTTTTGTTTGCATACAAAGTATAGTTAAAGAAACCAAACACACCGAAATTACAGGTCTACTTATTTGATTTTTTCCACAAAGAGGACTTTTTTTCATTAATGCTACTTCATGGTACTGAAGTTTCTGATGGAGACCTGTGATGTGCAAGGTTTGACTTGGAGTTGTGTAGCAAAGTATCTGTTGAACTTTTAAATAAATACCTTGTATTCATTCAAGTCATAAATTTTCAGAAGTCGGTTAGCTCTTTTCAAAGGGATGGTAAAAACAGGTTTTCACAGCTGCCTTTTGGCTGTTAAAGTTATGTGAGATGTTTCTGATCTCCGAGAAATCAAATGGCACAGCATTGTGGCAGCTGGTCGTGTATCTTGAGTAATTGGATTTTGCAAGAGCTGAGAAGACAAACCACTCCCTTTGGGTGCCTGGGCACACACCTTCCAGCCTGAGGAATGCAAACAACCCCAATCAGCTTGTAAAGCCTGAGACTGATGCTGCTGGTCCAGGGTTTGGAGTGCCCCCCTTGCTGGAAGTCATGGTTTCAGTCTCTTTCCAAGCCCCCTGGGAGCACAAATTCACAGCTCCTCCTTCTGGGAGAAGCAGGTGTGTGTCTGAGTGTTGCAGGATGCTGGTCTTTGTGTCCTTCAGAGGGCTCTTGCTGAGGTTGGTGAGATGTTTGGCAATCAAGGGGCATTCAGTTTTGCCATCATGAAGGTTCAGAGGGTATGCAGAAGCACAGCTCCAGGTGACATGGGCAAGAAGCCTTTTAAGAGAGATGTCCATACTTCAGCATCATTGGGTTTTGGCCCTTCTTACTTAGAAGTATTTTTTTAAATTCATCTCTTGTATCAGGTACAAGTAATTTAACCTTCCCAGGTGGGTTGTGTTGGCTGTGTATGATTGTGCTTGGCTAAATTCCTACATGGTGCTGATGTGAGATGTGAGATTGGCTGTATCAAAATAGAACAGTAAATAATACCTACTTTTAAGCTGAAACTGGAGACTTGCCTGTGACTGAGGAATCGTTGGAGTTGTGGTAGCAAACAAAATGACAGTATTTCAGGAAACCCTTTAAACATATTGCAAGGATGTGGAAAAATGTGGTGACTAAAGCTCTTTGAAAGCAGCGTTGTTAGTAGGAAGAGCTTTAGGAATTTGTCATTTGTTACAATAAACTACTTGCTGCACGTTACTGGCTGTTGGGAATCTGGCTGTTGGGGGTGAGGTGATTTTAGGAGGGCCAGCAGTGACCATGGCACGAGATTCATTAGACAACTGTCACCCCTTACATTTGGGTGTCCCTAAAGAAAAGGTTGTTACTTGCTCACTGAGCTTCTTAGCTGTGCTCCTGTCAGCAGTATTGTCTTGGATTTATAAAGAGTGATGCATTAACTTGGTAAGATTTTATTTTGGGGTGTTTAGAAGATCTGTTGCCCAGAGAAGTTGTGACTGCCTCATTCCTCGAAGTGTCAAAGGCCAGTGGACGGGGCTCTGAGCAACCTGGTCTCGTGGAATGTCCCTGCCCATGGCAGGCAGGTTGGAACTGGGTGATCTTTAAAGTCTCTTCTGACCCAAACCATTCTGTAGTTCTGTGAAATACAGAAGAGCAGAAGCTGCCTCCTCCACCAGGAGGAGGTACCAGCCACGTGGGTGTGATTCATCAGTGTGGACTCCTGGCAAAGGTGGCAATCTGGCAGTTCTGTGGGTGTGTTTGTAACTTGTTTTGTCATTTTGCAGTGCAATACCTTCATTGTCATCTGCAGATTCCTCAACATTAATCCAGTCAGGCAAGACAAGAAGCAGCTGATGCCCAAGGTTACTTCTTCATGGGAAAACTCCAACTGAATCAGAGCACCCAGGGAGCACTGGGTAAGGCTGTGAGAGTGAGATGGGGCATGATGGCAGCAGATGAACGGTTAGACAATCACCTGATACCGTGATGGTCTCTGGCTGGGTTAACTTTGCTTAGTATAGAACTCAGACTTCTGAAAATGGTGAGTACTATCACAAAACTTCACTGTTCCAGAACTGTTTGGGAATTATCAGTGGTCTGTGAAATTGGTTCATTCATAATCTAAAGTGCATTTAATTGCTGTGGCTGTGTTTACTTTGCTCTCACTTCCTCTGTTTTACATTCTCTTTGCATCCGAGGAAATAATTACTTAAACTCTGATTTATGTGTTACTTGAAGTTTTTTAATTGTCTCTAAACATGGTGCTGTAACTTTTAAGAAAATCTGGAGTTTTCTTATGGCTAAAGTAAACTATAAATATAACTCTTCTCTCAGAACTTGCTTTATTTAAAATTTTTAAGTGTGATTGTTTTAAAAATACAACTAATACCATTCTGGGAGAATTAGGAGCTTTACTT
Source organism: Oxyruncus cristatus (assembly GCA_013399855.1). Taxonomy (NCBI): domain Eukaryota; kingdom Metazoa; phylum Chordata; class Aves; order Passeriformes; family Cotingidae; genus Oxyruncus; species Oxyruncus cristatus. The sequence continues at coordinate 335,160 of VXAY01002116.1, read as the reverse complement.
TTTATCCTTGGATGACCATGCTGAACACTCCAAAGACTCCTGCTGCAGCCTCAAATTACATGGTAGCAATGGCAGGTGATCATGGCCATTCAAACCCTAAAACTAATAGATTAGGTTCTGTAACAGTGGGTTTAGTATTTCTATTAAATGTTAAATACAAACAGTGCAAGTTTGTACTGTTTGGGAAAATATATTTGTCCAGCTAATTAGGGCAAGGTCAGTATAAATCTTAATTTTGTTCAACGTGAGCTTATAAATTTCCCTGTAAACTTAACTATAGTTTGTCATGTGGAGAGGGGAGAGAGGTGACTGCAGGTGATGGAGAATTCTTTGGCCAGAGACCTTGTGTCCACCAGTGTGGGGGTGCAGCTCCCACACTTGTCACTGCTTGGGCAGAGCCCTCTGGTAGCTGTGCCCAGGCAGGGCCAGACTGCCATGCAGTGTATCCTGCCAGAAGTTAAAAGTGAGAACATGCTTGAGGGTAGAGGAAAGGAGGATAGTTTTGTAGGATTTTACAAAATACTTCAATTTTAAACCAACGAGAGTGACAGAATAGGGATTTGAATTTGAGGCTATGATGTGTTAACTAGCATGTGCATTACTTTTTAAATACGTGGTCTGTTTACCTTCCTTTCTACTGTTTTAAGAGGCTCTTTGCTCTCTTGTAAACAGTGTCCATCCACTCCCTCTTTGCTCTTCCCTTTCTGTTGAGGGCTTGGAAATGACCTGGAGAAGGAGGATCAGCAGCTGGTGACGGTCTCCTGAGCTGGGTGGGAGAAACCTGTGGGTGTGGAAGTGTCTTCTCACTAGAAAGTCCTTTTCATATGGGAGAGTATGGACAACTCAGCAGCTCGTGTACCTGTGTCCTGATGGAACAGAATCCTCTGGAAGAGAGAACTAACGTGTTTACAGATGCTTAAAAAGTCAAGCATTAATGGTAGTAGATAGTTTATGAGAAGAGATAAATTACCCTCTGTCTGAAGTGCTGATCCTTTGGAGGGAGGGGACTAGCTCTTTATGCTTTCATGTGGCCCTGTGTCATTATATCCCTGTTTTTCCCTAAAGTGGCAGTGACTTGCTGCTGGATTACTTGTTTTGCTCCAAGTTTCTGTTGCTGCACAGTAATTCCCTTGGCAGGTTCTTGCATTGGTGAGACTGGGAGGTTTCCATGATGAGTCAAGCAAAGCAGCTGAGCGAGATCAGTGTTTCATTGGCAACAGGGGCCAGTATCTCTGTGAGCCTGAGATACCTGCAGGTGTCCCAGATTTCTGCCTCACTCAAAGGTAACAGCCCTGGGTGGAGCTCCATCGGTGATTAAATACAAAATGAATGTGAATTAATTAGTGGTGAGACATGATGAGCTCAAGGACTGTCACTGTGAAATGGAATTAGGGCTATGAGCATACAATCAATGACCGCAGAAATTGGGAAAGAATTTGATACAACCTTTTGCCTCATAGCTGTAGGTGTTTCCCAGCCACCTCCCCTTCTTTGGCAATATTGATCCAAGTGTTTTGGTTTACTTCTCCTTGTCCTTTTTATTTCCTTCGAAGAGCTAATGGCTGCTAGCTTTTAACCCAGAAAATGCTTTTCCAGTTAACAGTCGAATTCAAGAGCCTGTGACAAGGCTTTCCTTTAGAACTATCTTAGAAATTCAGTGCATCAATCAAGCTCTACATTTATGATTATTTCACAGTTAGGTAATAAACCCACAGATCTAAAAGCATAGCAAGGTGAACAAACGTCACAGACCAAAGGGGCAGCCAGATGTGTGCCTGGGCCTTTGAGGCTGTCAGATGGGGAGAGCTTGGAGTCTCCTGGATGGGAAAACACATCTCTGCTCTGTCAGTGCAGGACCCTCTCTGCTTTTCTCTGCATCATCCGTGCTGATCAGTAGGTGTCAGGGGGGAAACTGAGTGGGTCCTATCAAGGCATGGTGCTTTGATGAGCTCTTTCTTGTTGCCATCCCCTGAAATCTCGTAATCATCCTGCTTTGCAATTGAGCATTTGTTTTGTGCTTTAGTGTCTTAGCTCACTGGTTTTATGTTTTTTATTCTTTTATTTTTCAGTAAATGACCTAATCTACTTATACATCCAGTGATAGAAGATCAGTGTCTCAATTCTTTTGAATGCAGAGCAGCTGTTGCTTTTGCCTTGGACATGTAAAGCATGTAATAATAAGGTTTGATCTAAAACATTGGCTTTCCTTCATTTCTTTTACTGGATTATTTTTCTCCGGCAAATATGCCTGTAGCAAGTTCCATCCTAGGATATTTAGCTTCTGCCAAAGGCCATGGGAAGCTTCATGGAGGGAGTAGAGGTCTGAATCCTTCTGCAAAGGAAATAGCTCTTTACTTAGTCTGGTCCTTGTTTATTAGTTTTTGATACCCAAGCCCTGAGTGCCCAAGTTTCTTGCCTCACATGGCAGGGCTCCTCGGGAACTGCCTAAGGAGAGCAGCAGTGTTGAACCCTGTGGAGGCAAGGCTGTCTTAAATCATTTCACAAGGGACCCACAGGCTGAACTGCTTTAATAAGCTCTCCAGCTCTCAGTTTACAGTAAATTATTAATGCAGTAACGTTCAGTGTTGCACAGATTTCACATCCTTTTTTCTTTTTTTTTTTCAAGAAAGGGTTCACAAATCATTCTTGATAATAAATTATGAATGCCCAAAATCCACCTTGTATGCCCAATAAGGACAGTCTTTGGCATAGGCTTAGCTGCTTTCAGTCTGTGTTCAAAAAGTGGAAACAGAGATGTCTAAACTTCTTTAACATCTTTCTTCCAGGAGGAAAGCAGCAAATGTTCAGCGATGGATGTGAGGGTAGTCTACTGCCTGCTCCTTTGGGCTGTGCACTTCTTCCTGGCCACACCACACAGTGCTCTCAGGGTGAGTTCCACTAGACCAGGTTGCTGAAATCCCCATCCCACCTGACCTTGAACACTTTTAGGGATGGGGCAACCACAACTTCTCTGAGTGACCTGTTCCAGTGCTTCACCACCTTCATCATAATTCCTTCCTCATCTGATCTAAATCTACCCTCTTTCAGTTTAAAACCATTACCCCTTGTTCATGTTGCTACAGGAGAAAATACTTTGAAGTATTCAGTATGTCAAGCATGGCAGATGCCAGCAAACCTCCAGCACAACTCCTGGAGTGCTAAAACCTATGCAAGAACCAGATTCCTCGAAGCCCCATCCAGCCTGACCTTGAACACTTCCAGGGATGGGGCAGCCACAACTTCTCTGGGCAACCCGTGCCAGGGCCTCACCACCCTCACTGTAAAGAATTTCTTCCTACTCCAAACCTGCCCTCTGTCAGTTTAATGCCATTCCCCCTTGTTCTGTCACTCTACCCTTGTGAAAAGTGCCTCTCCAGCCTTGTCGGCCTTTAGGTTTTGGAAGGTTTGGCTGGTTGTAGATGATGGCCCAGGCAGCGACTGAAGCTGTTCTGGGTTGTGTCAGGCTGTACAGCACACAGTTCCAGCAGCTGTTCCTGCCTGCAGGAGCTCGACACACGGACCTCGGGGCTGCTTCCCGCTTGGGAGAGGAACAAAGCAGATACTGGTATTTGTACAAAGGAGCACTATCTTATGACAAAAGTCATATAGGTTACATCAGCCAGTCACATATTCTCATAACGTGAGAAATACTGGAGCCTAATAGAGGCTTTTTGACTGAGGAATAACTGCTGGAGTTGTGTGTCATTTCAGTAGAAGGGTCCAACTAAAGGTTTCATCTAGAGAGACAAACTCTAAGTAGTGAGTTCTGAATTTATCTATACCAGCAAGGGGACATGAGCTCTTCATTCTGGACTCAGTAGGACTATTTTCACCCTTTAAACCCTTTCTAGTTTGTGCCAAGGAATCATCCTTTAGTTATTTGTTTAAATATTCAACGCACCCTCCACTTCTTATTTTTTCAGGTTCTCGGTAGGGAATCAGAGAATCGTAATGAGCAAGGTACAGTGAATCACTATGTGTCTTGTTTAATTCTTTGAGTTGTTGTTGGTTATCAATACTTTAGACCCCCGATACTCACCTCATGGACCATGCTACTCTATCTTACACCTTACAAAAATATCTGCTTGATTTATTTTTCAGATGCCTGTGTAAATGTCATTCCCTGCCAAGACAACGGAGCTGTTTGTATTCAACCTTGTTCTCCCTCCTTCCACGGGGAGACAAGCTTTGTCTGTGAAGACAGAAAGTGGCAAATGTTGTCTGATACCTGTGCAAACCTGGATGTTCAGTCTCTTTTTCAGGTGAGGTAACTGTTATGCACCCTCTTTGGCCTATGCTCATAACTTCTTGCAAAGACAGCCCCTCCCTCCATACCCTTTCAATCTTGAGCAAAGCTTGGACTTCATGGAATCACAGAATCATTTAGGTTGGAAAAGACCCCTAAGATCATCAAGTCCAGTCATTAACCCATAACAATTCATTAATAGTGTGTTCATCACTAAACCATGTCCCATCCAGGAGCCACATCCACATGTTTCTGGAACAGTTCCAGGGATTGTGATTTCACCCCTTTCCCAGGCAGTTTGTTCCAATGCCTGACCACCCTTTCAGTGAAGAAATTTTTTCTAATATTCGATCTACACCTGCCATGGTGCAACTCAAGACCATTTCCTCTTGTCCTGTCTCTTGTTACTTGGGAGAAGAGACCAACCCCCACCAGGCTACAACCTCCTTTCAGGGAGTTGTAGAGAGCAACAAAGTCCCGCCTCAGCCTCCTTTTCTCCAGGCTAAACATCCCCAGCTCCCTCAACTGCTCCTCATCAGAGTTTTGCTCTTGTCCTTTCACCATCTTAAACCAAGTGAAAGGAAATAAATTTGGGAAGTGGGTGTGTGGAAACATAATTCAGAAACAAAGTTGCCCTGTTCCCTTGGTTGATATTCCTCATGGGGATCTAAACCAAGACAAGGATATGCCAGGATGAACCTGAGAAAAGAGCAATAGCAATATCTGTAGTAGTCAGATGATTCATGGTAAATTCTCCTCAAGGACAAAATAAAACTTAATTCAAGTCATTTCAAGAATAAGGCACTGCATTTAGTTCTTGCCCCTTTCTTCTCGTGTTGCACCAGCACAGTGTTTTCTCAGGTGAGCTTTGGTTCTGGGTTTCAGTCCATCTGGCACATTCTCTGCACACCCAGCACTGAACCTCTTGCCTGCTTGTAACTGAAGCTTCATTTTCATTCTGTTTGTTAATTGTCTCAAATGTGTTTTCCTCCCTCCAGAGAGTATCTGAAAGTGGACTCCTTCCATGCTCTGGAGAACATCTTCCTTTTGTAGGAGGAGGGCATGGGAAGCCTGGAGGTGGGCAAAAACATTTTGGTGCTGATGACCATGGGAATAGGAGCTGCCAAGCTGATTTTTCATGCATCATCCCAGATATCCTGTCTTCACCAGCCGTTCCAGGAAACATTGCTGATATAGTGGATTTGCTGAAGAAGATTTCCCTGCTGTTATCGGAGAATGTCACTAGAGCAAAAATGCAGGTATTTACTCTTATGGGCTTTGGGAGGTGCTGCTGAAGTTTCCGGAGCATCCACACAGTGTTTTGTCCTTATGGGCAAAAATGTCCAATGAAGTGGTGGCTGCAAGTCACACAGAGATCACCTGGAAAGAGTTCCCTGGGTGGGCTGTTGTTTTGTTGTCAGAGAGACTGTTTAACTTGCTCATGTGTGACAGAATTGTGGAATTGAATTTCTTTAAAAGCGGAAGTTTTCAGGACCTGCTGTTGTAGCCATGGAATAGCAGTACAAGGAAGAATTCATTTTTGAAGGATGACACTGTAGGGAAGGCAGCCTTGGAGATACTGACCTGCAGCTGTGTTGTCATGTGTTGCACAACAGAAACTGGTGTCTTTTCCTAATGAACTCAGAAATCAGAGAGATGAGGGAAGAAATACAGGGAAGGTGACATAAATCAGACCTGCACAGTGGGTCAGTTTCTGGAATAGAACTAGAGTGTCCTGGTTTTTTGCTTTATATTTACTTCTCCAACTACCTTTTGATCTATGATATAAGGAGGATAGGACAATTCTAGTAATGAGATGTTTAGGTTTGGCTGGGGTGGATCATGGGGAGCATGTTCAATGTCAAAAGAAATATTTCCTTTATAAAAATCACTCATGAATTAAATGACCCTTTCTGGAGGCTCTGCCAGTGGAATAATAGTCGGTTTCTTCTAATATAAAAAAAATAAATTACAGTTTTCATGTTTGTTTCAGAGCTACAGCAGGATAGCAAACCACATTCTGAACAGCTCCATCGTCTCCAACTGGGCTTTTGTAAGGGACAGAAATGCTGGTTCAGAATTACTGGACTCAGTGAATTTATTTGCTGGGAAGCTTCTTCTAAGGAACGGGTCGGAAAGTGTGCAGGAGCCCTTCATCGCTACGAAAGGCCACAGCATACACAGAAATACTTCGGGAACGAGCTTTGGTTTTTCTATGGAGTTCGACAACACAGGCAACATCACTGGGCACGTGGCAATCCCAGAAGAAGAGCTTTTGAAGTTGCCCAGGGCTTCCAAGGCCGTCAGCATTGCGCTCCCAACGCTGGGGGCCGTAATGGAGAGCACCCAGCCGGAGCCCGTGTTTGTGAACGGGATGGTGCTGTCGGTGTCTCTGCCGGAGGAGCTCCGGCGTGTTTTGCTCACCTTTGAGAAGGTGAATAAGCTGGAGCAGGTGGAGGCGCAGTGCGTGGGGTGGCACTCCTCTGAGCGGCGCTGGGACCGCCGGGCGTGCAGGACGCAGTCGGACACCGCCAGCACCGTGGTCTGTGTCTGTGCCCACCGGCGCCGGACCTACAAGTCCTTCTCCATTCTGATGTCCCCCGCGGCGCCGCGGAGCGCGGTGCTGGATTACATCACTCGTGTGGGCTTGGGCCTTTCCATTCTCAGCCTGGTTCTCTGCCTTGTCATCGAGGCTGTTGTCTGGCACCACGTCACAAAAACTGAAATAACCTACATGCGCCACTTCTGTTTGGTCAACATCGCTGCGTCGCTGCTCGTTGCTGATGTTTTGTTCATCCTGGCAGCTATTGTGCACAACACGGCGCTGAACTACCAGTTGTGTGTAGCAGCCACTTTTTTCCTTCACTTTTTCTACCTTGCCTTGTTTTTTTGGATGTTTACACTGGGCCTCTTGATTCTTTATGGATTATTATTAATTTTTTTTAAGATAACAAGATCTGTGTTCCTGGCTGCAGCGTTCTCTATTGGATATGGATGTCCCTCGGTCATATCTATCCTAACTGTTGCCATCACTGAACCGAAAAATGGGTATCTGAGGAGTGGAGCCTGTTGGCTCAATTGGTATGAGACAAAAGCTCTTTTGGCCTTTGTCGTGCCTGCTCTGAGCATCATTGTGGTGAACCTGGTGGTGGTGGTGGTGGTGGTGGTGAAGACTGGGAGATCCTCTGTTGGAGAAGGCTGCAAGTCACAAGATTTGAGCAGCATGATCCGGATCAGCAAAAACGTGGCCCTTCTGACGCCTCTTCTGGGTCTCACCTGGGGGTTTGGGTTGGCAACGATTCTCGACAGCCGATCCCTGGCATTCCACGTCACATTCGCGCTGCTGAACGCCTTCCAGGTAAACTCTGGGAGGCCGGGAATCGCGTGAGCTCTGATTTTGAGCCCTGGGTAACGGCACCAATTCAAAGAGGGGCTGGCAGCACCTTTTGTGCGTGAAAAGTAGGATCTAAGCCTTCCTTTTGGCTCAACCCCTTTACATAGTATGTGCACGAGGCATTCTGCATTGGAGTAGTAAAGGTAGATGGGTACTGGGGCAAAATAGTTGGTTTAAAGAGTGTTGAACAATTAAAGAAGATGAATTTCTGTTAAATATAAAGTACACCAGTTAATGTCCAGTAACTGCAAAGATGTCTCATCCTTGTCAATCAATAAATACACAGAAAATTCTCATTTGCTGTTGAAGATGGCCCTGGCACAGGTTGCCCAGGAAAGCTGTGGATGCCCCATCCCTGGAAGTGTTCAAGGCCAGGTTGGATGGGGCTTTGAGCAACCTGGTCTAGTGGGAGGTGTCCCTGCCCACGGCAGGAGGGTTGGAACAACATGGTCTTTAAGGTGCCTTCCAACCCAAAACATTCCATGACTGATTCTATGGTTTTGATTAACTGGTTAATATAAACATCCAGTGTTACCTGACACACTGTCGTACACCTGGTCTGTCTTAGCTCTTCTTGATTCAGATTGTTACTGGGTGGGCTGAGAGAGTCCTGGTATGTAACCCATCAGTCCAGTTTGTAGTGAGAACTAACACAGGTTGTATATCCATTCCTGATGTCCCCAGAGAGCCCATATGACCGGGGTGGATAAACCCATTTTCCGCGTTGCTGTTACCTGAATCACAGCTGATGAGGTCTGTCCTTAAGAAGTGACATCTAGAAGCGCTTAAGAGACATCATGTGGCTATGCTGGTTTTGTTAACTGGTTTTGCAATTTCGTAGGGATTCTTCATCCTGTTGTTTGGGACACTTCTGGACAGAAAGGTACTTATTCTGGATTATGTGAACATTTTCTACTCCCTGAGAAACCGTTCCCTTTAATATTTTTAATTTAAATCTACAGACAAGGGAAGCCTTAAGGATGAACTGTCTTTCATCAAGACGGAAGTGGGGTCTAGAAAAGGTAAAGATATATGTTTTTTTTCCCCTGTTACTGTCTTAATTTACCAATTTACTCACCTTCTTATTTGTACGTGAAAAGAATGGAACCATCCACTACATCTCACCTAGTTTAACATTTTTCTGAGGCAAATACTTACTGAAGGAAATAACAGGTGTATCTCAAAAGCATGTTGAGGATATTAATCTCCTAAATCTCAGAAGTGGCAATTGATCTTTTTTTGTTACTGCTGCATAACCTACTGCTGTTGTTACAAAATTAAAAATGGCATTTTAATCTAATCTCTTCACCTGTAGATGTCCAAGCCCTTTAGATACACAATGCTAATGACTTTTTTTCCCTCATCTGTAAATTAGATTTACTTTAGATTAGATTAGATTATTAGATTACTGAATAAGGAAGGAACAGGAGTCCAAAATCCCAATGTAATGACCTGGTTGCTTCCTTCACAAAAATGTGGATCTGTATGCCAGCAGGGCTGCTTTAGGATGTCAGAGGATGGTTCTGCTTTCAGCTGATGGATGGAAACCATTTGGAGTCCAGACTCTGTGTTTGGTGCTAATTGATGTTGTGTACTCATGAGAGCTTTTTAAAAACCTGGGAAATTCCTTAAAAGCAAGTGTTTAAACCCTGAGGGAAACAGGGAAAACTCTGTCAGAATTGATGTGTTGGCATCACTGAATTGGTGCTTCCTACCTTTACTGGAAAACTTTTGTCTGTTGTTCTTGGATTTCTTTTGATACCAAAGCTTTAGTGGTTTCACACTGTATTTGTGAAAGGGAATCCTCTTTAGCTGGGATCTTTCACTAACAGTGTGTGCAAACATACTTGGTTCATGAGGGGAAATAGAGGGGTTATGGAAACCATGGCTCCCTTCTGATATCAGCATTTGGGTTGTTTGGGGGAGGAGAGGCTGCATGTTTGTGGAACTTGTGATTCCTGTGTCCTACCTCTCCAATTTAGTCTTCAGTTGCATCCAGCCCTACTGTTATGTGCTAAGTTTAAATGCATTGCAGAAAGTTTTCTCTAAAAAAAAAAATAAAATAATAATAATAATAAAAAACCCCCAACAACTAACCAGTAAAAAAAGTAAAAAAACCCCGAACATCCAACCCAATAACAAACAAAAGCACCAGGCCTCAAACTTCTGCTGAAGGTTTTTCCTACCTAACAGAGGAAAAAGAAAGGACGTGTTTGTGGCTGCTCCAAACTTAGTGGACTGAGATTAAATTTTTTGCTTATACAGATTGAGGATCCAAACAACAGTGAAGGTGTTTCACATCTTATCAGGCTTTGGGTCAGGACTGAAAGTTTGAAACTTAAAGTTCTCTCGAGTCGGCACCAATATAACCTTCTGGAAACAACAGGTCTAAGTTTCACTAATCCCATGACTCATCAGTGTTTGATAAAAGTATTAAGTGATCTCACTGGGCAAAACTTGGTGTGGAAACTGTGGCTGCATGTGCCTAAGAATTTGGGTCGATGTTGTCACTCACCTGGGTGGAAGAAACCATGTGTAGGTGTTTATCGTAGCACAACAGAGGGGGAAAATGTTAGTCATCCACTTTTGTAAACTTGGGTGTAAGCAAGGAGTTTGACTCATGAGAGCTGAAAAAGTTTGTCACACCTGGAATAATTGTTATTAAAAAAAAAAAAAGGTAGTCTTGTTTCAGGGAGTTTCAAAATCATAGAATCATAGAATTGTTTAGGTTGGAGAAGACCTCTGAGATCACTGAGTCCAACCATTAACCCAGCTCTACCAAGTCCACCACAAAACCATGTCCCTCAGTGCCACATCTACGTGTCTTTGAAATCGCTCCAGGGATGGTGATTCCACCTCTGCCCTGGGCAGCCTGTTCCAATGCTTGGCAATCCTTTCAGTGAAGAAGTTGTTCCTAATATCTAATCTAAACCTCCCCTGGCACAACTTGAAGCCATTTCCTCTTGTCCTATGACTTGGGAGAAGAGACCGAGCCCTGCCTGGCCAACCAACCTGCTTTCAGGGAGTTGTAGAGAGCACTAAGGCCCCCCAATCCTTCTTTTCTCCAAACTGAGCTCCCCCAGCTGCTCCTCACATGGACGTGCACTCCAGACCCTTCCCCAGCTCCATTACCCTTCTCTGGACTCACTCCAGCACCTCAGTGTCCTTCTTGTAGTGAGAGGCCCAAAATGGGACTGTGTGTCTGGGGGTTTAATGGTGGAGGTATAATAGATCTAGAAGGGTTATGCAGACTTGTTTCAGGTTTCCCCAGACTCGTAGGAGCCTTTTTTCTGAGTCAGATTTTATGTTGACCGTCCTCTGGCGTTTCTCACGGGATGCTGAAGCACCTCCTCTTTGAAGTGGGCCCTCCCCCTCCACGGATGATATCTGTCATCTGACCTGCTGATTTTTATTTTTTTTTCTCCCTAGTCCTAGCAGTGGACAGACGTCTTCAGTGGGTCTGACCAGCGAGAAGAAAGGGAGCACTTCTTGCACAGAAGTAAGTCCTGGTTTGAGGTGAGCTGAAGTCTCTGACCAGCTCGGAGCATGGGCCGCACTGTCTGGGAGCACAACCACAGGAAGCATCATGAAAACCAGAAGAGAAAAGGCCCTGAACCTGCAGTCAGGAGCAGGAAACCATCAGTATTGCTGCAACCCTTGGAGGAAACATGCTGATACATAAAGCATGTTTCTCACCTTTGTGAACACTGCTGTGAGGAGAGTTTGTCCTCATTTGCCATTTCAGTGCTTCAATTTCTTTCTATTTTTTTTTATGTCAGTGCAATATGGAACTGTACAGTATGTGGAGCTGTTCTAAAATAATTTAATTTTTAATGTGATATACAAATGTTGAGCAGTATCTAGCTCCTTTTGGCTGTCTTTTGAGCAAAACTGATTCTGTTTGGTGTCACTGTGTTCATCATTTCCATTTGTCCTCTCAAACTGATGGACAACATAACTTTGTTATGTTTCTGCATTACAGCTGTTCTCTCCACCTCTGTACTTGTGTGTCAGAGGAATTGTACAAAGCCCTTTTCTACTCTGGGACAGAATTTTCATTCTTCTCCCTGTCCTGCAGGGCAATGACAGAGACAAATAATAAAGAGGACTCTGCAAAAAAATCAGTTTCCTTCTTTAGACGTGGGAAAGCAAACTTGGAATATTCTTCAGAGCTGAATCAAGAGTTGATGGACATCTCCCGAGCAATGTCCTAAGCAATGAAAGGGTTTTTCCATGTGAGATGGAGTATTTGGTTTCATTAGAAAATCTCTCCTTGGTCTGCGAAACCCTTTCCAATAAAGGCTTTGACAGAGCCATTATTGTCTGTTGTCAGGATGAATTGATGGTTTCAAATGGAAATAAAGTTGAAATTTTGTCATTGTTACTAATAAGTGGCACTTATCCTTCTCCACCAAACATGTAGATAAATGCCCTGTAGTATTCACTGGCATTACTCAAGTCAAAAATCACTTGTGGCTTCACAAGCCCCATGTGGCTTCACATACATTTGAGATATAGAAATTTTAATAAGAATAATACAGTTTCATGTCATCAACACACCTTTACTGGAGAGGGATTAAAATGCCCTGGCAAATGAACCGAGGAATGTGGGATGTGTGATATCTACCATGGAAAAACCCACAGCCAGATGTCCTGGTGGGAGAAGGCAGAGGACAGAGCTCTGCTCTGGGCCATGAGACAGTTCTTTTCCTCAGGACTCTGTTGCTGGCTCTCCTCTCTTCTTTTCTTGTAAACTGTGGTCTTGTTACAAGAGTCTATATTGTGTTTTTACACATGGGAGAGCTTTAATCAGTTAGAGGTAAAATTGGGCTCATGTGCTGCTGTAACATAGATCTAAAAAGACCATTACTCCAAAGTCTGCTATTTGGTGTCAAGGAACATCTTCTGTGCTGTAGCTTCTTTCTCTCCTTGAAGCACTTGGAGAGTTTTTTCTTTCTTTCCCCCCCGCCTGGGGAAGTTACATATATCTTGGAGTTGTCTCTGTTAAATCTTTTTTACATCATCAGCATCTCCCCCAGGCCCCTGAATGTCCTTCTTCAAGTAGTATCAGAGCTACTCATACTCTGATACTTCAAGTAGTATCAGAGCTCAGTGCTCCTCGTACTTGGGGGGATTACTGCATTGTGGTGTTGCGCACCTGATTTATTTTCTGTGGTTTTAAATAATAGATCAAAAAGCGGCACAGGGCAAGTAGTGTCAGGTGAAGGTGTGTTGGTCAGTGTTCAGTGGGTGCCCTTTGCAGCTCTGAATCTTTACACAGGTACCTCTGTTCCCTCTATAGGAAAGGGACTGAGTTGTGCATTTTGCAGCACGGAGAAAACAACCTGCTGTGCACCCGAATTTGCTGCCGTGGGTTTAAAAAAGTTCCATTCCCATCACCCTTCAGGATCACATTTAATTCAACTGGATTTTTAATTTTTTTTTCCCATTTGCTACACTGTTAACAGTGAAATTTTATTAATGGAATGTTTGGATTTTTCCACAGCACCTGAAAATTTAAGAAAACTTGCCTCAACCTGGCACCCTGCTCTCACATGTGCACACACGTGCGTTTGGAAGAACAGTCTGTTACAGCTGTGGATTTATAGAAGGTCTCGGATGAAACCTTATACAAACTCCCTCCAAAATCCCAGGAAATTCAGCAGGAGTCTTGCCTGGGCAATAGCACCATGAAAAAAAAGAATCTGTTTCATCAGCTGTTTATTAAATGGTGTTTGAAGTGTGGTACTTACTTTCAGCTGCTGGCACATATCATTGGTTTACCTTGTGACACCTTGTGTTTTATTTAAGAATGACTGGTGGGAGTGGGGTCTTACAGAGAACCAGGTAATGGTACAGGATGGGGATGGGCACTGAACTTCTATTTTTAATACCCCAAACTTAAACTGACCAGGAGCATTTAATGAATAAATATATTGGAGAGGTGAAAGCTGTAGCTGTTCCTTCATGGGTTGAAAATTTGTATTTCTCTAAATGCCATAGGCTGACAGTCTGGTTCTAATTGCAGCTGAGGAGAGGAAATCACTAAAGTTGGAATTCTGCCTGTTTCCCAAATTATCTTTATAGAAACAGCTTAATAATGTCAGTATTGTGTGAGACAGGCCCCTTGATGTTTTGGAGCAGTTCCACCCTGCCTGCCAAAGTGCTCACACTTGAAAACCCCCAGTGCCCTTCTGCACAAGGTGTCACAATTAATGGGACATCCCATTTTTTTCCCCGTAGATTTACAGCACTGGTTGCATGGACAAGCATGTGACTACACAAGCAGGGTCTGTAGGGTTATGTCCTTCTGAAGTTAAATCTCATTTCGGGGGGGAAAGCACAGTTTGGGACATAGAGCCCTCTTTCACCTCCTGCCCCACAGTGAAGATGCTGCTGAAATCCCCCGTGGATGTGCTCCCAGGACTGAGCCCCTTGGGAGTGCTGCCCCCTTCTCTGGATCCGGTTTCAGTGGTTTTGTTGAGGCCAATAGCACTGAGTGAATGTATTTTTAGAACATCTGTGAATGGCATCAGGTCAAAATTATAACCCCAACAGCATTCCCCCTCCCTGACCCCCAGGTCAGGTGTCCCATTTGTATCCTGTAGGCAGGATGATGCTGATTACATAGTTATATTTTCTGACATATTCTGCACTATAAAGCAGGTTATTTTTTGTTTTCATTCTCCCAAGGGGGGAATATCAATATCAAATTGATATTTATGCTCGGGAACTTCCACCTGAACTTGAGGAAGAACTTCTTTACTGTGCAGTAACCAAGCACTGAAATGGAGATCAGAGAGGATGTGGAGTTTTCCTCACTAGAGATATTCCAGAACCATCTGGACACAATCCTGTGCCATGTGCTCTGCTTGAGCAGAGAGGTTGGACCAGGTAATCCAGTGTGGTCCCTTCCAACCTTGCCCATTCTGTGATTCTGTAAAATACCATTGGGGTTGTTTGGAATTTTAACTTCCCTGTCCACTTTTGATGCAATGAGGTCTTTCCATGGTTTTGCTGTGAACGCTCTGGTTAGAGGTATTTGTTTTTCATCTGGGCAGAACAGCAAAACCTTTCTAATGCTGTAAAGCTTATAAACTTGTTCACATGCAGTCTACATTTCAGGTCAGATGTGGCTGGACACCAGAGTTCCTTCAGGCCCCTCAGGTTCCTGTTGTATCTATATCCAGTGACACCTTGAGGCCAGTTCAGGCTTTGGGAAAAGATGCATGACCCTTCTGATTTGACAAAAATAGTTCGTCTGTCACTAATTACTGCAGCCATGTGCTAAGGTTGCTCTTTTTCACAGCTGGAAAAAGTCATCTGAGGTCTATTTGTTTACTTAGTTGTAGCCAGCCGGGGAATGGCACTTTTATTTGCCCAGCAGTGCTGAACTTGAAAAGCCCAGTGCTTCCTTGCTTGCTTAAGCATCAGTCTTTAATTATAGCTCTTAACCCACACGTAAGATGTATGTGTACCCTTTGGGTACTTTTGTTTCAGGTTGAGACCAGTCGTCTCTTTGGGCTGTTTGAGGACTAAGTGTTGAACAATGGATTGATTAGTGAGATCATTCTGATCCTTGGGCAATGCAAATTGAGTTTTACAGTGTAGTTCTTGTTAGTGCTGCAGCCCCTTGGTGCAGGGAACAGGCAGACTATTGCAGTTACTGGACTGTTAGTAGATGGAGCTTTATTTAGCTTGAATTTGTCTGGCTTTAAATACCCTTGTTTAAGAAGGGTAAGTTAGTAGCAGAGCGAGTGTTTTTTGAAGGATTGAGTTTCCTTAGGTGTTGCTATACAAGTTCTCAGTAAACACTAATTACTGTGCTCTGTACAACGGTGTGAAAGCAGTTCTCCAGCCTGTCAACCAGACCCTTCTGGCCTTAACACTTGATCACTGTCCCTGGCTGTTCTTGCCATTGTAGTGTTGTTATCAGCAGCCAAATGTGAATTTCTGGTATTATAACTGGCCATCTCCAGGCAGAGCTCTCTGCTTTGGCTGGCTCCGATGGCAGTTGTGAGGAAAAGCAAGGTGGGGTATTTGTTTCAGTACACCTGCATCAGTGCCAATCCTTTTAATACACCCTGCTATTCATTAGTGGTACATTTGGCCCTCAACCTCACTCTTAGAGAGTTTTTTCTTCCAGAAATACTCCACTGACATCAGTAGTTAGTCCTGACTTTTTGTGGGATAAGGGAGCAGAACTTGGACTTGCGGTACCACTCACCTGTTTAGATCACATCAGATCCATCCATCCTGTGCCTCTCTGAGCAACCATTGTTTCCACAGTCAATGATCCATTTTTTTCCTGAGTAATGGCAGTTTTTCAGGCAATCTTTATTTCTGTCACGGTGTCGCTGAAAAATCTCCCACATTGCTGAGATGGTTGGCTTGGGAGCCCTGGGACAGCCTGGATTTCTTGCTTAGCTTCTGCATTATTACAAAGTGTTATCTTGATCCCTGCTCACTGCAGAGAGCCCAAGGGATTCATCTCAGCAGCTGGAGAGGTGCGGCAGAAATCCCCTCGTTATCTCCTGTGGCACAAGTGTAGGCACTGCTGGGCAGAGCAGGAATAAGGCAGCAGAATAAAGGATTTTGACTTTTTTATCAATAAGCTGTAAAGCTATTGGAGTATAATGTATGTCAGGCTCTGTCAAAAAGATCTATTGAAGACAAGACTTGAAGGCTGACTTTGAAGTGTGCTGATTAGCAGGAAAATTCCCACTGCCTTTAAAACCTGTCAAACCCTAAGTATCTTGAAAATGTCTGCTTTTGGGAAAAGACTCACTGATACTTTTTTAAAGCTTTTATATTTTAGTCCAGAAGTAATTGCTGTGATTAACCAGAGCCTTCTCTTCTCCCATGTGATCAAACCACCTTTCAAGCTTCTTTTGAGCGAGCTAGATAGATTGATCTGTCTTTTCCCTTTCAGAAGAGGAGTTGTAGTATTGAATTTGTATTGATTTCCATTTTTGGTAGCAGTCAGAAGAATTAATTTAGTACACAAACGCATCCATCAGGTTACAAACTATGTTCAAGTAATAGGAATTTGGGTCTTCTTCCTGTAACAAATGTACATGAAAACCTGCAGGGAAAAAGGAGAGTCGAGACAAAAATTTGTGTTATTGAGTCTTAAGCTGCAATTACAGGAATCAAATTAATAAAAGTTAGTAGCTGACATCTGAAACAGATACAAGACAACTCAATTGTAATGTTGCCAATGAAAAAAGCTACAAATAGTTTTTCTGACTACCTCATGGCAGAGGTGGGAAGTCCACTGGCTGGTAGTTCCATGGAGACCTTTGCATGGGTGGGCTTTGAAGGCATTTGGAATGTCTGGGTGTTGGTTGTGTGGTGATGGGAGACAGGAGGTACCTGAAAATGAAAGCAAAGGGTGATGCAGAAGGTGATGAGATGCCCAGAGATTGCTCTCTCAGGTAATCCGGAGCTTTCCAGTTGTTTAGCAGCAGCAGAAGGCAGCTTCTATTTAGGATGCTCTACTATGGAGTGTTTATGAGGAATAAACATGCAAAACAGGATGCTCCTGATGAATAAATGACTCCTTTTTCTCTAAAGGAATGCTTCTTATTTCGCTGGTCAAAATCCTAAATTAGAACCATAGAATCAAATAATGATTTGAGTTGGAAGGGACTTTAAAGACCATGGGCACAGACACCTTCTGCTGGATCAGTTTGCTCCAAGCCCCATCCAACCTGTCCTTGAACACTTCCAGGGATGGGGCATCCCCAACTTACTTACTTGAATTCAAATTACTGAATGATAGAGCTGTATAACAGCTGCCATGTGTTCCTCATCACTTGGGCTGCTACAAGATCCTTGAAAATATGTGTGCTATGTGGACATGGAACATGGAGCCAGAGAGGAGAAAGAAGATGGGCTGAGTGATAAACAGTCATTGCTTCCAGCTTCTCTAAGGATGCGAGTTTGCAGAGGGGTGAAATGACGCGAAGGAAAGCTGTGTAAGTCCAGTGAGCCTGACTTTCATCTGAAATATGCCTAAAATAGAATTGTTCTGATGGTGGGACAATCATCTCTCTGCAGAGATTAGTGGAACTGCTGTTTATCTGTCCTGATGTCTCCCAGTGTGTAAATTCACTTGGGGAACCTCAAGAAGTGACAGGATATGAGTCTGAATCCTCCTTTTCTAAAATCAGTACGGCTGGTTGTATACAGGAATAGCTCCAGGGTTGGACACGGGCTCCAACCCTGAAGCAGAAATGGTCACAGGTAGAACTGCTGAAAACTCAGAGTTTGCTCTGTAGAGAGAAAAAAAAAACCAGTTTACCACGGGAAAGGTCCAATGCTCGTTTGCAGTCCCAGTCCTGCTGTGTAATTCCTAGGTCAGGATACAGGAAACAAAATGTTTTACAGATCACATGTTGGTCACATCAAACTGAGTGTGATCAGGGTTGGGAGAATCCACAGCTCACACTCAACTCATTCAAAATCTTAATGCCTTAATCTAAAAATTCCTGCATCAAGACACACTAATACTTTCAAATGTGAATCTACCCAAGAGGGTTTTTTTGCAGGGAGTAAAAAAACTTTTTTACATGTTATTGTATTTTTAAACTCTGTTAGAGAAATCCATTCATGCTATTTGTAGTAGTGAAAGTTGTCAATAACTTGATTTTTCATAAAAGTTGACCAGTCCAATCAATTCTGTGGATGATTGGTCCACACTGGTTGCTGTATTCTCTGACCTTGTTTAACTTCTCCCTTGCTGAAATGGGGTAACACAGGCCTGACCTAAGTACCAGAAATTAACATCGAGAACACAACCTGTTCTTTTGTGCTATGGAATCATGGAATCATTTAGGTTGGAAAAGACCTTTAAGATCATTGAGTCCCAATATGCTTTGACTGCACAGAGCTCAGCATCATGGAGTCCTGGACCATGGCTCAAGACCCTACATGGTGCCAGAGTATGAGTAATAGTCATAATTAATGCCAGTGAATCCAAAGGCTTCCTCTTGAAAAGGGTGTTCTACAGACGTTACAACTGAAGTCACATCTTTCTATGAAGGAAGCTGTTAAAAATCATATTATTTTCAGCTGGTGAACTCTGGGCTTGAACTCTAGTTAGCTTGATATGATTTGACATAACTAAATCATTGTTTCCAGGAAATAAAGACAAGTCATGTGGCTCAGAGACAGATCTTATGACAACGTAAATAAAAGCAGATAGTATGTAACAAATTCTTGGATTATTTCTTCAAGGTAAACCCATGATTTCCACGATGTTTTGTTACTGTTTTCAGACCAAAGTCACTTCACTGCAGCTGTAAAGATAAACCATGCAACCAAGAAAAGTAGAAAACAAATGTAATGGGGTTTGCTCACTTCTCTTGTTCAACAGTGCAGTCATCTTAATAAGTAAAGAAAAACTGAAAGTTTGAAGGAGCAACTGGGGCACTTACAGAAAATTTTCTTTGCCCTGATGTGAAGAAGCTTGAAGTATCAGTTGCCTTGCTTTTGTATTGAAATCGTCTTGGCATTCATTCAACCCAGCAGCTGTACAAGTTAGGAATGAAAAAACATCTTTGCCACAAAATACCCTTTTGGAAAACAACATTTGAGGCAAGTTCTGTGTGAATTTCAACTTTTTCACTGGCCTCTCCTTGGGCCATTCAGTGAACCTAAACCCTTTCTTAGAATCATACAATGTTAAGATGTTGGAAGTGACCTTAAAGGTCATCCAGTCCCAACCCCCCTGCCATGGGCAGGGACACCTTCCACCATCCCAGGTTGCTCTGAGCTTTGCCCAACCTGGCCTTGAACACTTCCAGGGATGGAGAATCCACAACCTCCCTGAGCAGCCTGTTCCAGTGTCTCACCACCCTCACAGTACAGAATTTCTTCCTAATATCTAACCCAAATTTCCCGTTTCAGTTTGTACCCACTCCCCCTTGTCCAATCACTACAGTTCCTCGTGAAGAGTTCTCCACGTAACCTTCTATTCTTGCAGAATTACTGTTAGTTAATAGTTTTGCATAGTTCTGGTTGTGTTGCTTCTGGTGAAAGGTGACCTGAAAGACACAAATTCTGCTAGTTTTGAGAAAGCTTTTGCCCCCTGAAGTATTCTGGGGAGGGTTGGTCTGTCTCAGGTTGCACACCTCTGTAGCAGCTTTTGGATGAAGTTTATGGTTTTATTTTCTCTAGCAACGTGTTTCTCACTGCATTCATTTTATTTCTTTTTTTAGTGAGGTACTGTAAAGGTGGAAAGTGGTAGATTTATTGGTGGGTGATAGATATTTCTTTGGCTTTATCACCAGGCTTAAATGTGTGTGTAGGTATGTACATGTGTCAAAATACACCACACAGACTTTCTATGTGCAGGAAAAAACACATCTGTCCATGCAACATCAACAGAGGTTGTGCATGGAATAAGTTATTTTGTTTGTTAACATCTTTATAAGGCTTTGGATAAGTAGAATCATTAAAAATAAACCACTGAACCAATTAAATGAGATGCCTTTGATAGGATTAAAATTTACCAATTTGTGGCCAGCAGCAAAGATGTGGTATCTGTTAGAGCTTGTATGGCTGCGGCCCCAGGGTCATGGGATCATTTGTTGCCTGCACTTGTTACGAAAGATGAGAATTAACATAAATTAATTTCATTTCTTTTTCATCAAAGATACAGACAGTAGCTTCTCGGAGATGTGGAGGTGAAGGCAAGAATTTTTTCCCTGAAGGCTGACTGAAGGACTTTAAGAATGGAAACGATGTGGAAGAATATGGAAATAAGAAAACAAAATGGAATAAAGTAAAACCAAAACATTTTGCTTACAAAGAAATAATAAATTTTGGTTAAAACCTGAATATTTTAGAGATTTGCTGTTTTATTAGCAGCAAAAAATCAATTTTCTGGGGAGAGCAGAAGGAACCTTTGCCCCCTCTGAAATGGTCCACCAAAAGAATTGAAAGCAATTTCAAGATGAGAAGTCAGTGAAAACCATTTTTGTGTCTCTTTTGACAGTGTTGAATTTGAGATGAAAATCTGACTTTGTGTCTCCATTCAATATGTCCTGGCTGTCGAGTGAACCCAATAATGGCTGTTCTTACCCTTTTGCTTGCTGCTTCTGTCACTGCAGGAACTTTCTGATAGATTTTTCCAGATGGGCTGTGGTTTTAGATTTTTCTCAGTGTCGATCTAAAAAGCATCTCTGAAACATCTTTTCCTGCTTGGTGTGAGCTGAGCGCCTTTGGAAATAGCTGGTCTGACTCTCTGTCACATGGAAAACACCTTGTGCCCTTACTCCTGTGTGAAGCCAAAGAGGAGCCCAGGACAGGGTGAGCATCCCAGTTAAAAGTTTGGGCTCTTTGCGTGACCTGGATAAAAGCGCTTTTTAAAAAGTCAAAGTCATCTTGCTCAGCACATTCACACTTTCTTTTTCCTGACAAGACAACCACTGAAGGTGCAAATATAATGGAATCTGTCATTTTAATGTCATAGATTTTCAGCCTCTCATCAGTGTGAGCACAGACCCACGGGGAATTTCCAGTGTGAGCTCTGAGCTCTCCATCCCGTGAAGAACCTCATTTATCAACCAGAATCAGCCACACAAAGCAAATCTAAATGGTATTTTTTTTAAACCACAGAATTACATATTTGTAGGGATAATACAAACAAACACCCCAAACTTCCTCTCTTTATTGACCAGATCCTAAACCAAATAACGGGTTTTTCATCCCTGGGACTGTGACATAATCTTAAATCTCTTCAGATATCAACAGTTCCAAAGATGTATTAGAGATCTACATAGTCTCAGATCTTAGCGAGGTTCTTACAGAAGTCTGTAAGAAAAATGTGCGTTCTCCCCAGCAAAACAATCCCCATCTCACTGAGCCAAACTCCTCTCAGAGGCAGTGTAGCAGAAGGCATTCATGAGATTATCAAATGCAGTCCATTTTCAGTAATTTATAATCGCTTCTCGTCTCTCTGTGTGCAGGGTAATAATCCATGCTCACTGCTGACATCTCCTACACTACCCAAATATACTAGAAATAATGTTAGCAGGCACCACCCTTTTGCTCAGGATTGAAGAGATGATTTAGTGGCATTCACAGCTCTTCTTGCCTGTATCACTGGGCAAAAAAACTTGCTGTGATGACCCAAAAGATGCAGCCCGTGAGCATTAAGATGCTTAACCTTTAATGGTACATTTATTTCACAGTGTTTATCAAAGAATCTGCCTCGTACAAAAGAAAGGTAACAAATTGACCTGGGGAGTTTGCAGGGTTTAGAGACCTGACATCTTCAAATTGAATGATAGACCTTGCATAAATATCAATACAGGTGATGATCTTAAATTTTATATTTCAGATGATCATTAAGATGATTTCAGATGATCATTAAGGCACCTTCTAACCCAAACCATTCTGTGATACTGTCGGTACGAAATATGTTGAAAATAGAGCTTTGTTTTACTGAGAACTCTCAGAATGTGCAATTGGCTTTGTATTTTCTTTAAATATTGACCTAATTCTTTAGAACAAGGGTGATGAGGTGGGGACCCCAAGCTACATCTAGTTCAGGCAAAAAGTACACCCAGCCTTCAACCTGCACCTTGCCATCCTCTCTCTGGGGTTCTCATGTGCAGGGTATTGCCTTTTCCCACAGGAAAATTTGGAGGAAATGGAGTAATTTGCAAATGGAGGCATTTGCAGCTGAGTTCTTTGCTCAGCTTTTTGCAGGGGCTCTTCTGGCCCTCCCTCAGCTGTATGACAGACTATGCAGCATTCTAAGAGCAAAATGCAGTTGTCCTGGAAAAAATCCATGTCTGTCTTTTCCTACTGCAGGGATAAGCCTGAAAATGCTCCAGGACATCACTGCATTTTTCTGCCATGGGCAGTTTTGTGAACTGTGTACATCTGCTGGTACCATGGGTGGGGGGGCCAGATGATGGACAAGGAGAAGGAAGAGGAAGGAAATCCAGGATCATCTGCACAAGAAATGTATGGCCAGTACATGTGGATTTGTTAATTTTTGGTGTGCTTGTTGCCCAGTATCAGTCATGAATCTTCTTTCTGTATCCTGACCCATGATTAAAATTTCTAAAATTGACAGAACAAAGGGTTTGCATAAAACTGGAGCTCTATTCTCAATTTCATTGCACCCATATTTCTTGGAAAAATTTAGGGTTATTTCAAATTTTTGAACATTTTTATAAACATCTTATAAGAACAGTAAGTCAGCATTCCCCCTGTGAAAGCATTCATTGCCAGATTTACTTGCTACCACAACTCTACTCACATACTGATGTTGCCCTGGGCTCCTCACTGGTATGGATTGGGTCGCTCTAGATAAATTCCCTGGAGAATTTGTTGGATTTAGCAGTACAGTCGTACCACAGACTGTAAGTATAACACAAGTAAGAAATGTCATCTCTGGTTTTCCTTCCTGTGTTGTGGGCAAACATGAGCAGATGTTTTAGAAGGCCAGTCGATCCTCTCTCGCTCCTTTTTTTTCCCTCTACCCCTTTATTTGTTCCAGGCTCTTCCCATGTGGAGTAACTGTTACCAATTTGGTACCTACCTGACTGGAGGTTTAACTGAAATTTAGTCAAAGTGTGTCTCATCTAAATAAATGCCCAAGACACCCTTTACAGTTAATTCACAACCCTCCCTGTTCCCCCATGCTGGACACATTTGTCTCTTTTTCTTAGTATCTGAATACAATTCTGATGATTTGCCTCTGGCACTAAATGTACTCTCAGAAACCCCCCTTTCCTTAATTATTTTCCTAGTTTCTCTGTGCTGTTTGGGATTTTATGAAATTCTCTGTCACTGAGGCTGTCTGTTGCGGTCCAAGATGTAATCACGGCTTAGGTGAAAAAATGTTCAAAGAAATTCTTTA
The DNA here is from genome assembly GCA_013399855.1 of Oxyruncus cristatus. NCBI lineage: Eukaryota > Metazoa > Chordata > Aves > Passeriformes > Cotingidae > Oxyruncus > Oxyruncus cristatus. The sequence continues at coordinate 311,637 of VXAY01002116.1, read as the reverse complement.
GGCAGGATAATGGAAACATCTTCTTGTCTTGGCAAGTTAATGCACAATTTCACCTTTGCACATGTAAAATGGCCTCATCAGCTGAACATTATGTGCTGTTGGTATTTGTTTTCATTAGAAATGTGATGTGACTTTTCCTATTATTGTCTGATTTCTCTTTAGGGGAAAATGTCAGTGTGACCTGATTAAATTAACATTCTTGAGGCAATTTCTGGCTGTGAACTTTTCTCAGAAAAATCATCCATACGCACTGATCATCTTGAACTTTAGCATGAGTTTGGCATGCACTAATTCTGCCGGCAAATTGTTAATTAAAAAACCCCTTTAATTAGGCCTTGCAAAGCTGTTAAAAGCATTAAATCACAAAGGTGTAGAATAGTATCTCTTTGTTTTATTATTCCCTATGATGACTTAAGAACAGTAATGTTAGAAACTTAGAAATATTTAAGTTATATTTCAGGGCTCCTAAAATCTCAAGGAGATTGAATGGGAAGGAAGCACCCTGCGATTAAATGGATGATATAATATATAAAGAAAATTACTGGTTAAATAATGTAAAAATTAATTTGGGGTGTAAGGAGAAAACATTTCTGTGCAATGCCTGGAACCCTTTAATCAAGCAATGTGAGGGAAGAAAGAAAAACTTACCTGTATCTTTCTGCTTAAGACTAGTTGCTTCATGTTTACAATCGGAAGAAAGAAACAAGCCTTATAATGTCCTAATTGGAGATTCAGGAGGAAATAATATTGCACACCTCAGCCTCATGTAGTTGGCATACTGGAGATTTTAACCAGAAGACCTTTCCAAGCTTAAACAGACCCTCATTTTACTGGGACTTTAGAGGACCATAATGGAGTAATGATTCAAAATAAAGTTATAAGACATCTTCTCAATAGTGCACATGAAAGCAGATGAACGTGCTTCCAGTGATGCACTAGAGGCCACAGCTTTCAGGGCTGGTGTGTAGCTGCCAGATGATGAGTTAAATAGATTATCGTGGTGGGGACGGTTTAATGGATGAACTGTGTTTGCTTGTGACAGGGCAAAAGTAAATCTGTTTTCTTTGCATGGCATAGGAGGACTAGGGACCTCATCAAAGCACAGATTAGGATAGTTTAGTGAAGTACTTATAAACATGCAGTGTTGTATGAGTGCTGGTTAGTGTGCCATGACACACCCGAGTCTTTTTTTTTCCTCCTTTTTCCTTCAATAGGAAGGTGTTAGTCATTTACCAGTCCTCAAGGGATTGCTCCCAAAGTTGTGAAAATGCCAGCCACCATTCCAGTAATTATCTTTTCTCCTTCTGGTCCTTCCAGGGAACACTGTTTTGAAATTATGTGTTTACAGTTCTAGAGAAGTTACTTATGAAAGCATTTTCTGCTTCTTGGATGGACCTTTTTTTCCAAGTTCCAGTTCGTGTTCTAAGATCCAGCCCCTCTGTCTGGGAGCTCCCAGTACCCCAGCAGAGACCTGTGTCACCATTTAGAGGGAGAGACTGCGAACAGCAAGGGATTTAAAATAGATAGAATGGCTGGAAATGGTTGAGGTGAAGGCTTATCCACCATCCTGGGTTTGCATGTTTTCAAATCTTTTATTCCTTTAGGAACAAAATGTTTTTAGAGGATAGCACTTCAGGTTACACATTTTTTACTGGAACTTTACTAAGTTGCTATGTGGGGCATTAGGCTCTCATAGTGTGAAGACTGTAAAACTAATCCACAGAGTGTAGAGGGCTCTTACTTACATCAAAGTTTTCTCCATCTTTCTGATGGTCTAATTTATACTTCAATGAGAACATCATAAAACATAGGTTTAGGAAAAAAAAAAAGTTGTATCTGTTCTCATTGACCTTTACAAGACAGAGCCAAGCTTATCTGCATATCAAGGCCATGAGTTCTGGTAAAATCCCCAGCCCTCTGTGCTGCAGTCCCTCAGTGCTCCACCTCTCATTTGGTCTCAATCTCTTGGTGATTATAATCTCTTATGAATATCTTAAATAGTTGCAATGCCTCATTTGGTTTTATTCACCTTGTAATTCTTACTCCATTCATTTTATCATCTCTCAGTTAATCTACTTTGGACTTAGAACATCAGTCATCTTGTTAAAAATGTATGTGTTGTAGTAAAATAATTTAAAAGCACATTGAACTTTTGTATGCTAAATATAGGCTTAATATCTTAGATATATTGTAAGTCAGAAAATAGATTCTCTGCTTCTATGCATGTTGAAGTAATTAAATCCCCACCTTTATCCACAGTTTGATTTATATAAAAGCTTTTTGTATTTGATGATAGCTCGCAGTTTGAAAATAACAACCTTATCTTTGCAATACTTAGTATAGTATAAACAAAAATTAGTCATTAAAAGTTAATTCTTTTGTTTGTGGAGAAAAGGTCCAATTAATACAATGTCTGTTTCAAGAATTAGACAACACCTTTTTATTGTTGATAGCAGGACATATCTTCTATAGAAACAGATGCACATTTGTTTCCTATCACATTAATGATCAAAAGTCTTTAAAATCCAATTTGTCCTGGTTCAGAACAATTAGACTGCTTTTTAATTATTATTTTTTTTTAAAGTGGAGGAGTAACTATTTTATTAGAAGTCCATTCAAAGAGTCACAGAATCATTAAGGTTGGAAGAGATGTTTAAGATCATCAATCATCAACCGAGCACAGTGGCTAGTCAAAGAAGGAGATTTTATTTGCAGGAATTGATTTGGTTTTATTACCTGTAGCATCTTGTGTAGTATTGCTTTGCGATGACACGAAAATGCCACTCAGGATTATCGGAGGACATTATTTTAATCGCCATCTTAAAAAAGAAGAAGAAAAAAGAACATCAGAAAAAAGGACAAATGTCTTACAGGCTTTAATATTTAAAAGGACAAAGTGCTCATAAACACCATAGGCTGGGAATTTAAAATGTCGATATTTTCTCAGAAACTGATGGATTTCTACAACTGTAGAAATTCACATTCACATCTAACTGTTACAGAGACAAAAATCATCCTTAGTCCAAAGGAAAATAAACTGCTTTTGACTGTTTTAAGCATCAGCAACAAGCCAAGTCTGTACCTGTACTCAGTGATCATCAGGAGAATAAAACTGCACACTTCAGGTGCATTTGCACTAGAAACTTAACAGGATCACAGAAGCTCTTCGGCCCTGGTGCCAGACCAGTATTTTAATTCTACAAAGCATCTCTGGCCTCCAAAACGGTGTGGCCACATCCAGGCCACCTTTGGGGAATAGTTCCTGGCCCATGGTTGGGATTTGTTGGTAGGGTGCTGATTTGTCTGGGCCAAAAATTCAGCTTAAGTGTAGGTGACACACTCAGTGCCAGGGAATAATTTCCCAACAACAATGTGGCCAATGAAAACAGAATCATCCTGAAGTCTGAAATAAGTGGAAAAATTGAGTGAGGTAGATAATGTACCAAGGACAAAGTAGGTACTTAGGAAATAGTGACAGAAACTGCACTTAAGTTGTTTCCTGAGCTCAGCTTGTCTCAACATGAAAGATTCCCACCATGGACTCAACACAGACCCTTGTTTCGTTACTGTCAAAAATCTGAAAGTTCTTCTAAATTGTATCACAGAAGTATTTTAAAAAACCAGGGAGAATGGATCTTTTAGGTAGTGAAGTACATAAAACCTCATCTAGGATGAAGTGTCTCTCATTGAACAAAGGTGCATAAACTAACGCAGATCACGAGAGTGACTGTGATCTTAGAAATAGGGAATCTCTATTCCTGAAGAAACTGAGGGTACTTCATTTATCTGTGTGACAAAAAGAAGGTTGAAATTATGATGGTTCCTGTAATACACTGGGGAAATAAATGGTGTAACAGGGCAGCAGGAGAGTTTCAACACAATAACAAATAGTTGTGTGTTCAGGCTGGACAGTAGAGAAGGAATTCTAATCATCCCTGAATGAACACTGGGAATATGCCTATGGTAAAACCAAAAGGAACCAAAACCCAGAAAAGAAAAAAGAAAAGAGAAAAGAAAGAGTACAGAAAAGAGAAAAGTGTGTGATCAGCTCTCACGCTGTTTGCCTGCAGTGTTGGGTGGTGAGATTTCATAGCCCTGAACATTCTTCCTAATGCTGTGTTCCTTCTACATCTGGATATTTATATAAGTCTGTAAGCCATGCATTAAATGCATTGAAAATAATCTCTTAATATGGTCTTCCTGTCTCTCTGTTTTTTAATCTTATATAGATGTTTACATTATTTATATCTGTATTTCAAAAGAACATATATGGTTTCAGCTGGGACTGGCAAGCACACAATGAGGCAAATTGCCTTTGGGAAGTTCCAGTGCATCTGTAGGCAGAGCCAAATGACCAGACACTTGAATTCCAGTGAATTGATGTGGGTCAGACAAACTTTATTCCATGGATAACTCATTCATCCTTTTTTTTCTCTGCCTTCTACCGGACAGTGAGCAGTTTATCACAGAGGGCTTCATAGGCAGTGATTATAGTTTACCCAAGAGCCACTTTTTAAACACTTTCAATGATCCATCCACACAGTATGAATGACTTCAAGAAGGAGAATTTAGGATTAAGGGAATCATAACCTTGCATTAGCAGGGGAAAACAACTGACTTGTGTTCTTGAGCTGACCTAGTCCTGCACCACCAGTTTTGTGCTAAACAAAATTATCTATGTAGAATAGAGGAAAATGACCTGAAAAGTCTTTGCTGGTACTTTCTGTGAACTGATTTTGCAGTGGCTGACGCACAGGTGCAGAAACACTATTGCCAAGCTGGACATGTTTCATACATGTTTCTGGTGATGGCATCTCTTGGACAGTCATCAAGCAGAGCTGGCCGTGTTGTCTTCACCTTTCTCTTCCTTTGGTGGCATGCAGGTGCTGTCAGGAGTTTGAGACTGACTCCATTTTATACAATTTTGGGCACCACTTCTGTAGCTGCAGAACCAGTCAGGAAGTCCTGGCAGCCTGGAGGTGTCACTGAAGTGGGATCCCCTCAGCGAGCCACTGCTGCCTTTGCATGTCACACCTTTTGCAAAAGTGCAAAACAGCAAGAGAGAAAAGTGGGTTTGTTTTGGAGGAAGGTGTTTCCAGGCTGCGGTCTGTGCTGGACCACATAGACATGAACACACGGCACTTTGGATTTGCATCTAATGGCATCCAAGGAAGTCACAAAATTTGTCAGCATGCAACAAGTCAGAAGTAGATACTGTGGTCCCATTAAATGAAAGTTTGTGCTCATTGTTCAAAAGCATTTTATATGGATATAGGGACAGCTGCCTTTAGGTCCCAAAAATTGAAGAAAGTGAAAAATTAGTTACATCCAACTCAAATTTTGTTGCCTCTTGCACTCAACTGTTATTGGCTTGTTCTTTGTCCTTTTCTCATCTCCTGTGGCCTTCACTGTAATAATTGTTCAGTCCGTTTTCTGTATAATGGCCTGATCCACAAGGTATTTCAAGTGTCTTCTCCAAGCTGGGAAGGTTTTCCTTTTAGAAAAGAATTTTTTTTTTTTTTATATCTTGACTCAAGTCATACAAAAGTCATGACTTTATATTTACTGCTGTAAATACTGCTGTATTGATACAAAAATAAACAGTGATTGAGGTTTTGGATACCTGTTTAAAATATAAAATGTGACTTGTCCATCTGTATTTGAAGTTTGAAAATACCGTGAAAGATTTGATGTTAAACCAGCACATTCAAGTGGAGAAAATGGAATGTTTCCTTTATCCTATCTTCCACAAAAAAACTAATTAAGTTGTTCAAGCAACAGTCTTCTGCTGTGATTATGTATTTTCTTATTAAGTATACTTTTCATTCTTATTTCCACATGAAATTAATCAATGACAAAAGCTCAACATCTCCAAGCACATCTCCAATTCCTTCTGGGTTACTGGAGAAACTTGTCATTTTTCTTCCCTGCCACCTCCTGTTGCACTGAAGATAACTCTGTTTAGGGATGTTTTTTGGGTAGTATAAAAGTGCTAATTTGATGGTAGAGCCTTTTTACCACTCTGCTGCAAGCAGAGACTTCCCTGCTCCCACACTTGCTATTATGCAGCTGGTACAATCTGTGTTGTCAGGGCACCACAAACATAATCCAGACCCGGCACAACAATCTCAAAAGCACCTCACAGCTCCTTGTTTTTATTTCTAAGTAAATAGAGCATAGTAAATAAACTCCAGCCTGACCCTTGTGGGACTGGGGAGATGAGGAGACTTGTCCAAGGACTAAAATTTGTAACATGCACAGGGAAGCAACAGTACCTGGGAAGTGAGTGGAGAGAAAGGGGAAAAGGGAAATGATAGACAAGGCTGAAGTAGAGAGCTGTACGGGGACTTGAAAAGGAAAGATGTCCCTATCCTGAAGCTTTAAAGGGGATCTTGGGGATTATGACACTAGAAGATGCTGTTTAAATGAACTAGGATGTATTTTCAGAAACTCTTCCTCTTTCTTTTTTTAACCCTTTTGAATATCTTTCATCTTCCAACCCACTTTACTTCAAGACTTTTCTCTCTTGCTTTCACTGGTTTGAATACCTTTCTTTTTTCCTACCTCCTGCCCATTCTTCGCTTATTTTCCTTCTTCTCTCTTTTGCAATCACTCTTTCTCTTCTCTTCAAGAAACTCTGCTTTATAGGACAGAGTTTTCTCTGGTTTTCTGTGCCCAAAGAGCACCCAGAGTAAAGAAAGACTTGAAAATATAATTTACACATATAGTTGCCATTGGATGTCTCAGCTGGCAGCCTCAGCTGAATCATCCTTGTGTTAAACTGGCTGATCTGACTGTTACAGTTCCTTGATCCTTGCTGGAGGTCACTCAGGCACTAGGCACGATCATTTACTGTGGTGAATAAACCAGTGACTCCAGTGAGCACTGGTGGTAACTGGGAAATCAGAGACTTATTTCTCCCGGTTCCTATTAGGAGACGTGTTTTGGGTGTAATCTCGTCAAAAACCACTTGCTGAAACTACTGCCCTAAGTTGGATTAGTTTAACAAAACTTACACAAAAGGCAGGGAAATTCGTGGTTGAAAGACTGGCAGGTACAAACCCAAGCACTTCTCTCCAGATAAAGATGGACAGGGAAGGGATCTGCTGTCAAAGAAGGGAGCTGCTCCAAACGTAAATTTGGTGGTTTCCCTTGCATTGCCTATGGTTCTGCATCTCCTTTATCCATGTTCTTGCTGTTTTTTCAAAACATTAAAAGAGGTATAATTAGAGATTTCCATCAGTTTATGTTTTTCAGAGAATTAATAAGTTGAAAAGTTAGTTGGGAAAAGTTGGGCAGTGTAATTATATAGTCCTCATTTCCTTAAGAAACTGAGAAGCAAGTCAACTGCTTAACTTTAATTAAATTTTCAGAATTAATGTGCATTTTCAGGGATAAAGAAATAAAAATGAGTATTTAGGAAGTATCTAAAGTCAGAAATTTTAATTTTTAATCAAAGTGCATTTTTCCTTTTTTCTCTTACCTATTTCCCCTTTTGAATGATGATGTTTTATTTTTTCCTGTTTATATTTCTGATGCCTAAAGATAAAAGGCTGATTGATATTTAAATTTTTTAGGTTTAGTGTTTCACCAACTCCCATTAGGTGAGATGAATCTCGCTTTCATATGTAATTATCTTCATATGCCATAGAATAAAATCTACTCACCTGCACTTCGTTGGCGGTTTCTTTGCTTTGTACCATCCACGTTCCTTCTCTTGGGGACCACTGGCTGGAAGTGAAGGATCCCAAGGTGTCCTCCCTGCTGGAGACAGGCCGCTTTTACAGTGAGATGTACCCACATGGCCTGAGTGAGCTGTCAGCAGGTGGCCTAGTTTGGAGATGTCTTTGGCAAGTTCCGCACACCCAGAGGACAGAATTAGTGGCTTGATTGATCACACAGATTTTGTATGCCTTAGTAAGAGAAATACTTTACTACAGGCGTGCGCACTAAAGGAGATGTTGCTTACCTTTGCAGTGGAGGTTGGTACAGGTTGTTTTGGAGGGACGTGTGAGGAAAACTTAGGACTAATTTTAGACCTAGTTCTCTAGTTCTAGAAGACTTGGAATTTTAAGAGGACAGTTCACTTGACTACTCTCAGCTGTGCATTCTATAGTGAGGTAAAGTGGCCTCTCTAATTACCTATTTAAGAAGGAAGGAAAAAACCTGCTGCAGAACAGCAGCTGGAAGGGAGGAGTGAGAATGTGTGAGGGCAACAGCCCTGGAGACAGGTCAGTGCAGAAGGAGGGGCAGGAGGTGCTCCAGGCACTGAAGAAGGGATTCCCCAACAGCCCATGGTGGAGAGAGTGGGGTGAGGCAGCTGTACCCCTGCAGCCCATGGAGGTCCATGGGGGAGCAGAGATCCGTCTGTGGTCCATGGAGGAACCCACGCTGGAGCAGGGAGAAGCCCAGAGGAGGATGTGACCCCGTGGGAAGCCCACACTTGAAGAGGTTCCTGACAGGACCTGTGACCCCATGGAGAAAGGAGCAGGTTTGGTGTCAGGACCTGCAGGGAACCCACTCTGGAGCAACCTGCTCCTGAGGGACTGCAGCCTGTGGGAGGGAACTACACTGGAGCAGGTCGTGCAGAACTGCAGCCCATGGGAAGGACTCACGCTGAAGCAGGTCATGGGAGGCTGTCTCTGACAGAGACCTCACACTGGATCAGAGGAAGAGGGTGAGGAGTCCTGCCCCTGAGGAGGAAGGAGCTTTAGAGACACCATGTGATGAACTGACTGCAGAACCATTCCCTGTCCCCCTGTGCCACTGAGGGGAGGAGGGCTGGGAAATCTGGAGTGAAGTTGAAGCCGGGAAGAAGGGAGGGGTGGAGGGAAAGCTGTTTAAAGATTTTATTGTATTTCTCATTATCCTAAGCATTTGCTGAGCAAGGTATCTCTCTCAGAGGGTGGAGAAGGTCTCAATGGTGAGGGCAGCAGAGCTCATCCAGTGTCATGCCAACAGGAAATACTTGGGCACATGCACAGTCGCTCCACTTGGAAAAACCTGCCCCAGCAGTAATATTTAAATTATCATCCAAAACAGTGCAAGTAGATTCAGTGAAGCCCATGACTCAGTTAACATACTTTGGCAGCTAGAAGATGAGTCCCCAAGAGAGGATGGCACTCACCACCACTGAGCTCTTCTGTGCCTCAAGCTTTTCACTGGCATTGCGTTAATTCACTGTGTCACACGTCATAATGTAGGACTTGGAGGTTCACACAGCCTTACCCTCTAATGAGTCCTCACATCTATCTTTTAATGAAAGTATACAAGTACCACAAGACTAATTTCAATAGACACATCCTGATGGACGAAGCTTTTGCACTCAAATTCCCTTCTTTCCTCCTGCTGAGTATAGTCATGATGAAATCCCACAAGCAGAGCAGAAAGTCAATTTTTATCTCAGTTGATCAGTCTGGCATAAAAAAAAAGTAAAGTCACAATTTATATTTTTTAATAACCATGTGAATGAATATGCTGAACGTTTAAGACACCCTGCAGTTGACACATGGCCATGTTTGCTCTGGACTGATGTTCTTTCTGTTGCACCAAGATTACTGAGTAGTGGTGTGCAGTTGACATGGAGCTTCACTGTGCTTTGTGTTGGTTGTTGAAAAAATGTGCTGCAGTGCTGTGCTGTATCAGTAGTAGAAATACTGCCATTCTGATTTATTTTTTATTTGCTTTTATATTAGATCAATAATCTGTTAGAAAGCTGCTTTAAAAATAGAAAAAAAAAAATTGAATGAATGAACTGGTAGGCTGAAGGATTTTTTTCCCTGTACTTTTTTTATCCTGTACATTATTTTTCTAAAAAAAAAATTCAATAAAATATTAAATTTTTTGTTCTTGCAAGCGTGTTCAATATTGGCTTTTATTTCTCTATTTCTCATGGTACATGACACCTAGATTCATCCAGGCTTTGGGAGATCAGCAACTTAGTTCTTTCAGTCACTGGAACATTTTCCAAACTTTGTGGGTATTTTTGTGTCCAAGATTCCTGAAAAAAAATTTTCAACAGCTTGAATCCTGAAGTCTCACATCTTCACTAGGCCTGAACTAGTTCATCAAACAGTTCACAGCATTTGAACTTCATCTTCAGCCTGGCCTGATACAGCCAAAATCCTGTTATGGACCTTATGAACAAACACAAGAATTGGTTGTTAGTCTAATTAAAATGAGGTAAAAGCTGCTTTTAAGTCCAATTAAAATGACATTAATGCACGAATAATCTGCATCATTCAATTAAAATAAAAGGAGTGATATTACTAATGTAATTAATAACAAGATCCTGGCTACATTGTCCCCTTGTTGTCCCTCTCCTCCAAGCTACTTTCTCACCCTTGTTGGCTGTGGTTTCCTGTGGTCTGGCTGAGGGCTGCTGAGACAAGATGTCTGTGCCCCAAGTTGCCAGCATTGCTGCTGATGGCAATGATTTGTATTTTCTAATACTCCTCAGTTTTATGGTTTGCTTGGGGATATTTTATGCTATTTTTGTTAGTGAGCTTCTTTCCCAGCCATCTGTGATCCTATACCATGCTAGGGTTTTTCACTCACACGTGGTTCTTTGCTGGAATTTTGCCATATGTAATATGACTGGATCTTACCAAATATGAACAAGTCCAAGGTTTGAAGCTACTGAACAAGGACTGTGGTTAAAAAAATAACCCTCTCTGACCATTTTCTTATTTTGCTGTTAAGAGTTTAGTGCCCTGATGACTTTGCTGCTCAGGCAAGGAAAACAAGTTCAAGACCAGTTAGCAAAACAAGTCAAGACCAGTTAAGATGGGAGCTAAGATGAGGATTGGCATCAGCAATCTGTTACTGACAATGACAATGTCATATCACCAACACCACCTACAATAAACTGAGAAATAAACTCAATTTTCTTGCATTGCTTCCTTTCATGAGTTGTTAGCCATGATTTCTGCAAACTCTTTCCTCGAGATAACTCATATTCCCTAGGAGGACTTTGATTTATGCTTCATATCTACTGGTTTTTGACTCCATAGCAACTGTTGAAGTCCTCTTTAAAGAAATTACTACTTGTAGAAGAACCATGACCCTTCAGTCTCCTAGTGCCAAGGGTTCTGGGGAATGCTCTAAATACACTCATCTTTCCCTTTTCCTCCTTTCCAACCACTCTTTTCCCTTACCAAGTTCTGACTGTCCTGAGTTACACCGTTCTCTTTAACCCTCACTAAATGATGGTGTTTATTGCTCTGCTCCATGTTGAGGTGAAAAAGTGGAGATGAGGAGGGGAGGGACACCAGGTGTCATCTGTCCTTGGAACTTACCACCTACAAAGCAGCCAGTTACCTTGGTCTCCTCTTGAGTCCTGCAGGGTGTCAGAACATTATTGATTTTGGAGGGGTTGGAGATGTCTGCAACAGTTTTGGCACACACTGATAGTTTGGAAGACTGCAATTCTTACCTAGAGTGGGTTTTCTCTTTGGAAAATCATGTACTTTTCACCTTTCTCTGGTTCTTCACCCCCCTAAATAAAACATGGCATTAACGATGAGCATTTTCTGCAAAGCAGCTTCAAACCAGCTGAGCGTAAAACACCATGTCCCTGTTAATTCTGCAGTGAACTGGCCTGGAGTCACTTGGCACACGGGATTTCTGATGGTGTAGCCTGGATTTTGGATCAGTTAGAAAGTTACTTTCTGTAGTTTCAGGATTGCTCCCTTGACATGCAGTGCTTGTGGGCTGAAGGAGCTGTGTGTGTGCCAAGGAAGGGTGCTCTGACCTGACTGGGGCCAGTCTGTAACTGAAAATCATTCATTAGGAAAGAGAAAAAAACCTGCTTTTTCTTTTTATGTAACCATCTATCCAGCCTTACTGTGAGGCTCTGCCGTGGCTCAAAAAAATCTCCATATTTCTGGAAATAATTTTCTTCCTTTTTCTTCTTTTACCATTGTGGGAGAGAACTCTTTCTTCTCTTTTACTTGTAGAATACAATCCTTCCACCTCTGGCAAGCATAGAAAGACTCCCATGAAATTCATGATTTTTTTTTCTTTTTTTTTTTTTTTTCTTAAATAAAGCAAAACAAGTGTCATAGTCTCTATTTGTCTTCTATATTAAAATGCCAGGTGAAGCTGCTGTTTATTAAAATCTTTCATTGACTTCTGCAGCCTCTTAATTCCTAGCCCCTGGCAGAAAGGTAACAGGGTAAGTGTCGGGTTACAAAGCATCTAAAAATGTTCCCTGCAATATTCTTTCCATATCTAGGACTGGATTCAGTTTGCTGTCTTAGCCAGGAAAGTGCTTCTTGACCAGGCAGTTGATGAAAGAGAACTGATTCTGTCGGGCTCAGCCATACAGACTCAGAAATCTGCCTTGGTGAGAAGAATCAGGGATTGATTCCTGTATTTCATTTTTTACAAACTTCAGGCTTAGATTTTATTTTGGTGTGGTGGGGATTGAATGTCAGGTCTTCAGTTAATGTAAAAGTTTTCAGGGCAGTGATGATGATTTACACACATGTATTTCTACTACCCAGCCCAGTTTTATATGTGACTGGTGGAGCTAGAGAAGAAAAATGAAATACAATACTAAAAGATGCTTTTATTACCTCAGTGAAAGCACCTTTTAGAACTGCAGTTCGTTTTCCTCTCTTACCATAAAGTAAGAATAACTTGAGGAGAAAAAGCACCTTCCAAATTTAAAAGCATTCTCTGTTCTGTGGCGCGGGTGATAAACAGGATTACAACTGTGCTGGCAGGAGGGACCCAGCAACATGTGACATGTGCTCTGACAGATTTTGGCTGGGGCTGGCTTATGCCCCTTCCTCTGCCAGTGGTACACTCCGAGGGTCCCTCTCTGAGGTGTCAGTGCTCTCTGGAAAGCTGATTCTCACGGACAGAGGGGCAGGATACTCCGGAGAATGAATTTCACGGGTGAGACGGATGATCAACAGCAGCACCACCGGGAAGAGTGACAGAGGGAGGAACAGCACAGCATCCAGAGTCCAGGAGTCCGAGTTGGGAAGGGGGAAAAAGAGAGATCTCCTTGTACTGAAGAACCGAATTATTTTCCCCTCTTCCTCTTGAATTCTAAAACTTGAAACACCAGGAGCACTGTGGATTTATGCTTTTACAAATCACTCCGGTTCAGACATTGAAATAAAAGCAGCTGCGGGGCTCTAGGGGTGATGCTTTATACAGAGTTCATCATTAAGGTACGTCCTGTTTCTCTTCCTGTTCTTGTAAGATGCTGAAAGTGTAGGTGTTTACAAGCAAAAGAATATTCAGGTGCAAAATGGCATGCATAGATACCCATCTAGGTGCTTATATTACGTGTTTTCCCAGTATTCTTAATTTAGGTCCATTTTCATATTGGCTTCACTGATACTTAGTTTCACAGAGTCCTTTTGATTGCCGTTCTACTTTTCTTCTCCTTCCTGTAGAATAAAATGTTTCATAATAGGATTGAAGATTTTAGGGTGCAACCTTCAGAAATGTACCTGAGAAATATTTTCTGAAAGTTTTGATATTGCCTGGTGTCATTTATTCCTTTCTTTCCTCCACCCCTTCTGATGGTATTAGAATCTCCAGGCATGTGTGATATAACCAGGGATAATTTCATGGAGTAACGGGACTTGCAAGTGTAATGCCATTTTGATAAGTATTGTCCTTCTTGGTGCTTTCTTTAGTCTTTTTGGAATTCTGCACAAATCTGTCATGACCTTTATTATAAATGAATTTGGAAGAGAACTGATCATTTGTGCCTTTGGGCAATATTAGGAGCCTGAAACATTGACTACTTGATACAGATTAGCTGACTGGTGTTGATTTTATACTGATTATTGGTTAATTTCAACATAAGAAATTACTATCCCAAAGCACTCCCTTACAACAAGAGAGGAAGTATTTGCAGAAGCTGTGTTCACATCCCCTGCTCATAGCCAGAAGGGAATTGCCTGGAGTTGTACGACTCCAGACAACAAGTCAGCACAGTGCTTTGGTGCTTTGCACCGAAGAAAATCCAGTTCTTTGAACTTAGCAGAACTCTAAGCTGCATTTAATTGTAAAACAGCACTGAAGTACCCACCTGAGAGTCAGGGATCAGCACATCCTTGTATTTGCTTGCAGTTGGAGAGCGTTTCTTCGCTGAGCAGGATGCAGCACCCTCTCTGGGTGCCTGGCTACACCCCAGCTTGCAGAGCTCAACGATCTCAGTAGTAAACAGGCAGCAAATAGACAATCCTAAGATCGGTCTCAGCCTGCAATAGGAGAAGTAGATCCAGCAGAGAGAGCAAGGGAAAGGGAATCCGCATTTCCAAGTTACATTCCCAGCTTCTGACTCATTATATGACTGCACGTAGATCACTAAGCCGCTCTAATTAAGTTTATGAGCTGGAAAATAGTAGTTACTCCAGGCCTCATGTTTTACATGAGAAAGGAACAGATGAGATTTCATATGCTGGTCTGTCAGGAAACCGCTTGTTTCTCCTTGGGACAGGGTCAGACTTTTGTATGTCTCCAGGACACTTTAATGGACAAATGGACAGTGATGTCGAAACAGAGGCATAGGATTTTCTGTGCAATAGGAAAGCTCTACCAAAAAGTGTTCTAGGAGCCTAAATTGAAATTGCAGGTGCTGTATCTAATGAACTGCCACTGCCTTTCTGTCCTTCTTCAGCTGGTCTTGTTTTCCTGCTTTTCCTTGTTCTCCTGTGGTGCTACAATTGGGGTACTGTTTTCTTGGTTAAAATGTCACTTGTTGGGTTACTGAGAGTATTTTTTATCCTCTCTAAATGATGCTTGGTTGTGACTGCTTTTCATTTTCTTCTAGACTGTCTCTGCTGATTATGTAGCTCCCATATTTGAGTGGCACATGTTTTTTTCACAAGTCAACCTCAGAAAATCAGGAGTGTGAAATGCTTTATTTGCTGCTGTGCTATTGATGTCATAGAAATATTCAATAAAACCTTTGCAGCCTCTCCAGATCCTGTGAAATGTCTGGTCTCTTTTCTTTAAGTTTGTTTTGACTTAGGTCTGTAGAGGCAGCCAAGTTCCCTCTGAAATATTAGGAAAGGGGTAAAGCACATTACTCTGCTGCAGCAGGTTCGCACAGCTGATCTGCTCACTACCAAGATTCCTAGGAAAACTGTTGCAAAAAAATATGGTGCTGTCTTCCCCAGACAGGAGCAAGGGTGAGTATCCTGAAATTTGTAAGCAAGGTGAGCTCAAACATGATTGTAAGAAAATTCTGACGTGTCAGAGGGCTCCCTGATACAGAGGGGATACAGTGAGAATATGGATCTTTTTCTCCTAATAGGCTGGCTCTTGACTTTGAGAAACTTTGCAAAGAGTGCTCAGACCTGGAGATGAATTTTTAATCTAAGCAGGGCCCCTGGTATAATGTGCTCTGCTTCTTGGGCAAGTTGTGGATGCATTTCAGGTGCTGCCAGCCTGGTGAGGACCCTGGAAGTGTCCTCTGCTGTGGGCACTGGCTGTTGCAGTGTTGGTGTGTAGAGTGCTTTGCAGTTAGGTTGGTTTTATTGGGCTAAAACCCAAGCAGAAGGAAATTTATCAAACATTGACATGTACATGGTTCTTCATCCTAATTTCCCAAATTGAGTTTTTCTCATTGCTTCTTGAACACCTTCTATTCAACAGATCAAATAATGCTTGTGTTTGAATTTAGGTTCTTCTGAATTTATCTTACTGCATTCCTCTCACCATCCTGCACCTGCAGCTCTTGCAGCTCATGTATATTTTGTGATATAATATCATGGCGAATTTCAATTTTTTTTGAGTCATTAAAAGGCACAGTTGATGCCCAATTCTTGCCAAAGAAGTGACACCAGTCAATATACTACTACCCTTCTCCATGTGTGTTCCCTGTTCAAGGCACTTGAATTTCCCTCTCTTGTGTGCAGCCCTGTTCATAATCTGTCTTGCATTAACAAGGCTTTTATCAAGGCTGAATGCAGCATATTATTGAATCTGCACTAATTACCCCCCTAAAATATTGAAATTAATCCCTGTTATTATTCATCCCCCAAAAGAATATACCTATATCAGATATTAAGGATCTGGGAGGAAAATTAGTCTTTCTGGTCTAATGATGTAAGTTTAGTAGGTGAGGGGTCTCAAGTGTCCTTCTCTGAGAATTTTAATTAACCTCAGGAAAAAAAAATTATGTTGGAAAGCTGTGAAATTTCCATGGTTAGGAATAGTCTGGACACTCATCAGTAGCAGCAAACCCAGAATTTATCCTTCTATGAAATCAGACAGGGAGTACATGTTTGCTTGATGTACTCTCCAGCCTGTTTTTCAGTCATAAAGGTTGTAATGATCATATGCCACAATCTCATTTCCCAGTTGTCTGCCTTCTGCAGGGTGTTACACTCCAGTCACCCCTCAAAATTACCATTGAGCATCGTGGTTCTGGGCTCTGGGAAACCACATGCAGGGGGTCTATTAACAGCCAGAGTGAGGAGGTGAGAGGTTTGTCTTCCTATTCAGAGATGACTATTGTGAAGGCTGCTTCTCTACCCATCTTGCTCAATTATACAGCTGTTTTAAGAAGAAGGAAATTTTCCATGATTTGCATGCCCCAGCAGCTTCAGATGTTGGTCCTGGACAGAAATACATATCTGGCCACTGTCAGGGATATTCGGAGGCACTACACCACAGAGAGCATTATTTATTCATTGTTTTATTGAGCTATAGGAAAATAAATCCAAAAATATGTTGTATAATTCAGATGACTTCAGGCTTGTGCATGTTGTTACCTGCCCTCTGGATAATGAGGCCTAACTGTATAAATTTTGAAAACAATAGTGTTTGTGGTTTTTCACATCAAAAATTGAAAATAGAACAGGCTGTTGAGATGAATCTGAAATTTCAGTTTTGATCTCCCTATTGTAAATAAATCAGTTTTCGTCTGAAGATACTATACTGGGGGAAAAAACCCCACAACTTCAGGTCTCTGAGTTTTCCATCACCTGCAAAATCATAATCCATTGTTGTGGAAGCAAAGAAGTTAATTTGTGCTTCATAAAAGCATTGAGTGCCTCCACATGGCTTAGGACACCTTGTGGTTTATAATAATTTTCCAAAACAGCAGAACACATTTTCTTCCTCGGATCACTGACTTGGGAGCCATTACACCAGAACACATTAGTCCATTGGCCCACCTCCTCTGTAGATGCAAATTCACTCTGTTTCCCTTCAGGGGGAAGAGATTTAGCAATTTGCTGAAAACTGCCCATCAAGTCGAAGAAGGGATGAGACTCTGCAGTACCCAGGGGGTTGCTCTGTGCTTGGTCCTCCAGAACTTTCTGTTCCCTCAGGAGCGTATGGAACTGTGAGAATTTCCATCAGAAGACGGGAAAACAGGTGGGCCAGTATGGAAAAGATGGACAGGGGCCAAGTCATGATGTGTGATGAAATATAAATGGATAAAAACACAGACTGGGCAGGTTTGCAGCTGCTGAGGTAGCAGTTGTTGCAAAGCTCTTTTCTTCTCCAGGTGGTGTCGTAGATGCAGATGGGACCTAAAGGCTCACAGGCTGAACTGTTTTGGGGGGCATGGAAAGTCTCATGCTGTGTCTGAGTGAACCAGCCACCAAGGGGACTACAAAACCCTGAAACCAAATGCCCAATAAATAAGGGAAATAAACTGACAGGGGCAGGTTTAGATTAGGTATTAGGAAGAAATTCTTTGCTGTGAGGGTTGTGAGACACTGGCACAGGTTGCCCAGAGAAGCTGTGGTTGCCCCTAGATCCCTGGAAGTGTCCAAGGCCAGGTTGGATGGGGCTCTGAGCAAGCTGGTCTAGTGGAAGGTGTCCCTGCCCATGGCAGGAGGGTTGGAGCAGGATGATCTTTAAGGTCCCTTCCAACTCAAACCATTCCATGATTCTACGATAAATGACAGGGAATGGTCAAGTCTATTTGCTTTGCTGCCACTCAGCTCCTGAAAAAATGTCATTCTTTTAGCAATCTGGGGTAAAAGTTCCCAGTATTTGCCTAAATCCGAGGAAAAACATCAGGTGCTCTGTAAGAACAACCAAGATTTTTTCTACCCCCTCCTTCAGAGCCCTCCCTGTAAGAGGAAGGGATCAGCAAGGTTACCACTATTCTGTGGTCAGCTTCTTTCCTGAAAGAGGTGGGGATGGAGTGTCCTGCCCTTCCTCAGGGTAAGAAGAGCCTGGCTGAGCCAAGAAGTTCATGTTGAAACACCCCAGTAAGAGATGAGGGAGCAGGGAGAAAAGCTGATGTAGGGCTGGCAAAGCTGCATTCATTAGGCCCAACAAAAATCCTCTCATCACTTTTTCCTTTAATCTCAGAAGTTCTGAGGCTTGATATTGACATTTTATAGTGTCTGGGTGATGATTTTTGATCTCCTGACATTGGCTAGAGTTGAACAGTTCCATTTTAAAGAATATATTATTTAAAAGCGGAATTGTTTGTATTAATTAAAGATGAGCGTCTGCAGCACAGATAGAAGCACCAGTCCATTTCTAAGAAGTAGCAGGTTGGTTTCTTTTGTTGTGGTTTTAAATCTGTTTTCACGGGCACAGGGGGCCTTTCATCATGGAATGTGCTGGAAAGATGGTCTGTAGATGAGCTAGATGGTAGGCTGTGGTGTAGTGCTCTCTGCTCCCACACCTGGGACACTGGAGACCTACTGCAGTGTGGAATCACTTGGTCTTGTGAGGCAGCAAGAACAAACCAGTCCCTGATAACTGGATTATTTCCCAGTGCTTGTCCAAGTGTGCCTGCCACAGCGGATGAAGCATTTATGTTGCAAAATATCTTTTTGAGAGCTTGGGTTTTAATCCATGCTTATTAATCAGAATCAAGAACTCAATTACAAACAGTCTTGTCTTATCATTCACCTTTTTCCTTTCCTTTTTTTTTTTTTTTCCCAGGCACTGGTGTTTGAAAGGTGCACGGCCTTGGAAAAATAAAGGTCCTCAACAGTACCTGTTCTGCTTTGCAGATCCGCTGCTGGGGGTCTGCACTGCTTGCTAATGTAAAAGTAGCTGCAGGCACTGTGACAACCCACCCTTAAGGGGAAGGGAGCACCTAAAACTCGCATAACCACTTGTGAATTTATCGTCACGTTTTTTAAAATTATTGCATGTTTTTCAAAGTTCCGTGGTAAGTCTTCCTGTATAGCTTTAAGGCTGAAAGGAAATAGAAACACCTAAGCAGGGCTTTAATTAAAAAAAGGTTGCACTTCTCACTGCCCGCTGGGACCTTTTCCTGTTTCCACAGCCTGTCTATGAAATGAGCTCCTCAAAATACACAGGAGAAGTTTAGGAAAAAAATGACATTTGACAGCAGGAGCTGGGATGCAGCAGACACTGAGAGATGACTAACTTTGCTGTGGGGACTCTGAGAAATAGATGTCATTGGACAAACTCAAGGAAGAGATAATTATCTTTTTTTCCTCTTAAGAAGATGACAATACTTGTTTATTTATCCTTTTAGCTGTTGCCTTTTACTGACTTAAATAAAATTATTCATAATTTTATTGTTTCTAACATATCATGAGAGAGCAGAAAATTATTTTCTTAATTAACACCGTTGATAATGTTATCACTTTAGCTGTCCTCAGTCCTTCAAAATGAGGTCTACCATCTTTCTATGAGGTGATGCTGGGTCCATGGGTATCTTTTGTTCCACTCTGCCATTTATCACTTGGCAAATTAATCTGCTTCAACAACTAATTGCAACACTTGTATGTGGTCCATGATTTCTTGTGCTCTCTTTTCAAACACATGAAACCATTGCTGCCACAGTAAATTTCACAGAAAATTTCTGCAGCATCTGACAGTAGTTCAGTTTCTGTGGTTCCTATGAAACATAGATTTTTTTCTAATACTAAATGTCTTTAAATTTTTCAGATTTTTAAATTTTTTTTTTTAATGGTTGGTATTAATATTTCCTTCATTAGTCACAAAAACGCTTTCCCGGCTTCATATCACTTTGGCTGTGCTACATAAACTAAATATATCCATTTTTATCTGCCTAACATAAGCATAGTGATTGTTTTCTTACTAATTTAGATGAAGGACTTCAGATTTTGCCAGTATGTGCCCATATTTACCTAAGTCCCATGGAAGTAGGCATAATTTGAATCTGGGTTAGTCCACTTCCTATTTTCAGCTTCCCAATATGTTTTAGGAGTTCATTGGAGCTTGAAAGCAACGAGGGATGGTACAAGTATGGATCACTGGCATTTCTATTAAAATAATATTTTACAGTCCCTATCACTAACTCATTAACTTTTAGGAGCTGTGTATCAGCACATTTACAACTTTTATCAGGCATTTAGTACTGTGGTACCTTCAAAAGCACGTGTTTAAATAAAACCAACGGAGTTAGCAGTTCAAATGTTTGTTCCTGAAATAAATCATCTGGGAAAGTGGACATCCCCTAAATTTGCTAGAGTTTACCTATTATTATAAAAGTTATCCCTCTCCATACATTTTTACCCAACATTTAGACACTAGATTCTGATCAGGATTATGGCTTTTCTTGACTTGGAATTATGAGAGAACTAATTATTCTGCCTTGTTAATTATATCCTTTTCTGCTTTACGTACTCTAAAAGTGAGATCTGATTCTGGCATAGAGCTTCATTTTGGGGGACACAGTTAATTCCTGCCTAATCAGGATGATGAACACTTTTTAAAGACATAATCTAGTATTAAACCCCTGCATTATATGTCACCATAAACTGTTTGTGTAAATCAAGTAGAGTTGGATTTTATCTTCTTATATCTGAAATTTATTTTTAATTCATCAGACATTATTATGATAATGAGGAGAGTTTTTTTATCTCCTTGGTAATTTGACATTAATTTCCTTTTATTTTTGTTGAAAATTTTCAAGAAATAATGTGCTCTCTCTTCTTAAAGACACAATAAGGTGATTCTTTTTCAGCCACTAGATAGGAGTAGTCTGTCACAACATTAACATTTACAAGCAGATAAAAAACTTAGATTGACCGGAGCAGCAAAATCTTCCATGAGTACTTGGATCAGAGAGGGCTCCCTCCTGTCCCAGGGCTGTGATTTGGTTGGGAAACCTGCACCTTTTCCTTAATGCCAATTAAAAATCCCAATGGCAGGACTGCTGGTTGGGCTTGACATACACAGGAGTTGAAACTGCCTTTCTAAAGCTACTTTTTTGTATGCTCATAAGTTGGACACTATTGTCCTTGTCAGCCACCTGATACTGGCTGGAGTGGGAGATTCTGGTGTGGCTCAAAAGAGGAACATGCCCTTTAATACTTTGGTATTTGTAGCAAACCCAAATTGTGCTGTCAGGATGTGCATTTCCATTTGCATCACTTCAGACACCCAAATGCTGCAGCCACGGAAGAGTTGTGGGATCGTGCAGGCTGTGGGATAGAAAAGCATCAGGATCTTTTTAAAGACCAAGTGGAATCTGGATCAAGACCTGTGGCTACGATAGGATGGAGAGGATGATCATTCTGATTATTTTGTTTCCCAGATTCATAATTTAGTCCATCCTTTTGTACTAGATGGTCTCCTTAGACCATCTTTTTTCAAAGCTGGAGGGACAACAGGGAGAGGGTTGTGACTGCTTTAGGTATACCTGGCCACACAGGTCTGTTACTGAGAAGACTCTCTGTCTTCAAGAGGCAGGAGAGATAGCAAATGGGTAAAACAAGACAATACTTTTTTCTTCTCACCTAGTCTCCCTTCAAGTTTGGACTTTCTGAGGGGCAAAATTTGGAGCTTTACGGCTTGTCCCAGGTCCCACAGCCAAAGGTAGGGAAGACCTGAGAGTGAAGTGTTAAGTTCTTGAGTGCCATTCCTGCCCCACCAAGCACTGGCAAGAAGAATTGAGGGGTCTGAATGCCCTAAAAAGCTCCTGGCTGGATGGTTTCAAGCATGGCCGTAAGACAAGAGGGCATGGCCTTAAGCTGTGCCAGGGGAGGTTTAGGTTAGATATCAGAAAGAAATTCTTTACAGAGAGAGTAATCAGCCATTGGAATGGGCTGCCCAGGGAAGTGGTGGATTCTCCATCCCTGGAGGTTTTCAAGACGAGGCTGGACGTGGCACTTAATGCCATAGTCTAGTAACCATAGTGGGGTTGGATCAAGGGTTGGACTTGATGATCTCTGAGGTCCTTTCCAACCCGTCTGATTCTATGATTCTATGATTCTATGGCAGAAAGGTTTTCCCTTATGTAAGGGTTCCTCACTTTACTTTTTCAGATGTCCTGAAAATGTTTGCCATGTTCTATTTCTCTCATATCTGGGTTCACTTTATTTCCATTAGCATATTTGACCTCAATGACACATTTCCACTCAAAAGGCAATGGAAAGAAAAATCAACAAGCCTTCCTACATGAGTCCAGCCAATTGCTGTTTGTAACCACAGCCAGGAAAAGCCATTTGCATTGGAGCCCAACACCTAAATAACTCTAAGGACAATTTAGAGATATGAGTTTTCACTGAACTTTAAAATTTTTAGAGCTGCCATCTGTAGGCATAGTGCCCCTCAGGATATGAAGAAATTGCTGGGAATGTCTTGCTAGTAATTACCAGTTTCTTGGCATTAAGAGAACTGTGTGTGTAGAGAAAGACAAGTCATCCAGTATACAAGCAACACATTGAGCAATGAACATAATCAGACACAAAGATTGTGTATTTTTTTCTGTATTCTCAGTCTTGGGGCACTCTTAGACCAAGCTGGAAACAGGGAGATCCTTAAGATATTCAGGGAAGGCACTTTCAAAGACCTGGCTTGAAAGCCACAATACTCTGGTACCTGCTCAGATGGGTTACTGTGGGATCTGCCACAGACTCACAGGATCACAGAATATGCTGAGTTGGAGTGGACCCATAAGGATCATTGAGTCCAACTCCTGGCCCTGCACAGGACCATCCCAAAGAGTCACACAGTGTGCCCAAGAGTGTTTTCCAAACACTCCTTGAACTCTGTCAGGCTTTGTGCTGTGACCACTGCCCTGGGGAACCTGTTGCAGTGCCCAACCATCCTCTGGATCACAAACTTTTTCCTAATATCCAACCTAAACCTCCCCAGACACAACTTCGGGCCATTTCCTTGAGTCCTGTCACTGGTCCCCACAGAGCAGAGATCAGTGCCTGCCCCTCCTCTTCCCCTCACAAGGAAGTTGTACCTGCAATGAGATCTCCCCTCAGTCTCCTCTTCTCCATCTGAACAGACCAAGTGCCCTCAGCCGCTGCTCATACTGCTTCTTCTTCAGACCCTTCACCATCCCCGTGGCCCTCCTTTAGACATTCTCTAACAGCTTAATGTCTTTTTTATACTGTGGTGCCATGTGAATAACAATGTTCTTGGATAAAATCATGAAATAGATCATGGCAGGATGCTTTATGCAATTTTGAATTGGATCCTGAAATGCCCTGGAAAGTGACGGAGCAGAAACGAAGATGGGAAGATGCATCTTGTGTATGAACAAAAATATCTTTGCGTTTTCTAACAGCAGGTGTGATCTATTGCAAACTCTCTTGTTTTGTTTTTCAGACACTTAACTGGACATGAGTGGGATGGCATCAGATCACAACACTTCCTCCCAGGAAGAATACGTCCCACACTATCTCCAGAAGGGAGACCCCTTTGCATCAAAGCTCTCTAGAGAAGCTGACATCATAGCTGGCTTTTATTTGACAGTAATTGGTAATGATTTTATAATTGGTCTTTGAGATATGGTTGCCTGCTTGTAGCCCTCACAAAGGAGGCAAAAACTGTTGTGCATTAGATGTCTAATTACACATTTCTTCATACTAGAAAGAAAAAATCTAGGAGGGAGAGGAGAAAATGTGTTAGAAATATGGTATTAGTGTCAACAGACAATGCTGCTCCAGATAGCAACAAGTGACTGGCAGTGGACCTTCCAGCAAAAAGTGATTAAATGTTATATTTTTTCCTTCTGGTAAGTTACTACCTTACAGTTTATTTGCCTCTGAGCAGAAATGAATTTTTCCTACTATGCCATGTGACCTGTTTTCAAAGCCTCTCTCATGCGCTTGTGCAGCAGAGAACATCCTGAGATGTGCTCATTTGAACCTTGCTCAGCTCCTGGCGTCATCATCAAACTTTTTTACACATTATATTGAACAATATTTTCTGCCTAGCACCCTCCCCATCCTTTTGTGTTGCAGTCTTTCACCATGTTCAAAGTGACTTTGCAAGCACAATAAATACAATTATGTTTTGGTTTAGTACACACAGATGATAGCTGGGACTGATTCCTGCATGAAGTATTCACATGCCATCACACAGTAGGACAAATTCTAAGGATAATTTATATTGATAATTTACTTTCTTTGTTTTATGGAGAAGGCTGGAGTTACATCTTTTTTGTGTCAGTACTTGTCTCAGCACCCAAGGGAATGGCATGAGGCTGTGTCAGGGGAGGTTTAGGTTGGATATTAGGAAAAGGTTCTTCACTCAGAGGGTGATGGAGCAGACTCCCCAGGGCAGTGGTCACAGCACCAACCCTGACGGAGTTCAAGAAGTGTTTGGAAAATGCTCTCAGGCACATGGGATTGTTTGGGTGTCCTGTGCAGGGCCAGGAGTTAGAGTTGGATGATCCGTATGGGTTGTTTCCAGCTCAGGATATTCTATTCTATTCTATTCTATTCTATTCTATTCTATTCTATTCTATTCTATTCTATTCTATTCTATTCTATTCTATTCTATTTGCACTGAGTGCCATAGTCTGGTAACCGTGGTGGTGTTGGATCAAGGGTTGGACTTGATGATCTCAGAAGTCCTTTCCAACCCATCTGATTCTATGATTCTATTCTCTATTCTATTCTATTCTATTCTATTCTATTCTATTCTATTCTATTCTATTCTATTCTATTCTATTCTTCCTTATATATTTAGGTTTTGTTATGTTTTATGGCCTCAGTTTGTGCAGTTTCTCACAGCAATTTTCTCCTACAGCTGAGCTAAGGACATGTAACTAAACCACACCAAACTGGGCTTGGGGTGTCAGACAGCTGAGCACCAGGCTGAATACAGGCTGTACAGTGATTCCTTGACACTTATTTCGGTTTTGATTCAACCAGGACTTGTTCAACCAGTTCTGCTCAAAATAGAAAGATCAATCAGTCATTCCAGAATTTGTGTTTCTTATTCACTACGTTATACCCCCACACTCTCTTGTATTGCCTTTCCTCCCACTGAACTAAGTAATCTTATCTTTTCTGTAGTGAAGGTATCAGAGTTATTCTTATCATTTCTCTTCTACTTATGCCTTCTACTTATTTCTCATTTCTTACCTGCTTATGTCTTTATTGAAAAAAGAATTCAGAACAGCAGAGGTGTCAGGTGAAGCTGTACCTCGGTGCTGGTTTTGGTATTCATGCACTGTTTTCTGTGTATCCTCACTTTTCACACATATATTTTTTCCTGCTGCTCTGCAGACAGATGTCTTCACTGAACTGTCCAAAACAACACCCACTTTGCATCTTTATTCACTCTGTTAAGCAAATTTAGCTTTAATCCCAGGAAATATGTTTGAGTAGCTGCAATGAATCCTTCCAATACACACTGTGTTGCCTTGTTATGTTTGCTGTACTTAGGGTAGATTTGTCCTGTTCCAAAAAAAAAAAAAAAAAAAACCTCTGTCAGATGTGAAACATATTAAAAACTCAGATGTAATCAAATTAAGACAAGGAACAGGAATCAAAAGTTTACAGTGAAAAACCAAAAGCAAACCATAAAGGCACAGACTTCATGAGCAGTATGAGTAGCCTGAAATTATAATTCAAAAAGGTCTGATAATAATTTTGATATTGGACTTACCAGTGAGATTCCCACCTTCCTGCTGTTGTGGACTGGAAATCAGACAGCCTGTGGTGGACTCATTGCATCCTGTGGCCCAAGCCAGGGAAGTTAAAGACACAGCTATGCTGTCTGCGTAGCTCTACACATCATATCCGACATTAGACGTGGATTTAACTTATTTTTCATGTGTTGTTTTTCATTGCATTTGATTTGATTAGTTACTTTGCCCTTATGGCCATGGCACGCCTCAGTAGCAGATTTCATTAGAGGCAATTATGGTCTTTCACATATGCATGTAAATGCTGCATTTGCATCTTCCTTGGACTTGGAGCTATAGAATAAGACACCACTGGTATCTGTCAGAGATATTTTTAATTCTTTTTAGCAATCATTGCACTGTTTTTAAGCACCAAGCTGCTGGTCAGTTGTGACCTCAGCCATTTCAGCAACCGTTTTCCTAATTTCTAGACCAGCACAGCAATGTTTTAGACATTGTATATCATAAGTAATGCATATGAAGTGGCCAGAGGCCAAGAGAATTGCAGAACCCTCCACTCCCCCTCCTCCCTTCCCACCCTTTTGTAGGGATTTGTGTGAAGGAGAGTGCGGTAGTTTTTACCAGTAAAGCACAATTTCACCCCATGGCTCAGCCACTAAGAGACGAGATTAAACAAACCTGGTGGAGGGACCAATGCCGTGTCTTCTCGTGTTTGTGAATAGATGGGGTAAAGGAGCCTTTAAGCACATTAAAAAAAAAAAAAAAAAAAAAAAAAAAAAGGCTTTGCTTGGATTGATTCTTCTCATGTGAGTTGTAGCTCACAAGGCTGATTTAGTGTAGTGCCTTGCGGATGCCACCCTTAGCTCCTACTGCTGTGCAGATCCATATTTTTAGTACCCACTCATGTTTAGGTGGATAGCAATATTTTAGTAATATCTTGGGCTTGCATAAAAATCAGAACTTAGAAGGAGATTAATTTTCATTGTTCCCAGGGAAATCTCTAAGTAGCTCTTTTTGCTTACTGAAAAAAAACCCCCTCAAAACCCAAACTACTCAAATTTCGTTTTCCACTAAGTTGATTCCTGACAGTTCAAAGCATCCACAATTCTCTTGGGACCTAAAGCACTGCTCTGCAAAGTTTTTGGGAAGTAGATAGCAGAGAAGGAAGCTTACCTCTGTGAAGATATTCACTGACATCAAATTCCACACAGCAAGTTTGCTAAGATGGCAAATTTGCTTTAATTGGCAGCTTTACAGTTAATCACAGCTCCCAAGTGTCCAGAACAATGAGCAAAAACTCTGCGCCCTAATAGCTCTTGTGCATAGTTGTGCCTTGGGGTAACTTTGCAGTATTGCAGATTTACTTTATAAACTGTGGGGGTAGTCTGCAGAAGATGGAAAACCAAGCTGGAGCAGTCAGTTCCTGTATCCAGTGAAGGTATGGAGAAAAGGAGGCTCAAGAAAGACCTTACCACTCTCCACAACTACCTGAAAGGATGTTGTAGCCAGGTAGGGGTTGGTCTCTTCACCCAGTAAGTGACAGGACAGGAGGAAATGGATTCAAATTGTGCCAGGGGAGGTTTAGATTCGACATTAGGAAAAACATCTTCGCCGAGACAGTGGTTCAGCAAATGGCATAGGCTGCCCAGGGAAATGAAATCACCACCCCTGGAAGTGTTCAGAAAACAAATAGACATGGTACTTTGTGATAAAATTTAGTGGGCACGGTGGTCGAAGGTTGGACTTGATGAGCTTGGAGGTCTTTTCCAACCTGAATGATCCTATGATTCTGTGTCTGTGTTTTTTGTTATAACTTGTGGTTCAGACTGAACTTGTCACCTTCAGTTCAGTTTAGGGGCAGCACTGAACTGCTTTCCTTACTCCTTTGCAGATCCTTTCCAAGAAAGTTGTGGCCCCTCTTGAGGATGGCCTGTGTGGACATCCTGATAGCAGGGAGAGGGCAGCCAGGAGGTAGGAAATCAGGAGGTGGGAAGCCGGGACTGCTATTGCACATCTTTTTTACCCTTGGGGTGTGTAAGGGGCAAACGAGTTTAAAATTTCTTTCAAAAAGGGGAAGAAGCTGCACTGTGGCTGAACAAGGCTGGGATGCTGCCAGGCAACACAGCAGAGCTTTAGGGTCAGACTGGTTCTACAGCTGAAGTATTGCAGTTTGAAATACAAAAAGTAAAATTTTTGTGCCTTTGAAGAAAATCAGGGGTCTTGACCAATCTATGGTAAATCCTCTGTGAGCACATGAACTTTTGTCCTGATTAGTTCATTTCCATGAGTAGTTTTTTCAGTTGTCCAGAAAAAAAAAAAAAAAATCAAACTATGCATGGGGTTTTGAGAATCCAATTCTTTTTACTTTGTCTCTTCCCCTACCAGCTTTTTCATCACCAGCTTGATTGATTCGCTGTGTGGCCAGGCAGGGTGACAAACTACTGAGCAGGGACCTGCTGGCTGCCAGCTCCTCTGAAACCCTGTGGCAACTAACTATTGATTTGCAAACTGTTGCTGCATGCTTCCTCAGCATGTTATGAAAAAGCTTAATTGAAAACAAAATCCTGAACTATAATTTTTTGTTTTCTTTTTTTCTTTTTTTCTTTTTTATTTTCTCTGGTGGGTTAGTACTGCTGTCAGTTAGAGAAACGGAAGCTTATTTCTTCGGTTTACTACTTTTAAACACTTTCCCCTCTCGCTGCAGGTCATGTGTCTCTCTGCCTGGCTCTTTCTCTGCCGGTGTCACTTTTTTATTTATCACATCCTTGGCTCTTTGTATATATGTAATAGTGCTACAGTGCCATGGACAGCTGTGCCCTGAGCTGTTCACTCCTGGAAAAGAGCCTTTATTTTATATCTGAAGAGTCTTTTTCCCTTGTTTCTCACCTACCAGACCTGAAGATTGCACCAGCAAGTTCTCCAGCTAACTACTAGGAAAATCATTTCATAGAAGGGGAAATGGAGCATTAGATGCTCCTCTAAGGAGATTATAAAGTTTTGATCACTGAGAAGTTAAAAAGGAATTCAGATGAGCAATTGTCAGATGAAAGCATAGACAAAATACAACATAAATTATCACTGGACCTCTTCCAGATGCAGGATTAGGAGGTCAGTGGGCTGGGGCTCTCTGGAACATTGATATTAATAATGAGCAGTTGCTTTAGAGGCTTGGCTGATGGAGACGTCTCCTTAGACTGCCAGTCAGTTGAAAAAGATTCAGGAAAATGTCAAGTGCTTTCAAAAAGTATTTCAAATTGGATGCTGACATTCTAGTTATTTGAAATATCACCAGAGAGAAAAATGGCACTAAGAGAGAAAAGGATTGAAATATATTTATTTTTTGAAATTTATTTTTTATAAAAAATTCTTGTGACATTGACATTCATTGACTTAGCTGCAAGGAAGAAAATAATTTGTATGAATACCAATTTCTGCTTATAATTCAGATTAAATTTGCAGAGCCATAAGAGTAGGTTGTTCTTTAAATTTAATTCACCAAGGTTAAATGAAATTTACTGCAAAATCTTAAGATCAATTGTAAACCAGCTTCTGTTGTGTCTGTTTGTTTTTAAATAACGTAGAAAACAATACCATCAATATAAAAATAAGAAGATGGTCCAGTTAATGCTGCATTTAATATGAAAAATTAAAAATCAAAGTATTTTTGTCCTGAGTTTGGTAAACTCTTGACTCTATGGTTACTCATATGTCTTGGTAAATAGTCTGGTTTTAGCCTCTGGGAACCATTTTTCTCTCTGCCTCATGGATGATCCCAGGTTGGGCTTCTTGGTTTTTTTGAGGACATGGCACCCTTGCAAGGGGATTGTTCCATTGATGGACCAGAGTAAATAATTAAATACCAATTTAAATACTGGACTATTTACTGAATTACCACATTAATTACTTAATAATTAAATTCCCATTTAATTACTGAGCTTCAATTCGTGAGGTCTGGCCTGAGAGAAGATTCTGATGAAACTTATGTGGTATTCAAAGGTACACTATTTGGAAAAGTCAGAGTTGCTGGGAGGCTGGAGGGCTAATGGGGTCTTTTGGAAACACAGAATACAGCTGAGTTTGCCCCAGCAGAGCCATGTGTACGAAGGCATCACAAAAGGTGACTTTGCTGCCTCATCAACAGAGGAAAGTTGGCTTATTTATGACTTTTCTGTAGTAGTGTGGTGAGTTGGCCTCAGCTGGTAGCCAAGCACCCAGAATGACCCTCACAGTGGTACAGGGAGGAAACAGGCAGAGAAAAAGCAGTGGAGATGAAGCCAGGGTAGAGGTAAAGACAGGGAGATCCATGCCCAGTTACTGAAGTGGCAAACAGGCTTTAATTTAGAATCATTGAATTAAAGAATGGTTTGGGTTGAAAGGGATTGGGTTTAAAGATCATCCAGTTCTGATCCCCAAACTTCCAACCACCAAAACTTAACATTTAATTACTGTCTATGTAGGGAGAAACAAAGATGACAAACATAAAGTACTTAGAGAAAACACCTTTTCTCACACTTCTCTGAGCTCGAACTCCTCTCCAAAGTCTTCCCCATTCCCACTGTAGGTGAGACAATGTCAGGGCAGGAGGCTGGGGTTTCTGCCACTCTTTGCTCTTCACTGTTTTCTCCTGTGTCTCCCTCCTTCTTACTTGTCTCCTCTGCTCTGGTGTGAGGCTCTATGGGCAAAGGTCCCTCTGGGTTTTCCACCTTTGGGTGTGATTCTTGCTTCATGATGGGGACGCTGTGTGTGTTGTCCTGTGTTTCTGCAGCAAACTCTTATGCTGAGCTTAAAGTCAAACATGAGTTAGTGAAGAAGCATTTTTCTTTAAGGGAAATGGAAACCCAACAGTTTTTGGTACTGGTGTGATTAATTCCATGGGTGATCAAGCGCTTGCAGTGTTGTTCACTGTGATTTCTTGGGTGGTGATATGGAAAAAAAGATGTCAGGCAGCAAGAAAAGGGTCCCTGCTCATGCACGGAATTCTACCTGGAAGTTGAAATCAGATTAATTGGATTAATTTTATTATTTTTCTTTCTTATTATAGAAATTAATTTTATTGTAAAATTTAGGGGTTTATATTAATATCTTAATTTACATCCCTCTACCTCTGACTACAGTATTTAACAAATTTAAGATTGGTGACATAGCAGTCCTTATGATTACAGAGAGCTGAATTTCATTCCTGTGACTGTATAAATGTGAGAAAAAGTGGGATTGATGATACCAGAGGAATTATGGGATTTCCATTGAGGGCATTCAGTCAATAGTTGTGCAGGCTCAGGTGGTGAAGGCAATGCTCTGCTGCAGAGGGGAAAATAGTATCTGCTGTGGGAGGGAGATATCTGCAGTCTGTGTCTCTATGAGCTGCATAATGACAAAGAGGTGACCATGTTTCAGAGTCAAATGCCCAGCCTTAGGACCACAGGTTTAGGCAGAAAATATCAGGGAATTTCACAAGGAAGATGGGATATTGCTGGTTTTGAGGCGGCTTCTAATTTGATTGTTATCCTGTTTTTCATTATTACAGGGATCCTTTCAACTCTGGGAAACGGGTATGTTATTTTTATGTCCTCAAAGCGAAAAAAGAAGTTGAGACCTGCTGAGATAATGACTGTTAATTTAGCAGTGTGTGATCTGGGCATTTCAGGTAATTTCATGTCTTTATTTTCACTCATTTTCACTCTCCCACCATTCTTTCTGGCATCAGCAAGAGACATTCCTCTGAAAGTCAAGGGAGCCTCAAAGGCCTTTTGCTACTGACATTTCTACTCTCTTATTTGCATATAAATAACAGGGATGGAAGGATGGAAAACAACATTCCTGAACAACTTGATGGGAAGAAATGAGCAGTACAGAGGAAAAAATAGGGTTGATTTTATCAATCAGGCAAAACACCTGTTCATCCCAGCACTGGGCAGGTCTCCAAAGACAGTTTCCATGTGCACCCTGGCACAATCACCACAAAATAGCTCAGTATTACAGGCACAGAAAACTAGGTTTTCTTGCTGTAGAATGCAATAGAAGGGATCCAAGTGCCTCAAAAATACATGTTTGGCCAAATAATTGGAAAAAGCCGGTAGTCACCAGCCTACCAAAGCTAATAGTTTTCTCTCTGGCAACCACCCTCCTTTATCCCTGGATCAAAAAGCATTTGTGTCAGTCTGTAGAGTAAGAGCAACAGCAGCCAAACGGGAAGATTTTTATTTCAATCCCACAGTCTGGATGTCCTGGCATGGGAGGAGAGAGCTTTGGAAAGGTTTATAAAGAGTTGCGGAGTCAAGAGCCTCTGGAGATGGTTGTTTTGGCTCTTGACATGAGTCTCTCACTCAGCTGCCCATGGCTACATGCAAATGCAGAGAAGGGCTGGATGTCCTCTAGAAAAGGATATTTTGGATGGCAGGCAATCCAATAGGTATAAAGACCCAGCTGACCATGGGATCTCCCTCGTGCAATATAAATGGCAATATATTCCCATGCTCCCGAAGTCATCCATCCCCTGTGTGTTGTATACACTGGGAGCCCTGCCCTCAGCTGCAGTGCACCCTTTTCCTGCCCTCGTCTCTGCCAAATGCTTTTGCTCTCATCCAAATTCCCAAAATAGCACTGAAAAATATGAAATGGTGACTCCCAGACTCCCCAGACTGACGCTTGTTGTGCTCTCACGGCACAAGGCCACGGAGCTACTCACCCCTGCAGATTCCAGGGGTTTTGATCAGCAAACATGGATTTCTGAAGGAAATACAAATTCAGTAAAAGAAAGACTTTAGTACAAATATCACTGTTACCACACACAGAAATCCCAATGATTCCTTCGGCATTTCTGCCATGGAGTCACTATTTCCATCTTTCAACATTTAGAAGTTAAGGAGAGAAAAACAGAATGTTTTTTTACTCTTCTGGGACGCACCCATTTCCTTTGTGTCTTTAAGAGTCTGTCTTACATTATAAGGCTCATGTTTGACTCTTATGGTAGTCAATCCAATGAGAGGGGCGTCTTCAGGAGAATTTCCCCAGCTATATATTTTAAATGTTGCCCAGAGGAGCTGTGGATACCCCATCCCTGAAGTGTTCAAGGCTGCGTTGGATGGGGCTCTGAGCAGCCTGGTCTAGTGGGAGGTGGCCCTGTCCATGACAGGGGGGCTGGAACTATTTGATCTTTAAGGTCTCTTCCAAGCCAAATCGTTCTATAATTTGATGAGTTTTAATAGGTATCTCCTAACCACATAATCTGTATGTCCCAACCATGCAAATCACAGCTAGTTTGGGAACCTTCTCAGTATGAGGGCTGACAGCTTCTTTGTTAAGGTCGGTCACCACCATACCACCTGGTCACATTACTTTCTTCCGTGGGGAATCTCAATCTATTTGGGTGTTTAAGTTTTGGAATTAAAAATAGTTGTGATTGGCACAGCCATGCTGGTTTTTTCTCCCTTCTTCATTATTTTTTTGCTAACGGAAGATGTTCACCTGAGAAATGTGATGTGTTCGGTCCTCTGGACAGACTGGAGTGAAGATGGGATTTTTTACCCTCAAAATTTTCGTATTTCACACGCTTATCTTGGTGCCTTGCTCAAGAAACGTGTTCTGCCATGGCCCTGCTTCCTGCAGATTTCCACAGGGTGGCACCAGCTCCTTATTCAAAGCTGCATCGGGCTCTTTTTGCACTGACACCACGCTCTGAGCTGCTCCGAGTCCTGCTGCTGAAGAGAAATTGGATTTTGTGCAAATAAATGTGCTGACCTTTAAAGATGGCAATCATTTATGCGAGTAAAGTTGCTGACTGTTAACATAGGTCCCAGACCTTGCCATATTTAATGTTTTTCTTAAAACTTAATCACTGAGGTCAGCTTTTGCTTGAAAAATTAAAACTATGTTTATTCTGCTCAGAGAAAAGCACATCACACGTTGACCTGAGCACAACCTTCAGGCTCAGGCAGAACTTTCCTTACAGGATAAGGCTAAAGAAAAATAATCCCAAAATGATTCGTTTAAAAATAAATCTGTTTTTGATGGGTTTTCAATCATGATGCTTTTGGCATAAAAGGCCATTTTATGCAATATCTGGTTTTAGTAGAAATGTTTTAATTTTCTGCTAATACTGAAAAAAAAAAATGCTTAGTTTTGTGTTCAGTTTGAAGGGAAACAGATTATTTTTGGGAACAATCCAAAATATTTTCCTGCAGATCATTTCAACGAAATAGAGACTTTTATCTTGACTTCTTCAAATAGGTTACCTTGTAGGAATTACATTTTTCAAGACCCTCTTTATAAACCAATTCACTGAGCTGCTATGACATTACAGACACTGTGGTTCAGCCAGGGAAACCAGCCTAGGGCAGCTGAGATGTTTTCAAATCCTTGAGGTGCTCTGGCTACTCCTGTGCAGGAAGGAATACAGTCACAGGAACGTGGAGTTCGATATTTAATGTTGTTTGAATATTGCAGTTGAACTGTTCAGACCTGGGAGCATTTCAGGTCAGTCTGGTAAGTAAAAATGAAGGATTTGGAAACTATGCTGATGTTCCTAGATTATAAATTTTTGAGTTTTCTGTTCCATTAACATTGGTTTGTTTCCTTTCTCTGGTTTATGACCCAAAAATATAAAATCTTAGTAATTGGGAAGTAGTGGTGATTTCCAACTAGAAAATTACAATTTTCAAACTTTCTTATTTTTACAATGCTTGCAAAGAATATGAAAATGTAAATCTGACTTAAGTGAGAATGGAACACCATTTGTCCCAACTTCACTTCTTCCATAATGCACCCCTCAGTTTTAAAAATGGAGGAATGAGCTAAATTGCCACTAAGACAGAGACTCAAAAATATTATATATTACACATTTCCAATCTTTTTGGGGAAGCTTAGAAGGTTTTGGTATCTGTGGCCAGGTGACTTGTTGAGAGGCATCAAGGAAATGTGTGACATGGACAGGAACTGAAACTACTTCTGCAGCTCAACCATAGCAGAGTCTTTCCTTCTCATCTAACACTTCACTATGTATCCTACTGTTGGGCCTTGATAGCTTTGTAAAAGTCCTTTTTGAAGGCGAGTTTCTTTATCTTGTGCTTCAAGACACTCGATAGACAATCCTAGGGATGTCGACTAGATCTGTGCCTGTTTCAAGCCCAGACTTGCCCATCACCCGTACTGTTTAGATGCTGACACATGTTTGCATGTGGATTTAACATGCTCTGAAGTTTTCATAGTGGGAAGAGCTTGCCCATGTTGGGTAATGGAATAATGGTTTACTTCCGGTTCCTGTGGTTATAGTGTAGTCCCTATTTCCAGCAATTCTGCAGGCTTGGCTCATCCTGCCACAGCTTTGATGTTGTGGGATGTAGCTAGAGCTGTCTTAGGCTTAGTCCTGTGGATGAAAGACACATGAGTTGTAGAATCATAGAACACTTTGGGTTGGAAGGGGCATTAAAGCTCATTTGGTTCCAAACCCCGCAAATGGGCAGCAACACCTTCACTAGACCAGGTTGCTCCAAGCCTCATCCAGCCTGGCCTTGAACACTTCCAGGGATGGAGCATCTACAACTTCTCTGGGCAATCCACATCAGCGCCTCACCACCCTCACAATAAAGAATTTCTTCCTAATTTTGTCTCCTAATTTTTTCTTCCTAAATTTGTCTCATCCAAATTTACCCTCCTTCAGCTTTAAGTCATCAGTCATCGCATCTACTGTGCCTGAAGCCCCCTCTTGACACCGAAGAACACTTTGCAGTTTTGTCCAAAGGAGAGGGTTTGCCTTTCTGAAAAAGGGTGGTTTTATCAACAATGGGGTTTATCAGGCAACTGACATTCTCTTCTCCTTTTTTGAAGTTGTAGGCAA
The DNA here is from genome assembly GCA_013399855.1 of Oxyruncus cristatus. NCBI lineage: Eukaryota > Metazoa > Chordata > Aves > Passeriformes > Cotingidae > Oxyruncus > Oxyruncus cristatus. Next base: position 276,019 of record VXAY01002116.1, on the reverse strand, counting down.
ACCTTTCAGTATCATCTCCTTCTTTTGTCACCGCTGGATGTTTGGATGGATAGGCTGCCGCTGGTATGGATGGGCTGGTTTCTTCTTTGGCTGTGGGAGTCTTATTACCATGACAGCTGTCAGTCTGGACAGGTACCTAAAAATCTGCCACTTGTCCTATGGTAAGACAACTCTATATCTATATATAGAGATAACTATATTATCTATGACTATAGAGGAACTATATTAAATGCTATAGTTTACTACCCTGAAATCACATTTGAGCTCTTCAGAATGCTTTTGTTAAATATAGAGGAGAATACATAGATAAGAGAAACACATTTTCATGATCCAAGTAATCCCAGCTAAATTTTCTGGGCATAACATCACTGTTATCTCTCTGCTGTCTGCTCAAGCCATGACTTTTCATAATCCATCATAGATAAATCACATTATGTGTTTCAAGGCCTATTAACATTAGCATTGCACATATTTCAGAATCTTATAGACCAACACATATATTCCCTATTAGATGCCTAAATTCCTCGAGGATATGTGGCAAGCTATTTAAAACATCTAAGAGATTTGGATAGGTGATAATTCATAATGTGATATCATCTCTCTAATATGGAGATGGAACCTGAGAGGATGAAATGAATCTAGCAACGAAAGCTGTTACCATCATATCCATCAATATCTTGTATGTCTTGAACATGATGTATTATATGCTTCATTCTTTCCAGTTAAATGAAATAGTCACAGTTTAGAAAAGGTGTTCTTCCTGCTTTGGAAAGGACTGAATTCCCGTCAAAATACAGGGAATACTCAAGGTGACTTTACATATAAGAAACACCTTGCCCACGTGACTTGAGGGATACACAACAGATTTCCTTATAATGACATATAATGTCAATCATATAATGTTAAGTTATAAGGAATGTCTACAGCTAGGAAGAGTGAGTAAGCCAGCCTGTGTAAGCAGTTAAAATCTGTGGTAGTTTGCTGAGATGTGCTGTCATAGGTCTTGTGCTGTCATAGATTCTGGCATGCCCATACCTTTTCCTTAAATGGGAGTGCACGGAAGGTCTCCTTAACTGAGTTTAGATACACCATTCACATTAAGTGGGATTTCAGTTCTTTCTATAGAGACCTTATCAAAATAACTCAGTGGCAACCCAAATCATAAACAATTTTCACAGATTTGGTGAACTGATGTGAATATTTCACACCTGGCTGCATTCATGTCACCTGCTCTGGCATTTAGCATGGCATCTTAGTTCCCTGGGGACAGAATACTTTAAAACCTTCATGCTCAAGGGCTCTGATCATGATTGTCCATACAAAATGATGGAGACCAATAAACATACTTATCATACTTAGTCTAGGAGGTTACATTAGGCATTATCTGTATAATGACTAAATCAGTCATCAGGAACCTGGGACACTTGTTTTTTACCTACACCACCTTATTTTTTGGTACTAGGTTGCTATGGTTTGACAATAGCTGTGAAATTAATGTACTCTTTTAATACTCATGCTATTGTTGCTTTGTTTTTCCACCCCTGAGCACAACAAACCACCTTTCTGTCTCTCATCCATCATACATGAATACATCATTTGTCAGGCAGTGTTCGTTTTCTTTCGAATGATCTGGAAATGTAAAATCGGCTGTGAAGGGACACTGGTCACATTCAAATTACATGTGCTTCTTTTCTTTGATTCTGTTTTAAGTCATCCTGAAATCCAGAAGAAAACTCCTCAATGTTATCATGAAGTGAGTGAAAGCTCCCCTGTGAGTCAGGGACTGCAAACTGATTGGAGCTTCCAAAGTGGAAGGACCATTACACCATATTTTGAGTTTCTGAATAAATTACAGATTTAAATTTGTTAGTTCGGTCCAAATCCAAAATGTTGAACATAGATGATGATGGAAATCTTGTAAACTGAAGCTTTTTCCACATGGATTAGAGCTGTATGCAAGATGAGCAGAAAGACAATATTCCACACTTGTGTTAAAGTCGCTTAGCTTAATAATTTATGTTGAGACCTGTCCTGAGATTGAACTTTTGCCAGGTAATATATGACAGAAATTAATGTAAATTACACTGTACAGTTGCCATGGGTGAGCCTTCATATTGAGTAATGAAAAGCTGAATTAAAGTCTTAGTCCTTCACGTAGGTTGAACCTCTATCTCATCTGATCACACACCATGAATACACTGTTAGAGACCACAAAGCAATTTCCAAAATTACTGGACAAGATTCCCACAATGTTGCTGGTCTGGTTCTTGGATTGCTTTGGTTCAGACTCTTCTCAGTGGTAAATCATCACAACTTAAAGCAAAGATCTAAAATAAAGTCAGGAAGAGACTTTCATACAAGTGTGCATTTGTCTTCATGAGGCACAACATGAGCAGGAGGGCCTCACTCAGGGTCACTAATGATACCTGGAAAGGGGCAAGAATAACACTACAGAGCTGTTGACAAACAGTTGACCAAACTCATACTTCATAGAATCATAGAACAATAGAATGGTTTGGGTTGAAGGGACCTTAAAGACCATCCAATTCCACCCCCCTCTTGGGACAGCTTCCACTAGACCAGATTGCTCAGAGTTACATCCAACCTGGCCTCAAGCACTTCCATGTGACATGGCATGTTCAGTCGTGCCAGATACATCTGGGCATGAGCTTGTAACTCTTGAATTATCCTTCAGGTACCTGGCTGAAGAGACATCATGCATTTATCTGTCTGGCAATAATCTGGGCCTATGCTACGTTCTGGGCTACGGTGCCTTTTGCTGGGCTGGGGAACTACGCCCCTGAGCCCTTTGGAACCTCCTGCACTCTGGACTGGTGGCTGGCACAGGCTTCAGTGGCTGGACAGGTTTTTGTTCTCAGTATTCTTTTCTTCTGCCTCCTGTTCCCAACTGCGGTGATCGTGTTTTCCTATGTCAAAATAATTTTGAAAGTCAAATCGTCCACCAAAGAAGTCGCTCACTATGACACCAGGATTCAGAACAGCCACATACTTGAAATGAAGCTGACCAAGGTAGGAACACTTACCTCGGTTTGATTTGCTGGGTCATAGAAGCAGATTTGGAGACAACAGTATGATGCCCGGAAGGTGGTTCTTGTAGCTTTCTCCTTTGTTGCTGTCAAGATGGGAAACACAGGAGTGGAAACATAACTCTGTGATTAGGGAACTAGAGTCCCTGAGATCATGATTCACTCTGAAGCTCTGTCACAGCTTTCCTGTGTGACCTTACAAGTCATATCATCTCCCTGTGTCCCTGTTCCTCACCATAAAGCACCCTTTGCTTGCAGGAACAGTTGTAAAGACTAATTTAAGGTGTTTGAGGTGCACAGAAATTATAACAGAAAACAGATAAAGAGTAGATTTTGTAGCAGGGAAATAAAACTTTCCAACAGTTTACGTTCCTCTGTTAATGAAGATATAAACCAAAATCAGTCCTGTGACATTGCAATTGTTTTTATGCGAATAGTTTATCATGTGAGTTCAGCCCTGTGATAAAAATGCACTGAAGTACTAAGATTAATTTTACATCTTAACCCCTATCCTGTTTTTCCTTCTGATTGAATCTATTTTCTCTTTGGCATTGGTGACAGCCATGAGCCTTGATACTGGTTATTGTGCCAGCAAATCTCTCAAAATAAAGACTTATATTGAACAAAACCAGGTTACTTAGCTGTAAAAGATTCACCAGCCTCTGTAATCCAAGATAAGACAGAGACAAGCAGCAGCTTTTGCTTGGCTGATCAAACTTTATTACATTTTTTTTTGTGAGTTGAAGAGAAAATGATATAACATGGAGCAGTAAAAGACAATATGTCTAAACATATTGGAGAACCTCAGCTGGTACCTGTACAGCCAGTGCTGCCAATACAGCTGGTACAGCTGTACTTGCCTTTCAAAGGGGTGTTTCATGATGGTACTTTTTTTGTGGTTATTCAGCAAATTTCCTTTGAAGAACAATGTAAACTTTTGATTTGAGGCTGCAGATTTATTTTTGCCATATTGGAGGGATCACATAAAACTTCGATGTGATCTGAGTTGAAACACAAGTAGTTGTCCCTCCTGTCTCGGATCCACAGTGGGGAACATAATGTTGGGATAACTATAAGTATAGAAACTGAGTCTCTCTTGTAACCCATTTGACTCCACAGTAAAATTTATAACAAACAGGCTGTTTTTGAGACCCTTGGCTCACATGCACTTCACTTCCTTCAGTGACAGACAACAACAACAACAAAAAAAATGTACAGAAAAGGTTATGCAATATCCAAAATCCTTTTGCTTTCTGGTGACTTTTTTTTCCTAATCCTGCTAATTGCCTTATTCCAAATGAGTGCACTCGTACTACTGCCAGTCTGGATGCAGAAACAGCCTGTCGATGGCAGCAGTATAATGGCCGATGTTCTTCAGGGTGTATTATTGCATGATGTCATCTTAAGCTATACCAGGCTGTGACTGAGTGCAGACAGGCCAGTTCAGGTAAAGTATATAAATCTCAAATTTTAGCTCCAAACACTTTTTGATTAGTATTTATACTAAACTTTCTTATGCTTACATTCCCTCGCATTATAAGGACATCCTTTCCTAATTTACTGGGAATGTGTTATCAGAACTGAATTATTTGCTGGAAATATGCTTCTTAAAACTATCTACAAATCTTAATGGAGTAAAAATCTGTGATATGGGCCAGAAGGAAGACAACTAGACGTTGTACTCACATTCTCACCCTTAATTAAACTCCCAGTTTTCAGAAGATCTTCATCAAAATCTTTCGCAGCTTTGCTATTATCTGTATGTTATCCTAAAAAAAAAAAAGAGATTCTGAGTTTTGAAAGGTTTGGAACTAAATAATTTAAATCCGCTGTCAAATGATTATTATTTTCTGAGATCTCATTTAGTTTCCTGCTTTTTAGCCAGACTTTATGGCATTTTTGAAGGTCTGTGATAACAGACTCATTAACTGCTCTGTGTCAGGTGAAAGAAAAACAGGCACTAGATAAAGGTGTGTGACAGATTTTCTTCATATCGTAAATTCACCAGAGGCAAGTTATCATTTTTCTCTTCCGTTCAGTGGCATATTCCCTTGCATTCTGCCCTGCTCTGTGCTGTTCTTCCAGTGCCCGACTGTGTTGGGTAAACCTCCTCCTCTCTTTTCTCCTCTCACAAGGTGGCAATGTTGATCTGCGCAGGGTTCCTCATTGCCTGGATCCCCTACGCCGTGGTCTCGGTCTGGTCAGCCTTTGGACAGCCGGATTCAGTTCCCATTCAGTTTTCAGTGGTACCAACACTGCTTGCAAAGTCAGCAGCCATGTACAACCCAATTATTTACCAGGTCATAGATTGTAAGTTTGCCTGTTGCCAGTCAGGAGGACTGAAAGCGAAGAACTCTTTGAAGAAATCAAGGTAATTTTGTCTTTGAGAAGTAGGATGCCTTTAAGTACACAACATTCCAAAAAATACCAAAATAAGATCTACCAAGAATCATAGCTCTATGAACCTTATTTCTTGTTTTTAACCATAACTTATTTGGGGTATTTCTTACCATGGAAATTTGTGAAGTGACTCTGGGTATATAAAGAGAAGCAAGGAGACAGTCCTTACTTTTAGATCCTGCTGCAACTCCACTGATATAGTTTGGATAAAAGGTCCACTGGTTTTAGTGGTTTTGGGAGTGAACGTGTCTTCTTGTTCCTTTTCTTTCATGTCATCATATGAGTTTCCTCCAGAAGGTGTTGATGACACCTATTGCCAGTGAAGCGAATGGAAGAGAATTGTGCTGATTCCTTACATAATTAACACATTGGTGCTACGCCTTTCAGCTAAAGAATCAGCAGGGAGAGACAATAGTTCCTTAATCACCCTGTAGGTAACATTCATACCAAAAAAACGAGCCCAAAATCAACAAATTGAAGTATAATAAGGTCTTATAAGAAAGCCCTTTTCTACATTACAATTTTCAGGCAAAATTTATGCTGAACACCAGTGGAGTTCCTGAAAATACTAATTATGTACTTGGAGGAAAAGTGCTTCCAGTTCTGCATTACCCCAGACAATTACCTTACTTCTGTGATTGAACAATGAGAAAATGATGGATCTTAATCTGACAGTGTAGACTGATACAAAGGCCATCAATGCCATGAAACAGCAGAATTCCAGTAATTTTCTTCAAAGGCCTAAAATATATGTGCCTCAACATGTGCTTCTTAGAGGCATGAAGGACCATTTTATCATTCATATTATTCCCTTACCACTTCCAGCATTTTTTGATGTGTTGCTCAGAATGAGTCAATATCTCGAGCTTCCACAGCTTCTCGCAGCAGATCATTCCATAACCTTGCACTGAGATTTACCTCATCTGCAGAACATATATGTTGTAAATGTTTGAGGTGCTGAATTTATAGTTTACCAAAAACCCTTCTACAGTTTTAGTCAAATGAGAGACAAATCCGAAGCAGCCTTCGGTGAATCTTTGGAGGCTGGATTTGTGTTTAACCTCCAAGTTATCCCCCTGAAGGAGGTTTCACCTAGTCCCTGGTGCTGAATGCAAGTTGGCTTTCTTAGGCCCGGGCAGTGAACAAAACAATCTAGAGAAACCACGTCCCAGAATTAGGAACTTAATCGCCAGCTTGGTATGAACAAAATGATTGTTGTACCCCCTCTTTCCCACAGGACATACACCATATCTGCACACAGGGACTCGATGGTGATGAACGAAACCCAGCTGGAAGCATGAAGGCTCTTTTCAATACAGCAAATGAAAACCTGATGACAAACAACTCTACTGGCTCAAGCTCCTCTTTCTGTAAATTAATTAAAACATGGTGACAGTTTTATTTTACTCCCTAGTCCTGAGTACAATGTAGTTCTTTCCATCCTGACCAAAACAGTGGGATTAAAGTTGGGCAAATATTTTAAGTCCTCAGAGGAAGAAGAAACAGAGAAATTTTGTTTCTATAAAAAATTTGTATTTACTTCAGATGCTATAAAATGACTTTCTTTTCCTATTCTTTTTATGACTAACAGAAGTGATAGTTTGGAGGATATTTTATTTTTCCTCATGGGAAGGAAAGTATTTACAAGGGCCAGTTCTAGTTTGCCAAAGCTAATCTCCCTAAATTCCTACTGCAGTCACTGGAGAACTGGAGCATGAGAGAAAGGATTCCTTAGGGGACAAATCTGAATCAGAGCTTCAGTTGTCAGGGCTCTGAATTACACAGTGGGGACACATTAGCCCTGGTTATCCCTGGTGAGCAACTCTCCAAATCGTGGCTGCCAGCTTTCTTAAACCCACTTTGACTTCAGTCCTTCAAGATTCAGAAATAAGTCAAGACAAGATCAGAAGTATTTGTGAGAAAGGTCACAGCAGTGGTAACAGAGTCGTCTTTCAAGTGCAGATGCAGAGTAATTTTTAAGCACTAAGTGTTGGAAGGATAAGGATTAGTAACGATTTAGGATAATGACAGTCCCACCAAAACAAAGCTTGTTAAGTTCCCAGTGTACTCAATAGAAAAAACAGTGTGCCTTGTAAAGATCTGAAGAGTGAGACAAACAAAATAGTTAAGTTCAATCTGTTTCTGGTTTGGATTTATCTTAAGGGCGAGGCATCACTACAGATCAAAAATTAGCAGTCTGGTATAAGCACAATTTTTAATGCTTAAAATAACGATTTTGATCTTTCTATGTAGTTTCTTTGGGAAGATTCTATTAAAAATAAACTAATTGCAAATCAGAGGGTCTCCCACACAGATTTGTGCCAACTGTTTTAAAGAAAGAAAGTTACAAGGGTGAAGCTTTCTTCTGAGTTGTTCCTTTAAGGAAAGAAAGCATCTGTGAGAGTTTCAATTGTTTTCTTGTTTAATATTTCCTATTTAACATTGATTTGTCCTACTGTTATTTCACAATTGTGTTTAACACTCCTTTCCTGCCACACTGAACTGAACTTCTTTTGTAGCTGATCTGTGGTGATGTTAATTTGGTTTATACAATAATATTATAAAGGTTTAACCTGATGTTTGTTGGTGTGTCCCAGCACTCCCATTTTGCAGTTGCTACTTTCTCAAGTGATATTCAGGCCATGTAGCAGAAGTAGAATTTTGTTAAATTTCCTAAGCTGGGTAGAGGAAAGTTTTCCTTCCTTCTCTGTGATGTTTTAGTAAAAGAAGTTTGAATAAATACTAAGAGAACTTACATAGGATTGAGGAGTTGTAAGAATTACCCACCAGTCGGGCCAGATTTCAGGGTAGATCAACTCACAGTTTGTGCACGAACCCTTCCTCTAGTTTAATTTTTGGAATATTTTATCTTTATTTGTTAAAATTATGTATTCTCTTCAGAATTGCTGTTACGTCACCCCAGAAATAGATACACACTTGCAGTAGGGCTGAATTTTATATTTCTGAAGGCTGTAAAATATTTTTGGATTCCACTATAGAAAATGTACTAGATACATGTGCTATCTAAAGAGTTCAGAGGTTTAGTAAACCCTAAATATGAGCTTTCAGAATAATGGTAAACATGTTTCATGTGACTTCAAGATATTTATTTTCATATTATTTAAAGATATTTATTTTTTTACTCAGTGCCATAATTATTTTTTCCTGAAAACTCAGTTTTACCACTACTGAACAGTATCTTGCTCTCTAGGAAACTCTAGGACTCCAGCTTGAGCAGGAGTTAGAGACCTGTTTATACTGAACATGTGTTCCAGTGAAAGATGTTTCCGTGAATCAAGCAGGACATACACATTCTGGCAGGCAGTACTGCAACTTAAATGCAGAATCTGAACCTAAGAGCAAATGGATCTCATTTGATTCAATGATAAAAGAGAATTGGAGAACTTTCTTTGTTTACTTCCATATAAGGCAGCTGATACAATTAGTTTGGGCTCTGTTTGGGATTCCAGTGGTAGAGGAATAAGGGTCTTATTATGGATTCAAACTTTCAAGGTCAACTTTGAATTGATTTGAAGGTTGTAGCCTGATGGTTCTAGAGATAATAATTTGCCATTGATGCTCAGGACAGAGTGTTCTCCTCTCCATGTGTTGAGGCTGATAATTGATTATTATATAAAACTGAGGTATGTAACCTTGGCCTGAGGTCATTAAAAGACAGTGAATCTCTCAATTTGCTGTTCAAGAAATCTTCTAAATGTTTTGCAAGTTTCAAACTTGCTGTTTTGTGATCTGAGATTTGTCAAAGCACCAACATTATAAAACCTACTCAGTGTGATGAATAAGTAAGGAATACGACTCTGAAGGAAGATTTCTTTATTGCATTTTCAATATTTCAGCCTCCTTATTGTACTAAGAAATTTCCTCTTTTTATGTATTAACATTAAACTAAGTATTTTTCAATGAAAATAGTGCCAGCAAGAATAATAACCGTAAATGAGAATCTTTTATTATGTAACCTATGTGCACATTCAGACGGAGCTGGCAAGAAGGAAAATTGTATCTGAATTAACTGTCTGTGACTTAAGGGAAGTAATTGACACAGGTTAAGACTCCATTTGGATAAGGAGCTGACCCAGACAGTAAGATTGTCCCAGTGAGAGTAAGAGAGTAATGAGAGTAACACTGTATTTTGAGGTGATAGTGAAATTATGCAAAGCATGTGGATATGGAGACTTCTAGTTTGATAAGTTTTGGTCATAGATGAAGAATGACTATAAACCCTCTTCAGTTTTGGAAATCTGTTGACAAAGCAAAAATATAAAAGAAGAAAACTTTTGTGACAGAAAAAGTTGAAATAAATAAAGCACAAAAAATGTAAGTTATGGTTGTAAGATTTTGGAAGAGAATAGAGGGTATTTGTCCATGCAGGTGAATGCAGCTGTATCAAAATTTATTTCTACACCTGTAAATAAAAATGAAAAAAAACCAACCCAACAAGTGGTTTGTTAAAAATATTTATGGCCCACACTACAAGACTGCTGATAGCAGAAGATTTTTGGCTTTGTGGCATTGAAAGTGAAAGAGAAAATTTATACCTCTCCATACAAACTGAGTATGATTAATGAATTGACAGCCACAATGCTAGTGAATTGGGTCCTTCGGTGGGACTTTTCTCTTGGCTGACAATGTCTTTTGGAGTCTCTCTCACCTCCAGTGCGCAGGGTGATCTTGGTCATGAGAATAAATCTGAATTGCTCTGACCAGGCCCTTAGTTCTCCTGCAATTCTATGTTATTCATTTTATGTTTGTGTTTCTACCTCTTATTCCCACCAGGGAACTTTCAGATACGTCAATTTGCATCCCTCAGGAAAGCTGCTTTGGCATCTTTTTAGCTAACATTACCCAGCTCAGGATGTTCCCAGTTGAGTCTTGTCCTGGGTAAGAAGCTCTTAACCAATAAGGTTCACCATAATGCCCATTTCTCTCCTTCCCTCCTGCCAAGACAGATGGATGTTTGGTTGGTTTCCTCCACATCTTCATCTTCCCAAGTTTTACAAGTCTTTGTAGTCCTTCATCCTCAAGGGAGAGCATGTAACCACCTGAAAATAGAACTTTTGGAGATTTGCTGTTGAGCCACACCATTACCATCACCATGTTTCCGTATGATTCTGTGTTTTTGAGCCACTGTGCATTCCATACTGACCTTCCTCTCACTTACAGGCTTTTCAGGATGACTTGTATTCCCTTTGCTTGGCACACAGTGCATACAGTGATAGGGCTACTTTTGTTACTGCCTGGAAGGGAGCTACACTTCCTCGGTTGCTCCTGTTTCAGTTTGTAGCTGGTGGAATGGCAGTCAGAACAAAGCCTGTTGAAATACAAGGCTTAGTTACAGGTTTTCATGCTTTCCTTACTTCTGAACTTCAAGGATGCCTCTCTGATTATGAATAATTAGCCTTTTTCAGTCACTGACTACGGTTTTGTGTCTCAATTGGGTAGAGAAGAAAACCTATGCAGTTTGTTAGAAATCTATTCTGACAGAGATATTCAATATCAAATCAGGTGACTACAACTTCTGCATGAAACTCACTAATAAAGATTTAATAGGTTCCTTGAGTCAGTAAGACTTACTGGTCTGTATTTTGGACTCAGAACCTCAAGGGAGTTTTGGGAGTAGGTCTCTTAAACTTCATGTAAAACGACAAATAAATTTGTGAAATACCAAGCAAATATTACACTGACCAAAACCTGGCTGTTGCACAGAACATATTTCAGTCATAGATGGTGGATACGTTGTGTGGTGTAGAATACATTTTAAATGATAAATGTTTACATCGCATCAAAAATAATCTTACATTAGTGAAAACATTAAACATTGAGGAAATAGGTATGTGTAGAAAACAGGTATGAAAATAAAAATGTGAAGAGAGGATGATAGCGTTAAACTAGCTAGCCTAGAAGAGGAAAGGTCTGAGAGTAAATTATATCAGTCTATAAATAACTTTAAGGCAATAATAATGTAAATGAAGGCAGGGAATTGTTTGCAGTCTCAGAAGGTGATGGAATGGGAAATCCAACCTGGAACTTTAAGCAGGAAAAGATGGAATGGGACTTTGTGGAACTACAGGAACATTCGAGCTTTGGAAGAGTTCTCAAGGGGAGAAAGTGGGGCATGATTCAATAATACATAATCTAATACACTAACAGACATTATTTATTACTGGAAATACTTCTAAGCAGCCATTTTTAGCCCTGATATCTGGCTTTTTTTGAGCATTTTCCCAATCTAAACACTGGTAGTATCTCACCTTGGGACCTATCTGTACTGCTGGAGCATTGAGTGCTGACCTCACTGTACTGACAGCTAGATTGTTTACACTGAAACCAGCTTCAAAACACCTGTCATAGAGTGAAACTTCACTTCTAGTGAAGCAGTTTCAAAATCCAAAGTTGGTGCAATGCAGTGGCATGTGTAGATGCCAAGTTAAACTTTATCATGAAAGAAGTAGCTTTGCTTTTGCAGTTATTAGATGAGCTTTTCAGAGAGGTATCATTCTGAAACACTTGCAGTTCAAGCTGAAATAAAGTGCTGTAATTACTGCTGTAGACAATTTATTGGAATAAAATATCTTCAGCTATGCTATTGAGCTTTTGAGAATGTGATAATAAATCTGGAACCTCGGTGTGATTAAATGAAAATGTACCAAATAACCACAGGGAAATTACATGAGAAAATTGCCTTCAGAAAAACATTTATTAGTGGTTTGTGATCTACATCTTCATTCTTAGGAATTATATTTCTAATAGAGTTAAATTCGCAAAGATACCAATAGACTTCTAGTGATACTGACCCAAAATAACTGCAATATGATTGCCATCTCAAAGCTTAGGTGTATTAATTGTATAGAAACGTATTCCTTCTACTGAAGGTGTGTCCTCCTAAGAAATAATTTCAAGTGTAATTTTTCGTGTGTATGTGCTGTATTTATTTTTTCAGTTTGTTGGCAGTAGAATTGTGTGCACATTTAATGTCCTGACACTGGTTTATGTTTGGTATAATACAGCAAGAAATCACAGGCACGTGTTAGCTACATTTCTCCCCTGCTTAGGGGGTCACATTCCTTCCTGCTGAAAATAGGCACACATCTGCTTGAAAGTCCATGGTCTACATCTCTTTACAGTTTCTTATATAAAATGAGGATGTGATGTTTCCTTTCTCTTGTGTCCACCACAGCAGCCTTACCAGCCTTGCTGGAGGTGCACCTGGTTTACAATGCCTACAACAGAGGGTCTGGGTCCATAGGGAAGAGAGAAAGCAGGCAGGGGCTGGGCTTCTTTCCCAATTAAGGATGAGATAAATCAGAAGCAACCCCACTGAAATCAGTGTACTTCACTGAAACTGTGATAGAAATAAAATGAGAAAGTGTCTTTTCAGTTTTACGAGACCCAAGAAATCCCAGCTGTACTGACCACTGCCTGGGAGGATCTCTCTTGCTGCGGGGACCTACTGACCTCAGCAAAAATTTAACTTGGCTGGTAGCTTAAAGGTGAGGAAGGCTGAAGGCCACTTTGTTCCTGCTGTTGAGTGATTTCAGCTTTCTCCATGTTCTGCTTCATTATATTCCTTAAAAGATGCACTTGACCTTCCAAGTGGCGTACTGGATTACTCAGCTGAAGCATCAGTAATAGTTTGTTGGTGTTGTAAGCAACATTGAAAGCTGTAAGAAACTAATACAGAACTTTCTAGAATACTTATTACTGAATTTTTTGGTACGTTGGAGCTCAAAGTGTAATGGAAGATCTGAGTATGGTGATTAATGAACCTCAGATGTCAGAGTGATGGGAGAACTCATTAACTATTACAGTCTTGTAACTCACAGTATAAAATTCAATTGTTTGTGTCCATAAATGTCTCCAACACGTTGTGTGTCAGTGAAACGTCCTGGAACTGCAATCACCAATGTAAGAGAAAATTTATGGAGCGAACCTGTAAATAACTGTGTAAGTTCTCGAGCAATGTTGCTGAGTTAATATGTTTTTAATATATAACACTGTGTTATGAAGCAGTAAAGAACCTCACTTGCTGGCTGCGCTTAACATCAGGGGACACTTTGCTGTCACTGTGTTGGAACAACAGTGGTGGTTTTCATTTTTCTCTGCCCTTTTTATTCGTCTAAACACAAAACCAGACAGATCACACGACGGGCATGACTTTATTTTCCACACTTTGTTATCTGAATGTGCTTTCAAATAAAGCCAGAGACTGGATGATTGCTGTTACCTGTAGTTTTGTCTCTGCGTTTTGATCACAAAGCTGTATGTTTTCACATCAGTGCTGCTTTTGTTGCCATTTAAGTGCAAGCCATAACCTGCACATGTCTGTAGTAAAATGCTGAGGGTAGGGTTAGATTAGATACTAGGAAAAAAACTCTTCACTATGCTGAGACACTGGAACACGTTTCCTAGTGAAGCTGTGAATGGCCCATCCCTGGAAGTGTTCAAGACCAGGCTGGGCAGGGCTTTGAGCAACCTGGTCTACTAAAAGATGTCCCTGCCCATGGCAGAGGGTTTGGAACTAGATGATCTTTAAAATCCTTTCCAACTCAAGCTTTTCTATGATTCTACGACTTGAGTAGCTGCAAAAAAAGTGTGAGGACCAATTCAGTGTAACGAGGAGCACCCAAGCCTCCACTTAAGGAGTTATTTGTGACCACTGATGAAAATCATTCTCCAAATAAAGAAAAAAATACTTTCCCTGCCTCTTTTCACTTCTGTCCCCTGACCATGAAAGACAGTCGACAGCTCTTGCCAAGGGATCCTACAAATCAAGGTTTGGTATTTCCCATAGTTTGGGCATCCTGGCTCAGTGGAGTGCTACCTGGACAGGTTTTAACATGCCCTTCCCTGAGAATGCATGAAAGTGAGATGGTCTCCTCCTTACCAGTAGCTTTGCCATGTTCTCCTTTGAGATGTCTGCAGAGAGTTGAAATTTGAGGAGAAGAGTTCATTTACCTTTCTCTGTTTGTCTGACAACAGGTGCACAGTGGAAAACCTTGCCAGGCAGTGCTGGCAGGAGGTACAGAGATATGGGTGCATGGAGGATCTTCCTCCCAGACTCATCCTCTCCCCTTCAGCAGTAACCTGTCCATAAATCCTACCAGCCAAGGTTCAGAAACCACAGGAGATTACATCAGTGTAAAACTGAATGCTGGGTGAAATCTGCTGGATGCGACAGCGTTTCAATCTCATTTTACTCTGTCCGCACAGTGAGCTCAACTACAGTAAAAAAAGGTGGTTGCAGGAACTGTAAGCATAGGGATTGAGCTGGAAAATAGTGCCAGGCTGCTGTCAGAAGTCCTGGCACACCATGTCTGTGTTGTTCATGCACAGCTCCAGGGCCCTGTCTCAGGGGAAATGGTGGAAGAAGAAGAGATCTGGTGAAGGGCAGCAAAACCCTGTTAAAAACCATGTTTTTCTCTACAGTTAACATGCATTCTGTACAATGGTAGGTTAAATTGATTCACCTTGGAAGAGGGGGAATCTGATGGGGTATGGTATGGGCCACAAAGGATGGAAGGAACAGATTTACAATTTATTTCACGGAACAGGAGTTGGAAGGTTCCAAATGAAATGTCCCAGTGTAAAATATCAGGCATGAGGCACAGGAAAGGACATGCTTTGCTCTGGCAGCACATCATTAAGTGGTGGGGGAGCACTCATCCTACAGCAGAATTTGTGCCACTGCCTGACTGCTCAGAGGCGCTTTGTGATCACACAAAGGCAAAGGGACAAAGTGGCTTTTCTTTAGGAACCACAGGAGCCCTTCCTGACAGGGTCTGGTCCCACAGAGGTGACATAAAGCGTGTTACCTGAGAAAGCATTCAAGGAGTCCTGACCAGACTTGCTTTAATGGCCTCTGAGAGGGATGCTCCTCCCTACATCCTGTGGGTCCAGCGAAACAGAGCACTGAGCTTTGATTTCATTGATGCAGCTTCAGATCCAGCGGCAGGTATTTCAAGCCATGGAAGAAGGTTTTTTTGTCTTTCTTTGAAGGTTATGCTTACAAATGGCTTAAAAATAGTTCACCTGAGTGAATCAGGTGTTATTTCTATTAGCTTCCTTCAAAGCCAGAATAAAAAAGTGGATTTTTTGTTTTGCCTTTCTTTCGTAGCTGTTACTCTGATATTCTGAAAAAGAAACTGGCTTTTTAAAACAAATTATGAGCAAATATTTATTTTTAGATCAGTAGGAAAACTAGGAGATCAGAGGGAGCACCATAACAGATGCACTCTCCATGGAGATTTGGAGATTAGTGAGGAGCTTTCTGCTTATGGTAAGCTTTTTCTGGAGCTGAAGATGAAAATAAAAGAAGAATTTAATCAGGATTTAAAAAAAAAGAAGAGATTCTGGTGCATCTAACACCTACATGGGGATGTTAAAACCGCCAGAGTTTGCTGTTAGCAGTGAAACAGGGATTTGAATCTCAATATGAGATTTTTCATTGTTGTATTAAACTGGGGTTTGTTCTTTATCTGATTTGATTTTTGGGAATAAGATTCTGTGAACCATGAGTACTTCCATAAAGTGGTGCTGGAGAAACCCTAAATCTCACACAGTCAGTGGTTTGGGTCCTCCAGAGTTTTTAAAACCCCAGCTTGGCTGTAGCTGCAGTCCCCGAAGGTACAGGGCTGTGCTATGTGGGAATCTGGCTGGGCCAGAAATAGACTCATAAAGTTGTTGTGTAACAAGAAAACAAGTTTGTGTGAACCCATCTTTACTTTTACTGCCATTTTTCCAGGGATTCGGAGTGTAGAAAGTATGATGGTGTGGGGAAGGCAAGTTATCTTTTAGGTACCTGATGTTTAAAACAGATGGATATTCACCTTGTTGGAGGCAGTTCCCTTTTAGGATATTTCAGGGTGGTCAACAAAAATTAGGTGTTGCATTAGATTTTTTTCCCTCAATTCCTTCTCTTTACTTTTAAGTGTCAAGTAGAACAACAGTGAAATCAGAAAGGGGAACGACTCAGTTGGACAAAGCTTGAAGTGGGTCACTCACTGATCTCATTCCTCTGAAACATTATCTCTTTTATTTTGACTTTTCTAATTTTGGTTTTGTGATAGATAGGGGTAACTGGCTAAAAATAACGTTTCAGAATTTCTTTGTTCTTAAAATATGACTGTCAGTAGGAAAGCTGTGATGGACTCAAAGGCTGCATACTTCCAGTGGGAGTCAAATGTCAGACTTCAGTAAAATTCTGCTATTTCCCTAAGTATCTCAACTAAATGCCAAGTATAATAATTATGTTTCCCCCTTTTTTATTTTGACTTATGAAAGCTTTACTCAGGATCCAGGATGATGAGTAGTGTAGGGTGCACACGGAGAAAGTGGATGGCAAAGGTTCAAGTGCCCCTTCCCTCTTATTGGAAAACAGGGTTTTAATCAGGGTCCACTTTATTTCAAAGAATCTTGGTCATGTGCCTGTACAGGTAATTTCTCTATTTTTCTCTGGTCCAGTTGATATTTAACTGCTAAGCCGAAGTGAGTTGCCCTTTCGAAGAGACTGAGAAGTAGAAATTGAGCCTCATATCCATATCTTTCCAATAAATATTCTCATTTTCTCCTCATCAGACTAAAGATGACCATGCAACAGGGGCTCTTGCCTGAGGAATTAAATTTTAACCTTGAAAGGTCTACTCCAAAACCATACTTAAACCTTTTTCATGTGGATATGAGGCTCAGTTTCTACTTCTCTGAATGTTGTCTTTGCTGGATTTACTCTCAGTGGCCAGTATGTTAAACTATGAAATCAGTCTTTGCTGGATTTATTTCCTAGGACAGTTCTTCATTACCATGGTGAAAGAAAAGTCTTTTAGCAAGGGATTCATTCATTTAAATAGAGATGAATTTTCCTGGAAAAATTGTGTGGGTTTTGAAATCCCTTAGTGGAGTGCCTGGAAAGGTGCTTAGGGTTTTGTATGAATCAATAACCACAGGATGTAGTTTTATGCCTTTCTCAGGAGCCCTACTAGAACTACTACTACGTGAAGAAGAAAATCAGCAGAAAAAATAAAGAAGAACAAAGGAAAAAAAGAAGAAAATGATACTCTAGATGAAAGTAGTTTGCTGCTCTGTCCATGTGTACAGTAAGGTAGATCTGGTGATAATGAAAAAAAAAGAAATATTTTAAAGTATTATTGACAGTTATTGAAAGGAAGTGTAATAAAGGCTACAGACATCATGAGTGACGCAGAGATGAAACAGCCAGCTTAAATAAGAGAGTTTGAAACTGAAGCTTTGAAGTTTTCTATTCCTGTTCCATTCTTGTCCAATGCATAACCTTCCAGAGGTGTGAAATACGCACTGGGTTTTAGTCATGTGGAGTTTTGCGTAGAAATTAGTAGACATTAGTGCTCTAGTGAATCATAGCTGTCTTTGAGCCGACAGCAAGCCACGTCACATTTGAAAAGAGATTGAGAAAAGGATGATGCCAACTTCCATGGAGTGTTGAACCAGACTCGAGGCTTAAAAGAGTGAAATGCAGTTGCTTGTCCTCTGGTCATGCCAAGTTCTCCCTCTTCGTGGCCTGGACTGAGGTAGTAGTTCATGTGCAGGAGCTGCACACTCACCTTTCCGACTGATGTACCACTGCTGTGGCATTGCATGAACAGAGAAACCTCAGAGTACAGGACATGTGATGACAAGCTTACCATGGGATATACTTTGACTGAACTCTGCTGAGCGGGAGTAGAGGTATGCCAAGCTGGCTTTGCATCTGTTTTGCTCTTCCCTTGTGCACAGCTGGAAGAGTGGGACAGCTTCATGGCATTGCAAGCTCTTCCAAGGTCAAAATGTCTCTCAAAGACAGGCAAGCAAAATTATCTGCAGCACAATAATATTCTGGCTGTACTCCATCACCTCCATTTTTTTTGTTGGCTGCCGTTGTCTCCATCTCATCAGAGAACTACCTTTATTCCAAAGGTTCCTCTCAGTTTCAGTGTCAATTTGACTTGCTTATGCTCCTATATTAGGCCATAGTCCATTGGCTATGCTGTTAGGTAACTATGCAGTTTCCTATAACTCATTTCTCTTCCATCTGTATAAAGAGATTGGGTTGAGACAAACAACCCTCCAGGGAGGCCTCTGGGATTGATACCAGAAAGGGCTGTATGGCACCAAGGCGTGTTATAGCAGAGTAAAAGTCATGTTGAGTATCCTAAACTTCTCACACTTCTGCTGCCAGAGCTTGTGGCTTCCAGAGCTTTTGCTTCAGGATTTGAAGGAACAGAAGGAAGAAATCAGTAAATAAAACAGCCTTGCATTGCTATTTACAGAAAAGCTGTGTCTCACCGAAGAATGACAGCAAGAGAAAGGTTTGCACCTGAATGACTAAGTAGAAAGAGATATCATCAAGTAACAGGTTTGTTTCCACACAGGTGTGCATACAGGGGCCTACATTAAGCACTGTCACAGCCCTTCTGGGAATATATCCTCAGTCTGCCACGTTTATTGCTGCTAACATAAGTTACAGGGACACATTCAGGGATGCATTAAGCTCTGCTATTTGAAACATGGATACACCATTCCGTGAAAATACAATGGGCATGTAACTGGGTTAGGCCTTTTGAAGAAAAAGGGTTTAGTGGGCAGCTGAAGAATCATTCAGGTTTGGCGTGGGGAGTGCTTTCATTGAGGTAAGAAGAGAAGCCATAAATTCTTACAGTCAAACACTGACCTTTTCAGAGCGTTTTGCTTTGTTCTTCTCCAGCTCCACTTTAATTTTCCCCGTCTCTGGAAGATTCTCCCAGTCCTCATTTTTTGCAGTATTTCGTTCATTTTCTTATTCCCTGATCAGACACAAGCCAGGATAATGTTTTTATTGCATTATAGTCTCATTTTTGAAATGTTGCTGTCAGCCTGGTTTTTCTAAATAGCTTATGTGCTTACTTAAGTATTGCAAGCCTGTTTATGTCAGTAAGTAGAATTTTTCTGGCTTGGGTAAATGCTGAAAGATATACCAATGGGAAAAAATGATTCAGACAAATAAAAAGTGACAGTAGATATCTTATGAAGCGCTGTTTATTTGGATTCTAGTCTTGAAGGCATCCAAAAAAAAAAAAAATAGAAAGGGCAATTCATCTTTAAAGAGATCAGTTTATTATGTTTGTTTACCTCCACGTAAAGTTCCTTTGCTTATTAAAGGATGACAACTGGATGAAAAGGAAGCTGTGGGGCAGCTAGGGAAGGACAGGGTTTTCTTCTCTTTCCATATACCAAACGAGCCTGGTGCTTCTATGAGGTCAAGTTCAGCAAAAGTCAGGAATAGCGTGACACCTCTGACGGATCTGTGTTAGGAACAGGCTTCCTTGGCAAAGCAGTGTTTCTGGAAGAGAAAAATCTAGAGTCTCCAGCCTATGAAAGGGCTAAAGAATGGAAAGTTATTTCCCAGAGAAAAGTCCCTTTGCTAATCACAAATTTATTTCTTTCCTCCTCTGCTGCTAACAGGGACCATGTGTATCCCAGTAGCAAAGAAAGCATAAATAAACTTCGAGGAATAGCACAGTGAAGACTGTGTTCATTCAGACATTGACATTAGAGGTAATGCCAACTAAATAGGATCAAAAGTTGGGTTGAAATACCTACCTTTAGTATGTATATGGTTACTAACATTAGCCCCTTTAGAATGTTACCCTATTTTTTCTAGAAATTTGGGGTAAAATCCAAATGAAGTGACATCAGTTCCCAGCAGATGTTTCCAAGGTCTCCCTGAACATGTCATTTCTACTCTGGGAGGTTTTGCTGCAATACTGACAAAGCCAGAAAAAGTCTCCAATGCTTTTGGGGCTGTGTATCAGCTCCTTCCAGAGTTGGATCCACTTTGACAGAGGAGACTGTGGGCACATGTCCTGGGCACAGCCAACCTTCATCAGCCAGTCTGACATGTCTCCTTTTCTAGTGTGGGGAGACTACAAGACACACCAGCAGGTTAAGCAGGGGCAGCTCCTTACTTTAATACAGGGTGGCAACAAGCAGTTTTTTTCCAGGAGCAGCTGAGTGTGAGCATTTTTCCTCCATCCTGGAACAAGGTTACTGTAATTACTGTGTCCTATTACTGAGCCTTGCAGATATTTCAGAGGAGATTGTATTTGCAGTATACAGAGAACACAAATAATAAATAAAATAAATAATAAAAGCTAGGATAATCTGTTTTAAATACTTCTCCTGATTAAGAGTTTAAACAAATGATGGAGGGAAGGGGTGGATTCCCCATTCCTTGATGTCTTTAGTTCAAACCTTTGTGCCTTTAAGGAAAATAGTTTAGTTTTATGTGATCCTGTAAGGGGGCAAGGAGTTGGGCTTGATGATCCTTATGTGTTGTTCCAGTTCACTTTTCTATGAAAATTTGGTTTAATGGCTACATATCTGGAAATTTGGGTCTATTATACAGGAGTAAAGTGATGAAGCACAATGGTGGTAACTCAGGCCAAAGTTCTGACTGTGGTCCTCACCTTAACCTCATGAGCTTCTGCAAACGGGATGTTGGAGGACAGATGGAGGCAGCTCACTGTCCCTTGGAGGGCAACTGACTGCAGTTTACACAAAGTGAGATGAATCTGGCACATGAGTTTTACCCCAAACCAGTTTCTCATTATGAGCTCAGTCTTTCTAAGACACTCAGACACACTTTCTCATTTTATTTTGATCAATTAGTGGTGTCAGAAGAATAGAAGGGCAAATCAAACAGTCCGTTTGGTTCATCGAATTTTTCTTGCACGGCTTTGGCAAAGAAAAGCCCTGTGTTTTTTTCTGGAAGTGGCATGAGCAAGTGAGAATATGCCTCTGCTGTGTGGTGGTGATGTGATCTGGAAAGATGACAGAGCACTGCCTGGGTACAGACATTCTGCTTCTGTCCAGAAGTGTGTTGACAGGGTATTGAACCAGAGGGAATGAGATTCCTTATGGTATCAAGTCCCCTGTGCTTTATATTCAGCTTTTAAAATTCCAGGGGTAACCTTCAAATGTCTTGTTTGTGGGAATTTTTATATGGGAAAACCTGGTTTTGCTATAGGGCATCAAGAAGGGAAATAATGGCTTTTAAAAACCTTTTGCTAGAAGTAATGAGAAAGCCCAAAGGTTTCGGAAACTGGAGATTATGATTAGGAGCAAAAGAGGTTTGCTGCCTGTAACTCAGCATCTGAGAAAAAATTTATAAAACCCCTTGGAAATTAGTTAGTCAGGAAAAGCCTCTTAGAAAAAGCAACAATAAAACTAATGATACAAATAGAGAAATGTAATTAGGTGGAAAATACAAATGCATACGGATCAGGCCAGCTGAACGGAATAAAACCTGGCATGCAGCAGGAATGAGATAAAGACATTCCTGAGGCCATGCACACTATTTTAGAAAGACAGGGAGGCAGAGAATTTACCACAAAGCTTAAGAGAAGACAAGGGAATAGCATTTTTCAAAGAGTGAGTGCGATGCTGCTTTTGCCTGTAGCAAGTGCGACAAAGTAAAAGGAAAATAACCGAGGGCAAGATCTTGGATCCCATTTTTTCTGACGTGTAATACCTGGTTCCTGAAACAAAAGTGTTGATGGATAGACACTGTTCAAAATACTGACTTTTTTTTTCCCCAATTGTTTTCTGCCACTGAGCTTAATAAATCACCATTGTTCATCACCACCGCTTTTGTGTAAAATTCTTGAAATTAACCTGGTGATGTGACAATGCATCCATACAGCTTTCAGCTCCAGTTTTAGTCATACAACAGTGGCAAATGTGCAGTTTGTCCAGAATGTCAGACTGCTGAAAATACTTATTTTCAGTAATTACCATTCTCACAAAGGATCTAAACTTTCTGTCTAAAGCTGAATCCTGGAAGCCAACAATCACAGATCACAGAGCCCGAGCATCCCTAACCTAAGACCTTCCATTTATCTTGGAGAAAACCTTGGGTGTGAAAGACATGAAGAACAGGAACTATTTGTTGACTTCTAGAATTTGTATTTAGTAGTAGCCAAGGTGACTTCTGGCAGGCAGTTTGAATATGAACACTTTACCTAATAATAATTGAGAAGTACAGTAAGTGAGATAATCCTATGCTATAACTGTGTGATGTTGTAGCTGGTACAGCTGTTGGACTGCCTTGCATGATAGGATAGGCAGGCAATTTCGGGGAAAGAGATTCGTCAGGTCTGATATAAAAGTAGATAATGACTGGAATATGGCAATGATGGCTTGGATGAATTTACAACTGAAAAAAACCCTAACTCTTTGGTTTTAGTGGAGTTTGGAAAGAATTTCTAAAATCTTCTGAAATCATCCCAATTTCCAGTGCCAGGCACTCATTGCATTATCAGAGGAAGGTGAATGGCTTTCATCTGTAACCTCAAATTCCGGAAAATAGGTAATTTTTAACCTACATATTTGGCATTTTTAGAAAGGAAGACAACCTCTGACCAAATTATGCTTTTAGTAAGAACATGGCAAGGCCAACTGAAAAAGAAAAAGGAAAGAAAATAAAAGAACTAATTCTTTCAAGTTGCTGAACATCACTTTGTTTTCTTTTCCTCTGTGTTGGTAGCATTCCCTTTAGAAATTGCCAGAGGGCATGTGACTTGAAAACATACTCTGCCTTTTTGTTACAAGCTAATGTATGGGATACACCCCGACTGACCCAGCAATGGGATAAAAGTAAATTTTCCATTCCATTTCCCTTTATCCTGGCTCTTTAAAAGGTAGCACTGTTGACAGTGTGCCAAACGTAGCCCATAATGGACCTTATGGATCACAGCCATTGTTCCTTGAGGGTAAAGGCACAGTACAAAGGTTATTGAATATATTAACCACTTCAGGTCTTAATTAGGAAGGAAAAGATCTTGAATGGTCCCTTGGATGTGTTTCTTTTCATATACGTATGAAAGAGTTTACTGGTCCTTCACACACCGAAGATGCTGCACAGGTGATAGATCCAGTTCTTCCCTCGGGAAAGCAACAAGGATGGAGCATCGATCTCAATAGGAGCAAAGAGGAAAGCAGAGGAACGCAGGAGCAGAACTTTACCATGGCCATCTCCAAAGCTGACTCTGCTGAAAATGACTAAATAGCCGCATATGGCCTGTACATAACCCACACTGACACTTTATTAGATTGTCTCTTCTGTTGATTGTGACATGCAGTAGGTGACTTTTCTGGAATAGGCTTTGGAGCTCTGTTTTCCTTACCTGCATGCCGATGGATTATCTGCAAGAGATCTCAGAACACTCAAGTCCTGGAAGGTGCTGTGTGTACTGCATCAGTTGGAATTAAATTCTATATTTATTATAATTTGTTGAATATATCATAGTTTGTTGGTATCAATTAGCTGACCTTGATGCAATTAAATTTGGAACCTCAGAAATGTGGTAGAGTTTTCATGACTTGTTTTAAATGAAGAGTTGGCCCCATTTATCGAATCCTGCTTTTTTAATTCTTTTTCATTTTTTCTAAAATAGAAAGCAACACTTAGGAAAACCTTTGTGCTTTTTTCTTTTTCCTTTAATAGCTATTAAAATTTTTCCATGGGAAATAAAAATAGAAAAAGCTTTGCCTAATAAAGTAAAAATTGCTTCCTTTTCCACACAAAGACTTATTGAAGCAGGTATATATTTTATATATGTATGCAATACCACATATAGGCATTGTGAATAATCACAGAAGACATGGAAGGAAAATAACAGACTTCTGGAGCACAGTGACCAGGTTTTTTTGAGCAGGAAAGCTCCATGTGTACTAGAATTAAATAGAGTCAGGGTCCATTCTCTGCTGCAAAAGTCTACTGGTACAATCTGAATAGATCTACAGAATTAAAAAAAAAACTATTAAAAGGTAAAATCTACATAGATTGTGGACTAATTTAGCTTGGAAGAGGAACATGACCTCTTCCAAACCCACTCTCAAACAGGGTTATCTTCAAGATCACTTGGGTTTCAGAGGGCAGTTCCATGTCCAGCTGAGTTTGAATATCTCCAAAGGTGGCAATTCCATGAATCTTCTGAACAACCTGTTTGGATATTTGACTACTCTCACAGTGAAATAATTTTTACGTTGTGTCTCATAAAAATTTCCTTTGTAGGGTTTTGTGCCCCTTTTCACTTGCCCTCTCATTTTGTTCATCTGGAAAAAACTCTGGCTTTATCTGTATTCCCTAACCCAAATTATACTGTGGAAGCCTCCTATGAGACCTGCCACGTGGCTTTCTTTTTAATAGTCTGAATAAACCCCACTTCCTCAGCCTGTCTAACTATGTCATGTACTTCTCCAGCCCCTGACCATCTCAGTGATGTTTAACTGGAATCCCCCCCAGTTTGGCAATGTCCTTATTGTGCTGGGAGGGGAGGTATGTAACTGGACACTACAAGACAAAACTTGGACCAAACGCATCATGTTTTTACCCCTCATTGTGTCTAGAAGCCTGAGCCCATCTTATTTAACCCACAGTTATATGTGCAGCCATATAACTCTCATGATACAAGTGGTTCTGGCAATGGGCTACTACAGAGAAAAAAATGGGGAAATATTTAAATATTGTTCAGTCAGAGTTTGGGTCAATGCAGAATGTCAGCAAGTTTGATCCCAGGTTATGAAAGGTATGCAGAGTTTTTACGTGTGAACAGAAAATATTTGGGGATGATCTGTATAAAAACAAATAAGTAAATAAATAAAACAACAGGACAAAAATAATGAAAATAATAAAAATATAAACCCCATAGGTAAATAGGGAAAATTTGCTCTGGTTTATCACTTGTGCAGCTCTATGTATTGGGGCAGAAGGAAAATATTACATTAGTGAATTAAAAAAGCAACAATCTAGAAAGAAGATTAGTCTTTGGAGATAAAATAATATGGACTAAAAGGAAAAGTTGGCACCTAGATAAACAATAGAAACAAAGGAATGAAGGTGATAGGATAGATTCCTTCTTCTTGACGTGGAGCCATTTTCAAGGTGGAATCATGGGTAAGGATACTCTCAGGGGACAAGTGGTGTTTCTGCCCTAAATTCTTCTTTTTGTAAACACTTAGCATAAAATATTGTTGACTGATTTACCAGTCACCTTCACACTTCACTACTTGAGAACGTTTTGTTTGTGCTTAACAAAGGCAAAGAACTCTCTGCAGTTTGTGCTGCCTGTTTTAAATGTAAATATGAAGACATATGTTTGCTTTTGGTTTTGACCTTTCTTGGTGACTCCTGCAACTGATGAATCTGAAATGACAAGAGGCTTTCTTCCCAGCTGATATTTCTGCTAAAACTTTGGCTAATTGTAAAACATGAAGGAAAACAGAGGAGCTGGCTGTAAAATTGCTGTACTCAATAACCTTAGTATGGGCCATTGACGTCATAACAGAATGATCAATTCCTGAAACAAAGACTTAAAGACCCACTAGAGAAGAATCTCAATTTTTAAGAGAGCCAAAAGCTATTTCTTACTAACTCAGGACTGTTCTATGTATACCAGGAGGAGAGTGCATATCTTGATTAGAAATTCATATTTATACATAATGTATAGCTGAAAAATGTGGATTTTAGGATGCTTTGGAGATCCCAGAGAATTTAGTCATCACAGAAAGCTGTGCTGAGCAATCACATTAAACCATTTTTTATTTGCAACCCTTATTACTGAAGACAGTGTGATTTGGTGTGCTGAGAACAAATGCTCTGCATCAATTTTTCCCTACATTTACTAATACTGACACTGGTAAATGAAGAATGCAGAGCACTGTATGAGGAGAGTATCCCATTTTTGAAGAGTGTGCATTTCAGTAAGTGTCTCAGCTGGAAGGGGAGTCTGGGCTGTGTTTCCCTGCTTAGCCCCTTAGCCCCCTGTCCAACACAAATAAGAGATGCAGGATTGTAACCACTGCAAAATCCTTCCTTACTTACCGTGATGTGAAGTGACTGACTTATGAAACTTCAAATGGTTCTTTGGGCACTTTTCCCCACTGTTAAATAGACAAGATGGGAACCAGTTCTCTCGACTTAGGGACCAGCTTAGAGAATTCACCACACTGAATTTTGCACAGGGAAATCATCTCCATGTTCAAACTCTTGCCTGGGCGTTTACATGTATGTAGCTACGTCAGAGATTAACTTCAAATCAGTCACGGCGCAGCTTCCTGGGAAGAGAATTCATTCCACCCTTTGGAGAACTTCTGTTCCCCACAGACAGAAGTTTTCAGCTACAGTTGCTATTGAGACCCCTGTTCAAAGAAAATTGATGGACTCTTTGCAAAACACTGAGCTGTTTGAGGTGAAAGCGAAGTCAAGAACATGAAACAGGCAAAATAGGAAGTAGCAAAGCTTAAATAGTATAAAAATGGCCTAAATATTTTAGAGCTGCTGTAACTATCTTGTAGGTATTAATGTGGAAAGGGTGTCAGGAAACTGATTTTCAACATAAACTGTGGTCTAGACAGTATGTTTTGACCACTGCTTAGTGCTTCTTTTAAAGAGATGAGAAACTGTAGGTGTTCCAAAATGGGCTCAATGGACTCTTTGTGTCTGCAAAGAGATGCCTTTTACATGAGGCTGATTCTGAGTGTTTCAAAGATGAAACAAACAAGAGCAGAGAGGAGGGAAAAGTGAAAAAAATAACATAAAATGAATTAACCTTCCTCTGAAAGGCCAAAAATACCAGTGTGCCCAAGGCTTCTAAAATAAACAGGCACTTCTGAAAAATATGTTTCTGTCTCAGGAGCCTCAGGAGTGGCTTGAGAATTTTCCATGAAAGAAAAGAAAGGGATAGAAATTTCAAGGTTTTCCTAATTAATGTGATCCCACTGAAAGGCCGAGATTCTGACATGGGTTGTTAATGCTACAGCATTAAATATGCTTACAAGAGGAGACATGATGAGAGTATGGAGAGCAATGAGTGATTTAGGGGTAGCAAAAGAGAAATCTACAGCACAAGGCCAACAAGAAATCAAATAGTGGAAAATTTTACATCCTGGAATAGGGTATTTTTTTTTACAGATGATTTATGGTCTGTAGAATTCCTACTCTCAGCAGTACTATGTGGACCATAGTGACCTTCAAAGAGGGAGTGAGTGATTGCAAGGATAACAAGAATGGCAAGAGAAATTCTAGTAAATAAGAGTATAAAACCTCTTTCATTGTTAGGGGTTTTGAATCTTGTCTTCCAAACATTTATTTCATACCTGGTGGACATTCACTCTATCTTGATGGTGTTAAGAAGTCTCTCCCATACGAAAAAGTCGTGGCGTATGGTGTTTTTGGCAGGACTTGTCAAGGAATTTCATCTCACTCATGGAAATCCAGAGTTTGGATTCATTTCATCCCTTGTGGAGCAAAAATTGAAGTACAAACCTTGTGTCTTTGGTTTCTCTGGGTAGTTGGAGAGGTAAGGTAAGGGATAATCTGTCACACATCAGTGTAACAGTGATACAGTCCCCTGGCACAGCTCTGCCGCTTTCAGAACATCTGGTACATGCATCAAAAAATGGCTGGGCTGAATTTGAAATTAATGCCAGGTTAATCATTCAGAGAGATGGCCCTGTTGTGTGTTTTATCCACATGCACTGGCAACTGCTTTCAGTCCAGGGCAGTGGGAATGGATTGGCACAGAGCAAGGAAATGTATTGTCGTGGCTCTTTGCAAATGCAGCAAACCACTTTATTTCACATGACTGTCCCCCAAAGACAGAAAATACATGCACACTTCTTTTCTTTATTTGACAAATCTTTAATTAGAAAATCAGTCTTTTTTTTATTATAAAATTTCACAGGCTGATAAATCTCAGTAGGTTATAGAGAGAATATTTTTTCATGAACCTAATATAAAAGTTAAAATAAATAACATCATTCATCAGATTATCTCTCCCCACTCCCACCATGTTACCTATTAAAAAAACCCTATAGTCATCAATTTCTGTTTAAAAATCATAAATGTATATTGCAGTCTTTTATGACTTGAAGGGATGATATTAATATTTGATGATTTATTAATCATTTTCTGTGACTGACTGGCAGGAGTGGAAAATGCAGCAGGCTTGGATCTAAACACATACATGGGATTTTAATGTACTAAACTCAGCAAAACAACAAGCTGCAGGGGAGCACATAGCAAATTTGATGATTATAACACTGTCTTTTTAAAAAGAAAAATCCAAGTATCAATTAGCATGAAAAGATTAAATTGATTACACAGAAAAGCTTGCAGTTTCACATACAGGCTTTGCACTGGAGAGCTGCTGACATTGTGCTGGTGTGTTGTGGTGCCTATGAAGTGTGGGCATACCTATGGATCAGGATGCTCCAGCTGAACACTCCACTCACAGGGGACTGACACAAAGAGACTTTGACTAAAGGTGCAACAGTGTAACCTGGACAGTTTTACAGAACTGCATTAAATGACCTGATCACGACTTAACTCAACCATGCACAGACATGCGAGGGTACTTAAAAGGGCCCAAAGTTTGATTACAGAGCAGCTGCTTCCCTGGAAAGAAGTGTACAAGCAGTGAAACGAAATCTCATATGAAAAATGAATATACAGTATCTACATCGCCTTATGTTCCTCATTTAATTATGAACAGTTTATCACTCATATCTAATTAATAGAACAGAGACTAAAGTCTGGGATTTTGTGTCTATTTTGCATAGTCCATTTAATACCCCGTATTTTCTCACTTGCATGATTAGTGTCTAGGAGAAACAGTTAAATAAATACACAGTCATTTACACAATGTCACAGTTTATTTAAAGCCTTTTGAAGCTGAAATGATGAAAAGAGGACTGGGTAAATTACTTGGCAAACTGCACTTAATTTATTACTACACTGAGCAAGTATACTGCAGACTAAAATAGTCACTGTTAAATTATCAACTTTTAGATGCTGTCTAGATAATTTTCCATGGTTTCACCCCACTCCCCACCAATGGAAACCCTACTGAAAACAGTTAATTGTTGTCACTCCAAGGTTAGGATCAGCAATGAAATAGCAATAATGCAACTCTTCTTGGTAGACATTTCATTCTCAGATTGTTCTCTCGGCTTGTTCTAAAGCCCCCTGGTGCTCATAAAAATATTCTTCCTGTTTCTAGGCTTCAGGCAGGTCTCAGGATGTGACCTACCTGGTCTTTGTAGTTTTCCTGTTATTCCCTGGGAGTAAGTTTGCTAGATGCTTGGCTGTACCCACTGTTCTGTCTGTTGGCTGTCATCCTCAGAGGAGATGTACTCCAAAAGTAATCCCTTCGGAATCACACTCGCCTCACCTTGCCTCTGCAATGTCATCAGTGCATAAACTAGAGCATCTGATAGTCCATCTGTGCATCAATAGAGCTCCCAAGCTTCCTTACTCACCAGCAGAAAGAAGTAGGTACTTTTAGGGCACGATCCATTTCTCCTGTTTTCCTCCACCTTTATTACGACACAACAGGTTGTGCCCAGGAAATGCCTGCTTCTGTCTTTTGGCCACAGGTGGACTCTAGAAATGTCCTTATTTTGGCCAGGAAAATCTCAGGCTCTTGTGTTGGAGGCTTGTTTCATACTTACATCCTTGGGCTGCAAGTTTCAAAAGCAGTCATCACTGACTTGTCGACACTGATCAAGGTCAGACAAAGTTTAACTGCAGAAGCCAGTGAGGTTGTTTAGCTCAAACATACTAAAAAGCCTAATTTAAATACTTTTCAGGAAACTGCTACCTTGAAATTGCACAGAGGTTCCTAGCCACAGGATTTGCTGGAGGATGGATTTGTCTTAGCTAAGAAAACGTAGCTGGGTAGGAGATTTTGTCAAGCAAATAGAATGAAATTGTGTTATCCTTTTTTTTTTTTTGTCAGTTGATCATCATTAAAAGAATCAACATTATGGTGTTCAGGTGGTTTGGCTGAACACATGGATACATTTCAAGCTCTTCCACATGTTTCAAAATGTTGAATATTTCACAACTAGAAGGACTGTATACATAAGAAGTGGAAGACAAATCTTACATATTGAATCTTATGTTGTTAATGAGATTGAAGTTTGGACTTAACTGAGCTGGTGCTCAGTTTCAAACATGAAATTGAGTTTTGAGTTCAGAAGGTAACTTCATGAAATAAATGCAAACAGACTCCCTTCCTATTTTATGTCCTGCAATTTAAAAACAGCAAGCAAAGGTCAAAGTAAAACAGCTCAAAAAGCATGGTATTATCTTCTCTTTGTCCTGAAAACACCATTAATACCTGAATGGATCTTGGGAAAAATTTGGACTCAAAATATAAGATTGATGGAAGTGATATTACCCTGGGGGTTGTTCTAGCATTTGTCCTTGTATTACTGTTCAATCTATCTACCTTTGTATAAGAGGCTGAAGTCACTCATACTTCAGTCAAGTCATACCAATGATTTTGGAAATAGCCCACTCTTGTCCCTCTACACAGATGATACAAAAACCTCCTGCAGTCAAAGGGAGCATTTCCAACAGTTCCAGGAGGCTGTGGAGGATTCCTCAGTGCAAGCAAGTGAAATGCAGAATGAGGAAAGTGGGAGCCTTTATCCAAAAGGACTCAAGTCTTAAAAGCTATCGTGTAACTAATCCTCTCATAAGCTTTTTAAGGACTCAAAATGTTTGATGTTCATATAGTCATGGCTTGGAAGTGTGCAAAGTGCACAAACAGCTGTTAGGCCAACACTAGACACACTGTCCCTACAAGAGCATAATCTAAAGGATTTTACTAAAATGCTGGACAATTTAATCCTCAGTGGTAACTAATAACAGCAAATGCTGGAGCACAGAAACAGAAAATGAAGAGTTTTCTGCTTGAATGGTGCACGAGACATCACCCATTGCAATGCATGTGCTGAGAAAGCAGAAGTCTTTGCTGATTCACACAGTATATTTTCATCCTCACAGAGCATGAACTAAGCTCTGGATCATGAGCTAGTGAAATTTATCATTTGATTACAAACAACTCTTTAAATATATATTTACACACCTATAAAATAAATTAATCATTTATTTACATTTGGCAATAAAACATGAGGTTGCTCATCCATTATTTATCCCTGCAGTGGAAAACAAGAATAGGGATGCAAAATTTCACTGAAACTTTTCTTGCTTGTGCTGTACAACATTTTGTTCTGAAGTAAAATCCCTGGTGTCCCTCCTCCCTTAAATTTTGTTCCAGAGCAATCAGCAAAACTTCTGCACAGATGGGAAAACACATGGCATTCCTTGCCCAGGCCTTCAAGCGGAGAAGAAATAGCATCTTGCTCCTTTATTTTTGCTATATTTTGTTGCTGTTGTTGTTGTTGAGTATAGTCTAATTCCACCCACCACAGGAGAAAACCTAAGGCTATTATGAAAGTAAGAGGGAGATGTGAGGGCTGAATCTCTGCTTGTTTTTTGGCACAATAAATCTATTGCAAATCTGTTAAATTTTACTGGCAGTAGAGCGATATCACGTAGGTAGGAAGGTGTGGGAAATTTCATAGGCTACTATTACCAGCATGTTTTCATTTTTATTTCTACCACAATCTGTGTGTCTTTCTCTACCTCCCCTCCCCAGACCTGTAGCCGCCTTGGTGCAATCTTTGGGGTTTTGTGTTTCGTGAGATCCTGGACAGCAGAGCCCTGCGAGCTCTGCAGCACAACTAATGGTTCAGCACAAACCCCTCTTTTGTCCTTGGAAAATGCTACTTTATTAACACTGTCTTTTCTTACAAATAGCTTGAAAAGTTGGATTTTACCATTGGTTTTGACTATTTAGTAATGATTATTATTAATTCTATTCCTAAATCCTGAAATAGGTGGGTCTATAAATTGTTCGTTTTGGTGTGTTTGAAATGGGATAAAGCATTTTAATATTTGTCACCTTAAAATACTATGTTTCAGTTTGTTGAACTTACTCAAATTCTTTCAGTTCTTGTCCTTGGGATATTAAACGATATTTCCCTGCCATGGCACATTGCCTCCTCTTAGGCCTTATGGTTTCAGTATCCTGACCTGCTCAAAGCTGGGCTATGTCTCCCTCAATGCCAACAGAATTCCCCCAGAATTCAATGCTTCCATGACCTCCTTCTTAAGGGAGACTTATAGATCCCCCACCTTGGCCCCCCCGTTGGGATGTGCCATTTGGTTGTAGAGCCTGACCAATACATGGTGGAGAAATAAACCTTTGTACAAAAACTCGCCAAGATACCAAAAATTATTAGCAAATGGGGTTTAACATTGAGATGATGTTGAGGAGTCAATTTACTGTGTATGATTCGGAGACTTACCAGCTCTGCTCGTGATTAACAGCCTCAAGGGGAGCAGAAACTCCACTGCTGCCTTGAGAACTTGATAACGGCTCAACCAAGGAGTCTTCCCACCTGTGGCCACTCTATTGTTTGGCATTTGTTTCAAATTTACCCAGAGAGAACTTGATAGGATATGTTTCTGAGTGCAATGTGATCATAGAAAGGCTTGGGTTGGGAGGGCCACGGTGGTAAAGCTGTCAGACACGGAAAACTTAACTCTCAGCACTTCTTGAAGCAAAGAATTGTCCTTGACCACTTGCAAATATACACACAAGGTGTTTACACACCTCTCTCAGGACAACAGGTACCCACACTGCCAGCAGACAAATAATTGCATCCTTCTATCCACAAAGGGGTACCAAAGCAAATCAGCTTTGTCCAGGAGTTAACCCTTGTTTCGGAGTTAAGCAGAGCATTCACTTACAGCCATGCAAAAGCTTTCACACAAAGCTAACACTATGAGCAATGTGCAAAAGCAGAGAGATGTGCACACTGAGCAGCACAAGAATATCTTTCAAAGAGACATAATACATGACAGGACGAAATAATGCAGTGTACTTAGCACAACTCCTTACAACTCCTTCAAGAAGCTGCTCATGCAGATTAACACTCTAACAGTTTCCTCCTATTCTGTTGCTATCTACTGTATCTCCCTTCACCTCCTCAATACACTTTTCACTGTGTTATCTTGCATTTCACGCTTTATCACTGCTCTGGCTACATCAAGGAATTATGTTTCCAGGAATGCCAGTCTGTCAGCTACTAAGATGACATAAAAAGAAATTTCTGATATGGTCTTGTCTAAAGCCTCAGATCTAATTCCTCACACACTCTAGAAATTTTGAATTCTTTTGTTCTTATTTTATTGTAGAGAAATTAATGGTACCTGGGCATAATAATCCCAGAGCAATACACCACATCACAAGTTTTCTCTCTGCCATTCCTGACAGCCTTGTGGATGCATTTATTGTGGTGTTAAGTTTCCCAGATCCCTGTGGTCTGCACAGTTCCCTCATTTTTCAAAGATTTTTGTTTACAAAGCTAATTTTAAATTAGATGCCCATAACAATATATTCTTGGTAGAGGCCTTTGGTGTAGAATTAGTTCATCTCTTCCACGTGCTTTATTTAATTAAAAAGTAAGACCCTATTTTGCTTTGTTCTAGTTAAACTTTATCAAGATTTAGGTCACAGGGAAATATTATTCTATTTTCTGGCTTACTTGGCTAAAAGGTGCTCAGTGACTTGACAATATTTGTTCTGCTCTTATTTACATGGTTTTCAGTTTCTCACAATAAGCATTCAGGTACAGTTGTTCCCAAACTTCAAAACAGAAGCACAAACCATATCAGGGCACAGTTTTACACCAAATCCCAAATGCTGCAGTGAGTGAAACAAAATCCCTAGGTCCAGACTGTCTCCATAATGACCTAGATGACAGTATGGATACGATTCATTTCTCAGATAAGAAACTCTATCATTTTATGTTGTAATCCGAAGACTATGGCTCAAGATGAGTGCTCTTAAATCATCAGTGAGATCTCTGAAACAATTCTGCATGAGCTGAGACATGTCAGGACAGTTCAGAGCACCTGCAGAATGGAGGGAAAAGGATAATGTGCTGCTTCAATATTAAAAAAAAAACCCTGTGTTTCTAGAGGTTCTCTGCTTCCTTCTCAACTATGTACGTCCCTTGCCTCTCCTCCACCCACATGCAATTTCCACAGGACTGTCTGGCACATTTCCCAAAGTATTTTCAATTATAGCACTTAAACTGTGATCAAACAGGATTCAATTTTTGCTTGGGTTTATCTTCCCAAATACAGACATTGTTTTTGAGGAGCTGATCATGCAAGTGGGTCAACTCTACATAATGTGACCGATTTCACTGAGTCTCTGTCTGGATCCAGGGAACAGCACTGAGCTTTTCCTTTGTGTTGTTAAAGGTAGAGGGTTGAGACATCAAAGGGATTCTGACAGGATTTAAAAATGTTTCTTTAAGTTGACTCTACCTGCCTCAGTAGTGGAACCTATACCTTACATTATTAAAAATGAATGACTTTTTAAAAGATTAATGCATTTTTAACTGGCTTTGCTTCCCATTTCTTTCTGCAATACACTTTTCAAAAGCAGTGAAACTGTTTTGGTCTATTTCAAGGTTCTATTTCTAGTTTTATTTCTAGGCAAGTTCACATTTTTTGGGTTCTCCCATTAACATGAGGATGGCCAGGATATTCAATCACATCTAAGGATTTTTAAGTCCTTGGTTAGATATCCCTTACTGAGTACAAAAGTGATGAAAGTACAAGCTCTGAAAAATGGGCTTCTTGAAGTTCTCAGTCCGGGGAGCTCCACTAACAAGGCAATCTCAAAGCTGCTGTACAGCCAGGCTTTTCAAAGCATTTACAATGATAAAAGTACATTTCTGCTAGATTTTTAAAAAATCCTAAGCACTGAGCCTCAATGGGAGCCAAGCACCATCTTTAGGAACCTCTTAAAAATTCTACCTTGTTTCCTGACTTTTGTAGACATTGGCCACATCGGGTCATTAGTCTTTATGGGGTTTGCTTATACTTTTGGCGGTGTTTCAAGGGGGTTTCTGTTTCATTGAAACTTCTATTTTGGTTCAACCACAACTATTTTTAGCAACTCAGCACATTAATCACATTTTTCAGGAACCGGGTGTCAAGGGACTCCTTGTTGGATTTCATGAGCAGGAGATCCCTTACAGTTCTGCAGTCTTAAAAGAACTGTTCCTCTGGGAATTCCTCAGAAGAATTAAAAATAGAAACTTGGTTGATTGAGAACATGAGTGTAAATTTATGTTAAAGAGCTGAGCTATTTATAACAGGTCGGCCAAAATGATATGGTAAAACTATTTAGAGACCTTGCTGTATAATGTCTCAACGAAGTTTTAAGGAAAGAAGGACCACCAGTGTTTGAAGGTCAGAGGCCAAATCAAATGCTTGAAAAATGAGAGAATGAAAACATACAGAAGTACACAAAACTCATATGCTACCAAGATGTCAGTTGTCACCAATTACATTCTCTTTAAACTGAGGCTTTTCCATTATAGGACTGCCAGAAAAAAAATGAGATCACCTTTATTTGTATTCCATCCAGGCACAAATTGATATGGGAAAGAGTTTTAATGTTACAGTGCAGAAATGGATACCTTTTCATTTAGAAAGGTGTCTGTCATCTCTGCAGCTGAATACAGATGGGAAACGTGCCAGTGTAATCGCATTTTTATGATCACTGTTATAATCTTAATAATAATCTTAAAAATTTACAGCAAAAGCTGAAACATTGCTGATAGCAGGAAAAAAGGATTTCAATGAATGTCTAATTATTTTGCCTGGTGGATGTAGCACAGTACTTTCCAGATGCAACTCTTGTCTGAACTCCCTGTGAATATCAAACCTTGAATTTAGTTTCATTCGGAGCTCTCAGAGGTTAAAAGCCAAGGACGGTGTTGTGGCTGAGCACAACCATCCCTGAGCACAAAACAGTAGGTCTTCTGTTGGTGTTGCTTTAATTACCCCAGACATATTTCAGAACTGTCATTAGGAAGAAATTCTTTCCTGTGAGGCACTGGAGGTTGCCCAGAGGAGTTGTGGATGCCCCATCCCTGGAAGTGTTCAAGGCGAAAATGAATGTACCTCTGAGCAACCTGGTCTACTGGAAAGTGCCCCTGCCCATGGCAGGGGTTTGGAACTGGATGATCCTTAAGGTCCCTTCCAACCCAAACCATTCTACCACTCTGTGATATGCCTTGTGAGAAAGGGGAAAAAAAAGGCTGAGAGAGTAAAATGGAATATTCAGCTCACATATGGAGCCAGGCAGTTGAAGCAACATAAACATCTCCATCCATCACAGGCCTGTGACATTATCCAGAGCGTGTGGGGTCTATGTGGGAAGGGCGACTTGACTAATTTGGGGTGTTAGAATCTCTGCGCAGGAAGGGCAGATAAGAAGCCTGTAGAACACACCAGGAAAGTGGAGATGTAAAAATAACCAAGACTACAGCCAGAGTGGAGCATAGATCTGAAAAATGCCCGTGGGAGACTTCTTGATTTGAATCGGGGGAAAGAGAAGAGACTTTCTGTGAGCCAGAGAAGCTGTTTCCTCCTGTGTCTTTCACATGCCTCATAGGTAAAAGAGGAAGATGCTGAAGAAATAGCTGAGTTCTTTATTGATTTCTCCTGCCAACAGAAATGACTGCAATCTCCAAAATATGGATCATTGCCAGGAAGGGAAAGGAAAAAAAAAATAAAGCTCTAAAAATAGATCTATTCCTTTGAATTTTTTTTTTTTTTTTTTGGCTGGAGTTAGACATTATAAATGTAGAAGGGGAGTGAGTTTTCCCTTGCCTTCTGCTACAGTGGATTTACTAATACTCTGAGGGCTCTGGACTCCTTCAGAGATGCTCTCTTTTAAGATACACTCTGAGAAAATGATTAGGACTGTGAACTTCCAGCCATTTGCTGAGAGATATTTGCAAGTACCCTTGAAAGAAAATGCTTTATGACTCTGAAATTATTCTGAAAATGCTGGAGCCTGGAGAGGCTTTCTAGAATACAGTTCTGTATTGCCACAGGTGCACAGTTTATTGACTAGTCCTGAAAAGCAGATGCTTAGTGGTATTTTTCAGGGATATTTTTCAAAACTGTTTCTGCTTAACTGACATCATTACCTTCAAACTAAATGTTTATTCCTTAAGTAACATGAGTTTGAACTGACATTAGAAAGCATTGGCTTCCCAAAATCTCATTATGTTTTGGCCAAAAACTAGAGAAATCAGATAAAATTTGAGCTGGTCCACACACACACACTCAAGGGATTATATTTTGTCAGCTACTGAGAAGAGACTCTGATCTGCACAAAACAACAGAACAGAGATGGAGAGATATGAGCCATATTTACCTTATCTGAAGATAGAATAAATACCAGTCTGATATATATGATCAGTCATAAGTCATAAGCTTCAAATTTATGGTCATAGTGACTCAATCATTATATCTGACACTATTTCCTCAGCAAAAAAACAAGTTAGATAGAAATTTTCAAGTCTATCTGAAAATCTGGTAAAACAGGCTCCAGCACCACATGAGCTGAAAAGATGGCACATCAACAAATTCTGATCTGTTCTGAACTATTGCCTTAATTTTATCATCTGTACCCAGAAGCATTTAATGTTCCAACAAGAAGCCAAGAAGAAGCAACGGCATGGTTATGATATGGCTGCTTCTTTGCACTTCTAAATTTCATTTTTAGCTTTGTAGCTTTTTTTCCTCAACCAAGAACAAAGCAAATCCCATTTGCAATTTGTCTTTTTTTTTTTCCCCTGCCTTAAAGGGAATTAAATACCCAGACACGTACAGTTCAATAAACTCCTCAAATCCTGCATGAACAAAATGAACAAAGCTCATAAACACACCCTTCTCCCCACACCCAGTGGGATGTGAGCCTGTGCTTGAAAGATACGGGTAAAAGTGCGAATGTTTTTGCTTGTAAAGCTCTGCCAGGTTGTGGATACCAGTGTGAGTTGCAGAGGATCTGAGCAAAGGGACTAGTTTGGTTTTGAAAGCGGCGCAGCTGTGCTGGTGTATGTCACTCACAGGACAGCCCTGTTTCAACACGGGAGTGACGAGCTCCAGCGCAGCGCTGTGCTGACACAGATCTGCCTCTGTGCCTGCAAACTGCCCTGTCTTCCCGTCATCACAGCACTACTCAGTGTAGAAAGACTCTCTGTAAGGCTATAGGTTTGCACAGATTTTTAATCCGGTGAATTCTTGCGCACTGCAGGATGAGTCTAAGCAAACTGTGTTTACATTAATCAGTGGTGATTCTCCATCGTCATGCCTGATTTTGATATTTCTGGCTTTTTCAAACTTACATCACAGGTCAAGTGTTTGTGGCTGGAATGATAAGGAGCAAACCTATGGCCACACAGCAAAGAGGGTGTTTTGGGACCTTGGTGCCAAGTTTTGAACTGTTAAGAGTTATTCCTGGGAAGTGTCAGTGCTGGAAAGCCCCAGAGAGCATCTGCAGGAGCCTTCATAGTGCCAAGTTTTGAACTGTAAAGAGTTATTCCTGGGAAGTGTCAGTGCTGGAAAGCCCCAGAGAGCATCTGCAGGAGCCTTCACCTTCACAGAGTAGCAGGGAAAAGCTGTTGTAAGCTGTGATGTAGCACTGATTGCAAGAAACAACAAGTGTGGGATGAGACTAAGCTCCCCTACTTGCTCCTTCAACTCAAGGGGACTGAAGACTTTCCAGACCACATCAGTGATAAAGCTATTTAAAATGCCAAGGATTTGGAAATGGAGGAGCAATGATGAGAAGAATATGTTGCCTTAGCTTCTTCCTTCCAGCCCCTTGGGACTCCTTATATGAGATTTCTCTCATATCCTCTGAAGAAGCAGCATCTATAGGATAAAAGCAAAGGGCTTATGGCCTGGATCTTGAACTCAGTATTTTTGTGTTCCTCTGGAATCAGCTGAATGTCTTCAGCTGAAGAGTAGGAGAGATTGAAATGGTTCTGAATGAAAATGCCCAATATCAGTGCAATATCACACAGTGGATAAATTCCAGAACAGAGATGACCTCCTTGTCTATCATAGCTCAAGAAGCATTATGGGATTCCAATTTAATGTGATAAAATGTCATCACAAACATGAAATTTTAAAGCCATCATTCGATGATTATAATTAGCCCATGGCAAACTGCTCTGAATACTAAAGCAACTATAAAAGGTGAAAATTGTCTTAATTAGCAAAGATGCAGAAAATGTGTGAGACTGAATCACGGCTGGGAAGGCTCCAATTAACCTGGCCCAGATTGAGATAATTAGAAGGGCAGCTCCAATTGTGTAAAGGATGAAAAAACTTCTAGTGTGGTATGAGGTCTTGTATTTTTCCATCCCTGGGCCCATTCTTCAGTGCTACCTTCAGGCGCATCATCTGTTAACATAAAATTGTTTCCTGAACTATCTGCTGAAAAACAGACCTAAATCCAGCAAGCCCTGGGGACACTCTGCAAACTTTCTTGGATATTAACTCTTTCAGTAAGTAGAACCTGTACAGCAAGATTTCTGCCTGGATGCTACACAGACTTGTCCAAGCTCTTGTTCAATGCTGTTGTAAGGAAGTCTAGACCAAAAGTAAAATTACTACCCCAGCCTAATAAAAAGCAAGAAACCATTTCTAGACATCTAGTGGAATCTTTTGGACACACTATCTCACAGGGGTTCT
This sequence comes from Oxyruncus cristatus, assembly GCA_013399855.1. Lineage (NCBI taxonomy): Eukaryota > Metazoa > Chordata > Aves > Passeriformes > Cotingidae > Oxyruncus > Oxyruncus cristatus. The sequence goes on along the minus strand of VXAY01002116.1, from coordinate 236,074 downwards.
CTGATCACTGCATTGTAGTTGAAAAACTGCTTAGCTTTGACCAATCTTCCAGCTAACAAATTCTGTGGCTGCTTCTCACTGAAGAATGAATGGTTTTTAAACTGTCAATGGTGGTTAAACTGTCAGAGGTCAAGGGAAGATTGTGTCACCTCCTTCAGATTCAGAGCACAGGAATACTGTTCTGACCTGTCCTGCCCTGCCAATCACTGTACAAACCCAGGGAGCTGCAGTGGGTGTGGGAGCCACAGGTTCATTTACTTTTAACAGCAATAGCAAAATTACTACTTATAACGAGGGCAACAGGGATTTTTGCACAAGCCAATCACTCAGGCACTTACTGAGCTTCTCAGAAATGTTTTGTTTGTATCCCATACTCTAAAGCTCACGTGTGTCTGTATGAGCTGCAGTCATATCACTGTGTTACATGCTAGAAAAAGCATTAAATAATTGTATTCCTTTAAAGGAGAAACACAGAAGAAGCCACCAGCACAGCAGCATTCCCAAGTGAAATGTAAATTGCAGCTAGAAATTCAAAAGTGGCTGTGAATGAAGTAGCAGAGTAAAACATGCTCAAACTTTTCCAATCTCTGATGCTTCTACAGACACCCACAATCAGCCAAAATACAGGTCAGTTTTTGTCAGGTGATGAGCTCTTACAGCAGCAGCACCAGTAACACTGTTTTTTTCTGAAACACTCCATTTGCTGTAAGAAACTATGCCAAACCTCAGAGCTGAGGGACAAATACATGCTGTTGTATGATACCATGGGTTTCAGTGCTGACAACCACCGTGTAATTTCTCAGTGTGCTGCCATGAATATTCCACCTGCTTTCCACACTGTACTGGACACATACATTCTGAGATGCATGGGAGAGAACCAGCAACTCAGAACAGATCTAATCAACACACCACCAAAATCCATATGGATCCAATATTGAGAGTGTAAGGGAGCTATTTGCACAATAACAGTAACGAACATGGTTATGGTTTTGGCAGAACCAGAACTAAAATGTAAATCTGCATCTAAAAAATTAGTTAATTGAAACTCTAATTAACTGGTGACAGTTTCACTTTAGTAGGTCCAAAATTATGTATTTATGGGGGGTTTATGTTTTAAATTCATGATACTTTTTATTTCTCACATTAAATTGATCTGTATTTACTCTTAGTTTTTAAAAAACTTTAAAAAATTTACTGGAGCACTATTATTATTATTATTATTATTAGACAAGAACTGGCTAAAATTCTGGGATGAGAACTGCAGTTTTCAGTGTGAATTGAGCAAAGACCAGAAATAAACTGCTACAAAAGTCTAGAATACAGGTTGGAACAACTGTGTTTATCACTGGAGGGCAGCACAAGTATCAATATAAGCTAAAATAGAAAAACCCCAGTATCTGCAACTGACTTTATCTGCTAGAACAGTAATTGCTGCTTCTTTATGGCGACCAGCTACAAACAAGAGATGCTGCAGCCAGTAGATCAGACCTACCTCTGAAAGACACATTTGTCATTTATTTTCCTTAATTGTTAAAAGTTCCCAGACCAAACCTGGGTTGGGAAGGAGAGAAACTTCCCATGGCCAGAGAGCTCCTTGAAGTGAAATTTGTTTCCAAAACTCATTTTGAACTTTTCTCTAATTTTAATATCAAATATATTTGCAGAAGCCCTTATCACATTATGGCTACTACCAAACTTGCACACCCTCCCAAGCCTTTGGGACAACTCACTTATAGGCAGGTATAGACTATCCTTTTTTACGAGCTTAGCAGGTTTAGGGCCTTTCTAGTTGAAATAATTTCAGTTGCAACATACACAGAAAACTTTGTCAAACTTTTCTGTCCTTGGCAATGAAGAGGAGAATTTAATTTCAGTTCTGGGCTACCTTTTTTCACTCACAGCAATCTATGAAGTTTCTGAACTATTCCTTATAATACAGTGAAAAACGCTCTTTCATTCTCCAGGGTACCTCTGTAACTTTGGGTCAAATATGCATCCCTCCTCATGGAATTGAAACTAGCACAGAACTAACACAAGTAGAAATGGCAGCACCCAACTCAGGCCAGGAGAAATGGAATCATGGAATCATAAAATGATTTGGGTGGGAGGGATCTTAAAGATCAACTTGTTCCAACGCCTGTGCCATGGGCAGGGACACCTCTCACTAGACCAGGTTGCTCTGAGCCCCATCCAACCTGGCCTTGAACACTTCCAGGGATGTGGCATCCACAGCTTCTCTGGGCAACCTTGAAGCTGTTGGCACCAACTTTGGTACCAGTGCCTTACCACCCTCACAGGGAAGATTTTCTTCCTAATATCTAATTCAAAACTTTTGTCTTTCAGTTTAAAGCCACTATATAGTATTGATTTCTGATTTCGTGCAAAGCCAGAGCCTCTGAGGCATCAGTGGCTCTCTGCTTCATTCACCTTGGCTGGTGTGAACTTTGTCTCCCAAGTTCAGGCTATATAAGTAGCTATGATTTAATCAAGGAAAATTCTTTTTCCCCTTCAAATAAATCTGTCAGAAGAAGAATGGAGAAGATTGTTTACTTTATACCAAATTAGTTAAATGAAACAAAAAGAGAAAATGGAAGAAAAAGAAAGAAAGTCTTTTGGTAATGTTAGTAAAGTAGTTGGTTAAATAGTTTTGATACCCAAACCTTAAGACAGACAGAGAAATCTGAAGACAAGGTCCCCAGCAGGTGCGAAACTGTGCTTCATGGGCAGCTATATGATTCAGGCTGACTTGTATCAGCTGAGATGTTTGGCTGTACATGCAGGACCCGCTCTGGTAAGCTATAATTAGCTTGATTTCCATAAGAGCCTGTGCAATGGATTGACAGGAGGGCATTTGACATGGTATCAGCACAGAAACATTGCTACAGCTGAGAGTCTTTTGTGTAGGCTGCAGCATCTGGCAGTCCTGAACTTCTAGACAGAAACTTGGAAAATCGCTGTCGTATGACTAGTGATTTGCAACATCAACCATGCAATTTTGATGACAAACAATATTTCAACTGAAGTAATTTCATGACTTCTTGCAATTCAGCTGAACATCCTCAGTATTATTCCACTAGAATGTGTTTTTTGCCCTTGTTATTACCCATGTTTGGCAATGGAGATGTTTAGCAGCTCAAAGACACAATAGAGATATTCCTTTACCATGTGAGGTGACAACCTGTCTCTTTCACCAAGGGGAGTTTTCCAGCAGCAAAACCAGTAGAGGCAGTTTTTTAGTTGTGTCCTTTTCTTCAATGTCTTTTGGGGCCACTAGCTGGAAAACTCACCTGGGGAAATGGAAAATTATTTAGAATGGAAAATAAGTGTATCTGTGGAAAATAACCTTACAAAGATGGACAGACCTATATCCTGGGTCAGGTGTTATTTCCAATATGACTGGCAATATTTATTTCCAATATAACTGATCCTGCACCATCCCCTCCTTTCCACACAGAATTGTAGGATGGTTCAGGTTCTGAACCATTCTGTCTAGACAGGGTCCCACGGACCAGGACTTCAGGATACAACAGAGGCTTCGAGGCAAACCCCAAATTTTCCCATTTGCACTGGATAGACAAAATGTAAAATATATGATTTAATGTGTCCTTCCGAGCTCACTGTTTACTCAGGGATCTGAGAGACACTCATGCTGGTACCTCCGCTATCAAGGGCAAGAGAAGTGGTTGCACAGATGCAGAGGCCAATCTCCCAGCCATGGGGCAGTGCTGGGTGCAGTGTGGGCAGGTGCCTTTGGCCTTTCCAGAGATGGTCAAGAAAACCTGGGAAAACTATGCCCCATGCCTTTGCACTGGAAGATCTTGAAGACCCAACTCTACGACTGTGGGAAGAGGAGCTGAGAGCTACCAGGGCTGTGAGGAGAGAGAAGCCTGAAGGAGAAAACAGGAGAAAACTCGGTGACAAAGGATCTGTTGGCATCCGTGTTTGGCGAAGAATGGAACTGGATTATGTTCTAGGGAGACCATTATGTAGGCAGCTCTGTCTGGAAAACTGAAACACTTGCTGGCATGTAGCATAGCTTCAGGGCACCTGTAAATTGTCTATCTGCAGATAGTATGTGAGGGGCCATATGCCAGCTCAGGTTTGCCAGTTCTCTGACTCTGACCCACTCTTCCCGAGTCCTGAAATGCCCTGCTCCTCCCATGAGGATGGGGGTGCCAGTTCCTGCTGCTGCCCAAGGTCTTAGCTCCACATTTTGTCTTTAAGGAACCTGCTCATTTCCTCTAAAACTAAGTTTAAGGTAACCTGAAAAGAATGGTCCTGTGATATGGATTAATACTGAATATCTTTCTACTGAAGAAAGGGAAAATTCTAATATTTATGAGTAACACATTTTATTGAAGATTTCAGTCTTTAAAAGACATAAGTATTTGGTATAGAATTTCAAGCTCAGTAAAAGGCTGTGTACAAATATGGTCATGGGAGAATCTTGAAAAATATTAACAGTTTCCAGCAACAAGGGAGCTTTACAAGGGAGGAAAATCAATATTGACTTATGGTGTTTATTTGTAGCATAGTAAAGTTGCCTACACCTGAGAAATCCCAGTAATTAAACATCTAATCTAAATTCATATAAAAAAAGTTTAAGCAAATTCTGCAACTTAAAGGGAGGTAGAAAAGCTGATCATTACTGGCTAAAAAAAAAAAAAAAAGTGATGTGTTACATTAAAATAAGGTGCAAATGGAAATAAATAGCAGTTGGAAAAAAAATTACCTGCATCTTCCCTACAGAATTTGCTTGATTCAATCCTTTTTGTAGTGACTCTTGGCTGCCTACATCTACACTGTTTGTACTGCTCCAGTCATTCAGGTGCCCTCCTGGAGCCCTGATGGCCCACCTTAACCCCCCAACAAACAAAGTGAACAGTCAAACTGATTACTGCCCATCACCCCAAAATTACTTCTCAACATTTTCCCTGCGGTTACAATGAACGGAGATGCCTCAGAGGGATTAGTCTGACCCCACTTTATACACGTGCCCTCAAGTGTATGAACTGGTTATCCCAGACTATTCACCAGCTCTTGTCGCTGCTGCCAGACATGTGAGAGGGCCCTCATCCTAAAGTAACTGTCTGAGTTCCATGAATTGTATGTAGTACATGTTTCTCTCCTTTGACTATAGGCTACGAGGGGAGATCTCTAATGTCTGATTTTTACATGTCCCTTTCCATCTGTTCATGTGCTTCCCGAAAGTATTGGCTACAGACATGCCAGGGGAAGGCTTGTTTCATGAAAAGATACTGTTTGTCATGAGCCTCTTAAATGTTTATAGTGTCTGTGTATCTATTGAATTTATGTTTTCAGGCAAAGCTTTTTAAAAAGCATGGTTCTTGGATAAAGCAGAGATCAGTTCCACTGAGAACCTTTATGAGGACATTGAGGAAATATCTGGCTTAGGAACTTCAGTTTCCTTTTCAGATTAGAATATCAGTTTATCCCAGTCCTCAGACTGGAAAAGGCTTATGGACAAATCTTTATGTGCATCCTGATGGCTCCACTGAATCCAGTGGGATTATTCACAATGTTTATGGCTTGGCAGCTGCATCTGGTTTTGTGGGAGTGGGGACTTGATTTCTTTTCCTGGTGTACATAAGTGATCCTTACCAGATGCAGCCCCAGGACATGTATAGATTGATTTCTGTTCCTACCCCATTTATGCCACCGTTCAAGTTTAATTTAATTAAAAAGCAACACATGATGCCACGGCAAATTTTACACTAGGCACAAAGCCAGCTTTTGGGGTTTTTTTATTATTATTTTTTTAACTGACAAAGCTGAATTCAACTTCATCAAGCAATTTTCCTCTCTTATCCATAACAGAGGCACATCCAGCACTTCTCCAGAGTGTCACTTGTAAGAAATAATGGATTACATTAAATGAAAAGCTTAATTTTTTCTTTTAGAAATGAGCTTTAAAGTCATAAAATACTGTATTCTCATTCTGAGTCAAATATCTTGCTATTTTTTTCCAGGAAAATGTTCAGCAAGGCTTTGTTCTTGCCTGAGTGTTGTATGACTGTAACAAATCACTAAAATGTCCCTGAGATGTCTTACATCAGGGAAATTGAAACCCTGAAAAATATATGTACTTGGCACGGTTTTTCTATATGTTGTGAAATTGCTACTATAATTGTAGGATTTAGTATGTTATGGGGAAAAGACCTTTTCTTTTTAAGGCCTCTTTTTCTTCAAAGCTCCTGTTTAACTTGAAGCATAGAGATAAGTGCATTCTTATTTAGCTCAGTATTTAAACACATGCTTAAATTTAACGATGTCCCAGTCCATGAGACTGAAGAATTTGATTAAACTAAATCATTTACTTGAGTACTTTGCCAGATGAAGATCTTCAGAAGTAAAATACCACCATGAATATAGGATGCATTGCTGTCTGAAGCTATAACTTTGCGAGTGAATCAGGCAATGTCAGGATCGCTCTGCACTCCCAAAGGAGGCTGATGTGGTCTGTCAATTTAAAAACATAAAATGTTCCTGTGGTCTGAAAGATGAGCAACTGTAAACAAGGTGTCTGGTGGGAATGGTCCCTGGGCTGTGCCAGCACCCAGCCTGCGCTCCGGAGTTGCTGGGGAGAGAGCTGGTTTTCTGGAGCAAAGCTGCGCCAGAGACTTCTCTAGATAATAATTTTGAAGATTAAGTTCCAATGTCATTAAATTAAATACCTGTGTCATTACAAAACCTGGAATCACTTGGTCTTAAGAACATGCAGCCTGAGTCCTGTACTTCAACTGACTATCATGCCCAGGACTTAGATCAGGTTTCATGATGTTGTTCAGGAGCAGAGTAGTTTTACACGTGGCTCTCTGAGGTAGTGAGTAGAGAACAAATTCTTGTTCAGGGCAGGATACTGTCACTGCTTAGGCTTTCACAGCTAGATAAGCCTTCTCTGAAGTTCTCACACAGGCACAGTAACTGCAGTTAGTCTGATAACGTTGGTCACTCATTGCTTTCCTACCTCATGGTAAAATCAGCACCGAATTTTACAACAACCTCTTCTTTTTCTATAGAGGCAAGATCACACATCCCACAAATCCTACATATTTAGTATTTGGGTGTACTTGTTGGGAAGGAGGGTCTATGTCTGGATAGGTACATACTAACACCACTGCTATGCCAGATGCTACAAAATCGCCCTTGACATGGAGTTGAAACCAATGGGATTTCCTCCAAAAGAATGTCTGCTTCTGGCAGACAGGATGTTTTTGTAGGTCAGGGATTATCTGCAGTGTGATAAGTGTGAAAAAACTTCAGTTCTTATTGATGAAAGGAAATAAGATCAGAGAAGTATCATGCCAGAATTGGAAGATGTTTTGGACTAAGATTTCTCTATTCACGGAGACTTTTACTCTACTCAATTGACATGTGTATTCAAATTCTTATGTAAAAATTTCTATCTGTGACTAAACCTAAAGTATTTCATGTCTTATCCTCAAATGGCTTATTGAAAGAAAAGTGATGCTTTTTGTTCTTTGCAGAGGAACTCTGTGAAATATCCAACATAGTGATGGGAAACTGAGAAGCAGTTTCGGAGTAGAGGCTGCCCCACTGCCTTAGCTTGGGATATATCCCTTCTCCAGCAAAAGTTGTGCTAATCTAGTTATGATTTTACTATGTAAGGAGGGTAGACTTTGATGTGTGCTCAGGACAACTATACAGCAGATATTGTCCACACAGTGGTGCCAGTAATGAGGAAAAGACAATCATCAATCCACGTTAGGAATACTTCCTGGAGTATCCAGCAGGCTGATGCAGAGGGATTGAAGTTAAGCAGGACACTGTTGAGGTACCAATAATTTTTCTCTAGTTAAGGCCATATCAGCATTTTCACTGGAATACTTGTTTCCAGGGATTTATACAGTTCAGGTTGGGAAATGTGCTCTGGACAGAAAAATGGCACAAAATGTTCTAAGCAGGGGCAATAATTTATTTTTGAGGGTATGAGGAAGTGTCCATCTATTTTTGTTGCTGAGAGAGAAAAGCAGAGAAAAACTAGGCATTTCTATGATAAAAGCGTGCTGGAAAAAAAAAAAAGAGAAATGCCTACGGTAAAAGAATCAAAAGAAGTAGAAGTTTATGACATAAAAAATGGAAATTTAGGCTTAATTATTTTCTAAGTTTTCTTACAGACAGTTTTCTTTCTGAAGAAAGTATTTAGCTATTTGGGCACTGTTATAAATTAGTTAGTTCTGTACCACAGGCTGCCCTTAAAAGCATCCAGGCATCTTCCATTTATTTCAACAGAGTTATGCTCTCATAATTTTCAAATATAAATAGGGGAATTTTGAAGAGGTTGAGAGCACACAGAAGAGGAATAAAGTACAAAATAAGTGAAGCTGCAAAGGGAAGATAGCCTCAGGGAGTGGGAAAGAGAAAGTGTTTTTTTAATGAAGAAGCAGGAAAAAAATGAGAATAGTGTTGTGGACACCTTGATATGTCAGTGAGGAAACAAAGAGAACTAGGAAAGATGAAGTTCAGAACTGCTTCACATTTGCTTGTTTTCAGCAGGGTTTTGATTGCCTGTCTGGGCTAGGAAGCCAAATCCCTGCACTTGGTCTGAAAACCAATAACCCACCTCAGCCTCGTGGTTAAGCAATGATGTTTCGCACCACAATGGGTAGGATGAGCATCCAAATTTTGCATTGGAGACTTTGCTTTTAAGCCATGAAAGAAGTAGAAACAGATGGGGAAATGATTGAGGGGAAAAAAAAAAAAAAAGATTGAGTTTGGGTAAAGCCTTGAGGATTAAAAGCAAAAGATCACAGAAAACTTTCTTCTACCTGGAAAACAGGACATGCTGAGGTGGGACAACCTGCACTCACTTGGTGTGTGAAGCTGTTTATGCAAGACTATGGTGAAATGAATCATTTTAAGTGATGGATGAGCTGCTTTCTGTATTCAATTTCCTTCCCTGTTCAAATGCCTTCTTGCTTGTGTAAGAAGTTCTGGAAGAAAAATCAAAGTTTTGGCTGTCCATGATTTGATTACACTACCCTCCCAACAAGGTTTCACTTGCTTTCCAATTCACATTAATCTTCTGAGATATCCTGAGCATTATTTTTTATTTAAAGCCTTGTTGGACTACATGCTGCCTCTTTGTGAAGAGGCAACACTACAACATGTCTCTTGCTCACTGACTGACTAACTTTACTTCCTTACAGTGTTTCCTAGAACATCAAATGAGAGCTTGAGGTACTCAAAAACCTAGTGTTGCAATGAAAAATAACTTATTAAAGTTTATAATTACTGAAAAATTAATCAGAGACTTAGCATGGTACTTGCATAAAGACAATAAGCCAAGCTCTTGTCACAATGAAATATGGAATAACTCCATTGAAATAAATCTTAATTATGCTAGAGTCACTACTCAGTGTGACTTAATTAAGAGTAGAGCAGTGAAAGCCTTTGGGGAAAAAAGAACACTGATTACACAACTACTTAAATGCATATTTTTTCCTTCCCCCTGGTTCTTTCTTCCCCATTGGAGAAAATTTCAGAACTAGACTTGTTCAAGGAACTTGAATAGATATTAGCATTCTGAAGAGAAATTGTTTGAAGTAATACAATACCCCTGAAGATAACCTCTGTAAATTATGCATGTAAGGTACCATGAATCCATACCTATCTTGACCATAAAAGCCATGACGCTTTGTTAGGCAATAAATTTACAAAATGCAGAATCATGGAATGATTTGGGTATGAAGGGACCCTAAGAACATTTTGTTCCAACACCCCTGCCACAGGTAGGGCCACCTTCCACTATCCCAGGTTACTCCAAGCCCCGTCCAACCTGGCCTTGGACACTTCCAGGGATGGGGCAGCCACAGCTTCCCTGAGCAACCTGTGCAAGGGACTCACCACCCTCACAGCAAAGAATTTCTTCCTAACATCTAATCCAAACCTGTATCAAATACTGCACTGTAGAGCTGAAGACTTAACTGTAATAAAAAAGACAAGGAATAGGTCAAGGTTAAAGTAGCCCACAGAGGAAAGCGTTAAGAAATATTCCTTCACTGCAGCCTCCTGAATGCAGCATGCAACAGTGGCTATAGAGTATAGACAGATATATTGTTCAACAAGCATATCAACAATGTAAGAGGTTCATTTGTTATGATTTCACTTCTTACCAGATAGAAAGCATGCAAAGTCAGATATACCATGGCAATAAATCTGCTGAATAAATCTCTCTGATAACAGAGTTATCTCAACAATGAATTCAAACCAATATACTTCAAGGGAACGAAACAAAACCAAGCAGGAGATGCACTCAGGGTTCTTGGCAGATTATCTAGACCATATATAAAATCAGACATTAAAGGAATATGTGCAATATTGCAGGGGAGTTATGATAACTGGGAAAAAATATGCAGCATGTATCAGACTGTCAAATTCCTTTGCTTGAGCTATGCTCCTTCTTCACAGGTGTAGCTCCAGTTGAGCTGGAAAGGTGTTATAGAAAAAGGTACAATTTTTTTAAAAGGGCTGATAGAAAAATAAGAAAAAAAAGGGAGAAGGAATTAAATAATGTGGACTATCCATCCCAAAATTGTTCCGGTGGGAAGGGGGTTATAGAAGAAAATAATCTATATTTAGATTGAAGTGAAAGCTTTCCTTGTTCCACAGAAACCAATGCATCTGCAGAAGTAACAGCTGCACTGGCCTTTTTTTGATGGATGTGGAAAATGGTTGTCAAAAGTAACAAAATGACAACCATGGAAGATCTGGTTTGTTTTCTGCTCCGCTCCTGCACTGGCATGGAAATAAAAGGCTTCTAGTCCCAATGTGTGATCTATATATCAGGTGTCTGTTACACAAGTGCTCCTGCACGTGCGTGATACTGAGAGGAGCTGGTTTGACACTTCATCAAACTCTAGTTCATTTATGTGAGCCCACCTTCAATATTGTCATCTGATTTCTTGGCTCACCATTCTATGCTAGGGGAATTCCAGGGGCAATTTTTAAACAATCTGTTCTGCATAAAAGCCTCATAAGCAGAACATAAAATTTAATCTGAGCTACTCCTGGGATTTATGCCTAAAATAGAAGCTTGGGAGGCAAGTTTCTACAGTTTTTATCTTAGCTCTTTCACTTGATATTTGGTCGTTTTAAGTGGGGTTTATCTCATCAGCTCTGCATGAGTCTGCATTTCCTGTGTCTGTGTTTGAACTAATTTTGCTGAGCTTCCTTGATCACCAATGGACAGAAATCCACATTTTATAAGGTGTGATTTGTTTACTCCCAGTGCATAACTGTAAAATGGATCAGAAGTGTCTTTCCCTCTCTTTTGGCCATAAAGGAAGTTTAAATATAAATATCTACGTTGTCAACATCTGAAGTTAAATGAGATGAATCCTGGCTTTGATGGCTTTGGAAACTACTATTTTCCTCAATACAATGCATGACAGACATCCCTGGGGTACACCTGGGCAGCACAAAAGAAGACCAGGAATTTCCCAGCTGACAGCTCCAGAAGTGATAACCAAGGGTCACAGTGCTACAACAATCCAGGTTTTGTGTGGACAGCGGAGGAAATGGGAAGCCTGACATTCATAATGGACTGTTCTAAAAAGGATGGATATTGCACAATGTCTTCAATATGCAAATCAATCAGTAAATACTTCCCAACTAGAGACACATCTGAGCCTAAACCCAACATTAAAACATCCCCTGCTCCTAAATCTTACTAAACTACTTAGATCTCAGTTTTAGAGCTGGCCCTTGAATATTTTGGGTCAAACCAGTAACCTTGATCTGTCTACCCCTGAAGTTTAGGTCTGGATTCAAACTTTGGAAGCTTTGCCTGTCTAGAAAGTTTATATTTCTTAAAGACCTGTTGCACTCAAAAATTTCCTCAAACAATCAAGAGCTTTGACCACTCCTAAAACACAGAGGTCATTTTTGGCAAATGATAATGGCAAAGTACAGAAAGTATAGGGAGGAGGTGAAATTGCATTCCTTGGAAACAGAAGCAGCTCATGAACATTAGAACGGGCAATCAAATGGCTTTTCTTTGTGCTGCAGGTGATCTTTTTTTGGCTCTCCCTGATCACAAAATCGTAGGAAGAAGTGAGACATATCACATAGCAAAGAATTAATGTCTTGCAGAGAGCTTTTTAGTAAAACATATGTACACACCCTCATCAGCAAACTCTGCAGGCTTGAGACTGAGTTATCAGCCACATATAGACATGTACACACATTTTGGAAGGCAAACAGCTTCCAGATAATCTTTTAAAGGTACCCACAAGTAATACAAAGTAGACATAAACACTCCATATAGTGATATCTTTACATAGTGTCCTCATGGATACTATAGATTCAGGAAGACATTGCTCATGGAGGTGATGCTATACCATATTCCAGAGAGTAGAAAGCAAGCCCTTTTGAAATACTGAAAGGAGAGATCAACATGGCAAGGTCCAGTGCAGCACTGGGCCGAGAGCAAACTGAAATGGCTAGATCTGTTTTCATCCCTTCTCTTGGGCTACTAAGCTGAATAGTTTACAAAGCAGAGAAAGTCAATCATAGTCCTTTACAGTACAATTCCTAGTGTCACAGAGTAACTGTGGATTTACTGCACTCTCCTGTGAAATTTCAACTGCCATAACAAAGCTTTATGTTGCAGATGATGAACACTCAAATATTTAGGAATAATAATAGAAAAGACATTTCACCCTCCCCTTCCCACAGGGGACCAATCTGTCTTTTTAGAACTAGGTGTTGATCCAGCCCCATGCAAACCTTTACAAGGTCTTTTGTGTGTGTGTGTGTGTGGCAATTATATGACTGACGTTTTGCCTAAAGAAGGGGAAAATCCCACTTCCTGCAGCATATTGCAGGGACCAGCAAACACATCCCTTCGTCCATTGGACCAAATATATAGTGATAATACTGTGCAGGTGCTCCAGAGCTGACTCAGCTGTTACCCGATCACGTTATGCCTGTGATATGCAATCCATCACTACGTTTAAAGCTCCTGCTTGATTAATACTCCGTATTTCATGTCAACACTGACAAATTAGAATTCAAAAGTGTTACACTGCCGGAACTGCAAACAGCTCTGCAGCGGTGATCGCCTGTGTTAATTTTATGAGATCTGTTAGTTCAAGGGGAAATTCACAATTCAGAAGTACCAAAATGTGTGTATGGTATTAACTACCAGCTGTGACCTTGGGATAACAATGATATGTTACATTTAAAGGAACTAAACATTAAATTTCCAAATGGCTATGGTTATTTCTTCTCCTATATAAACAGTACCTCTATCCCTTGGCTTTGCCAACCGTACTTGCAATAATGCTCTAATTGTGGTGTTACAGATATATATGGTATATTGGAATTGGGAAGTACTTTGGCTTAGATTGTTTTAAACATTTACTTCCCAAGTGCATAGGTTTCATCTTAACCAACTTGCTCAAGAAAATTAGAAAAAGAGTGCCATGGCACTTTTAATATCGCTTGGTCTTGTAACCTGTTCTCATTTTAAATATTGTTTCTTTTTCTCTTCCATGTAAAATTTTACCAAAAAAATCTGCCCTTTTCCCTACTGTTTACTTATTAGTAACTATTTTTTTTTCACCTTTGCTTCAGCCCCACATAAGACAACTTAAGCAATTCCCATTAGAGCTACAGTTTGAGATTCAGGAACACTTAATGGCCAACAGCCTCTTCCCTGGTGGAGAATGAGGATTCGAAGGAAACATTTGAGATTATTTTACTTTCATTATTTTTGTTAAAAAAAGTTTGCACCTTGAGGTGTCATGAATACCCCTTCTTGATCTTCCTTTGCCTTGTCAGACCTGGCCAGCACAAGCAGCTGAGATCTTTGCTCTATTTTCCCTGCATCTCTGTGCAACACTTTTTTAAAAAGAGAATATACTATTATTTTTTCTAAACCTTTCAGACTGCTGTAACATGATCAGGATTCTCCTGAATCTCTATGCATTCGATCTCTTCTCGTTCCTTCCTTTTGGCCCGTTTCTTTTTCTTGTGGTGCTTTTTTGAAGGTGGGAAAAAGGTTAGAAAGACGGGCAAAATAACAAAACAGTGCAGAAGTGTGCAACTGCCAGCAAGCAGCAAGCATTTGAACAGTGTGAAGGTCAAGTTTGAAGGCACAAAGAGAAGGGGGACCAACCCAATAAGAAAAGAAGAAACGTTCTGCAAAATGGCTGTCCCATGCTCTTGGAGGGAGTTCTTTATACATTGAGTTCGGGTGTGCTCAGTAGCAAGTACAAATGTATAAAGCAGGGGTGCACAGTGATCTATGGCAAAATTCAAAGTGTAAATAAGGCACAGTATAGAAATGCAATCCATGTCTACATTCCATAAGGTCATCAAGCCAAGGACACCCAGCTCTATTGAGGTGACACTGAGAATTAACCAGAAATTTCCCAGAGGATGGATAACCAGGAAAAAGGTCAGTATTAACACCAGCAGGATGCCAAAACCAGAAATCAGGACAGGCATAGTTACTGATAAACCATAGTGGTCCATGAAAACAAAAGTAGGATTGAACACAATGAACTTGATGCTCTGTATAAGAGAGAGTGGCCTCAGCTTCTCCAGCAATTCCACTGCTTCCCTCTGTGTGTTTTCACTAGTCCTGGCCACAAGGTACAGACGAGAAGCAATTATGTTGTTCTCATCTCCAGCTTTGGAGAAAATTATGTCATTTTTGAAGTGCTGGAATTCTGGCTTTTTTAAAAAGGAGCTCTGGAGGATGCTGATAAAGTCACTTTTGTTGGTTGCATTGATGTTACCCACCCGAAGGTATTGGTAATACTGTTCAATCCAGGACACTGTGTTGAACCCCTGGCTTAGTGTTTTTAGGTCTTCTTGCACAGTACCATTCCAGTACTCCAGAGGTTCATAAATGTAGAAGCCTATTACTGGGCTGTAGTTGCTGAAATACTTCTGCTGTATGAGGGCATAGGAGACACTTGGAGACTCACTGGCAAGAAGGTTGATAATGTTGGCTCCATCACTGATCTGTAAGCACCCCATAAAGGAGAAAGAGGCATAGATGAGATACAGTATCACCACAAATGGCTTGACGTAGATGTTGGTAATCCACTCGTTGTAGTGCTCTCGGAGGAAATGCTGGATAAAGTGGTGCTGGTATGGGTTGGTCTCGTGGTGGGAAGTGTGCTGATGGCCATCGTTCATCACGGTCTGGAACCAGACAGGTTTCCGGTCCAGGTACTCTGCTGAAGGGATTTTACAGCAGAAGATGCTGTGGTAACGGTTCTGCTCCAACTGGCCAGCAAAGACCAGGCAGGAGCCAAAGAAGGAGAAGATATAGAAGTAGTTCAACAGGATGGAGACGCACATGTTCTGGCAAAAGACTTTCACGGCTTCGATGTTGGTGAAAGGGCTTGCACCCATGCCGAAGGCTATGAAATACAAGGAGCTTGTCATTGTGTAGGAGACCATGACATCTGAGTAGGCATCTGCTACCCGGTCCTTGAATGGCAGATTCTCTCTGGTTCGACGCCATCCTGAAAGAAGTTCAAACACTCCTTTGGTTCCATGACCTGAAATGAGAAAGCAAAGTGTATACATGTGCATATATATATATATATATATGGGGGATCCAGTCATCCTGCAGGTTTTTCATCCTCCAGCAGTAACAAAAATTTGTCAGCTAAGTTTTGTCCTTTTTTTTTGACACCAGCTAAACAAATGGAAAATGGTGAATTGTCTGTCTAAAGCTGGATACCAGAATCCATACGCAGGTGCTTAAATCAACATGCCTGATATTCTGACACTCTCCATGCTCAGAAAAGAAAGTATGAAATACCCTTTAAAAGACATTTCTTGATTTTAATGGACATTGAATTAGTTCCCAAAGGGACTGCAAATATAGGAGAACATGGAGTTTGGTTCAAGCCTTGAGTTCATTCTTGAAATTCCTTGTGGCATCCCACTACATCTTTCAAGGCTCAAGGGATTCAATTTGAAACACTTAAAAATACAAGTAACAACATTTTCTTCCAAAGGGTATAAATTAAAGGCGTTGGTTTGAGAAATGAGTGGGTGTGATCAAGAAGGGAACATCTTGGTTCTTCATGCTGGATGAAGGAGAAATTATACTGTAAGTACAAATAACCAGAATAATTTGTATCATGATTCTCTGTCTACCGAGCAAAATTGGAACTTCTCAGTGGTAGTATGCAAGTTTTCTCACTATATGAAAGTTGACATGCTGGTGGTAATGATGGAGAGTATAATAATGGCTAAGTCATTGGTACACATTAATTGTCTAGAAAACGTATAGGTTTATTTTCTATGATTATCACTCCTCTGTCTCTTTTTCTCTCAGCTATCCAGAGCTCCTCGTGGTGGCAAAGAATTCCCTTAGCTCACATGAGAGGATAGTCAGAAAAGTCAGACCTCATCAGTGCTCCATGACACATTCTTACTTCATATTCCATTCTGAGAAGCATTTTAGGGGTATGATTTTTTAATAAATCAATACTTAATGCAGACTTTCATTTTAATTATCACAGTCACACTCTATGAAGTCTACAGCTATTAAACTTTGTGACAGAATGGTAACAAAGACCAGAAGCTGATCTTACTAGTTTAACTAGTTTAGTTTATCTAGTACAGTTATTCATTATGTGTACACATTCATATAATGTATATGTTGGAAAAAATATATACACACATACATGCGCATTCTTCCCCCCCGCCTCTCCCCCTCCCCGTCAGAGAATTTCAATTTGGGGAAAATATGAAAACTAACGTTCAAAAAAAGAGCCAAAATTATTTGGTTTTCAAATAAAAAGTTTGGTCAACAAATAAAAACACAAACTTGTGTTTGGATGAGAAAGTGGAAAGTTCTCCGCACTTTGGATCAAGCGCTGACAAAATTCTGGCCAATGTAAGGAAACACACTACTGAGCAGGAAAAGAAGTAAATTGCTTCTTTGAGCCTTCACTTTCTGAAGTAGAAGAGCTGCATGAACCAAAGCATGCACAAAGGCAATTTTCTTGTATCAAAAGCAGAAATGCGACAACAGGAGATTTGCAAATAATCAAGTTTGTACAGCTAAAGGACTGTTGAGTTTGTCTTTAGATTTAAATTGTTTGGGATTCATACAACTTCTTCTGCCGCTCAAAGCAGACTCCTGACAGCCATTCTAGACAGGGAAAATTACAGCATAAACTGTCAGGTTCTGTGAATGTTACCTGCTTTACTGCAAATCAGTGTCCCCAGTGAAAGATAAACCTACAGTACTACAGAAGTCTTGCAGTTAGCAGAAGACCTGCGTGGAAATGCTGCTCTGCTATGAATCAGCATCTCAGTTCAGGAGGGACCTTGAATTCCCTGGTAAGTTTAGGGTGAGTTGTTCAAATTCTCAAGGCACAGCTGACATTGGCACAGCTGTCATTGCACACTGTTATTTTCAGACCACCAAGCAGAAAGAATTGGCTCCTTCAGCTGAGTAAAGCTGCAGAATCCAGTGACTTGGATATAATCTTATACTTTTAAAGCAGGTGTCTAAGTACCCTGCGGTGTGTGGACCAGACTGGCCCTTCCAGTGCCCATGTCCTGGTATGGCTAAACTTAATGGTACAGGAATCATCGAATCTTTTACGTTGGAAGTCACCTTTGAGGCCATGGAGTCCAACTGTTGACCCAGCACTGCCAAGTTCACCACTAAAACACGTCCTTCAGTACCACATTTTCACATCTTTTAATACCTCCAGGGATGGTAATTCTCCCACTTCCCTGGGCAGGCTCTTCCAGTGCTTGAAAAAGAAATGGTCCCTATTATCCAACCTAAACCTCCCCTGGCACAGCTTGAGGCCACTTCCTCTTGTCCTGTTTCTTACCTGGGAGAAGAGATCGACCCCCATCTGGCTACAACCTCCTCTCAGGGAGTTGTAGAGAAGCTCCCTCAGTGACTCCTCAACAGATTTATGATCCAGACCCTTCACCAGCTACTTTGCCCTTCTCTGGAAATGCTCCAGCACCAGGTTGGGTGAAGCAGTGCTCTAACAGCTCTATCAACAATTAACAGTAATATTGGCTTTTCTCTGCTTATTCAAAAATCTCACTTATCTGCCCTCCTTCAAGTTTATGTTCATAGTTGCATCTTTGTCATGTTTTTATTGTTATTAATTTTTAAATTTTAGCATATCACACTCTCAGTGAAGAATTCCTGGGTGCATTTAATCTTAAGGTAGGTATGCAATGACTAATAGAAAGGAGCTTTATACTGTCAAACATATGTATAAAGGAATACCCAAGAGTACACATTAATGAGTAAGCACAAACTTGTGAAAATATTGAAAATTAAAATACTGTAATCAAACTCTAGACTTTTTTTACAAATAGAACAAATAGTAACTTAAGGAAAAAAACACTGTTATTTGTAACTTCCTTGAGGATGAAAATTGGCACTGATTTTCTTAGGACTGTTAATACACAAATGCAAAATTTCAACTTACCCCCCTTTTACAAATAACTTTAGTTCTGTGACACAAATACAGGTACTGGGGAATACAGTGCAGTAATTTCCTTGCTGCCACAAGAAGAAATCTTTACCTGACTGGTTTTCCCCCATCATTACTTGGATACCAAATTTTCCAGTCAGTCCCTGTTCCCCTCCCCACGTAAACAAATCGATCCCCCTTCCCCAACAAGGATACAAATCCATTTTTTCCTGAACATTATCTGACAATTCTGATGATTCAGACACCACACTCACTCTGTAAAATTCTGTTCCTTCAGCTGCATTGTTATGTCACTGACAACAGTGACAGTGGAGGTAAGTTCACTGAGCAGTTCTGGGAAGGTTCAGAGGGTCTTTGGCTCTGGGTCAAAACTGCCAAGTTTCTCTGGTACTAACATGACAAAAATGAAGTACAGCAATTTTTTATTTACCAGACAGGCAATGGCCTATGACTACTTAAGAGAAAAGGAGAGGAGAAATTTTTATCCCATTACTTGTGAGGTTAAGAGTGCAAGTAAGGGAGGCTGCAGAGAAGATGGAAATAAATAATGTTTTTTCTGCCTCAAATTTAGAAACAAAAGATTAATTGTGAGCAGATATTTAAAATAAGTTTGAAGAGGACAGAGACAGAAAAAAGAAGAGTGAAATAATAGATTAAAGACCACTTGATTGAGTTAAACTTATTCAAGTTGGAAGAGCCTGGAGAAATGAATCAATTAAAAATTAAGCCAAAGCAATCTCAGGACTATTAGAAGTCATCTGAGAGAATGAATGTAGATGGGATGGTCTGAGAAGAATGGAGAGAAGCAGCAAAGTATGCATCTTCAAAAAGGAGAAGTGGAGTGCTGTTTTGAAAAGGGGCATGATATTTTCTTTGGATCACAGGAAGATTTGGGTTGGAAGGGATCTTTCAAGATCACCTAGTTCCAGATCCCTACTGTGAGTGGGGACATTTAAAAACAATGGAAAAATTAGGGTGAATACCCTGGGGAATAAAACCAGCAAACAATAGCCTGTTATTTAAAAATGAAAAGCATAAAGAAAAACTGAATTAGTTGGACTTTTTCCCGTTATAGACTGGAATGTCAATAATAACTCAAAAACATTTGATATGAAAGAAGTTATTAAGAAGAGGATGGAAACCAATTCTTCCTCATTTCTACTTTGAGAAGGACATGGTTTCATTTGCACAAAAACTCTCCATTTAGATTAGACACCAGAAAAAACAAATATTTCTTTCTTTAAGGTTCATTAAACACTGGAACACAAAATACAAGAGGGTTATAAAGTCTTCTTCATTACAAGTCTAAAGGTTGGATTCATAAATGTTAATGTGAGTGCTAGGTACATCCTGTCTTAATGCTGCAAGGCAGATCCTGCTCAGATTCCTGAGGTCTCTTTTTTGCCATCATACCCGAATTTGACTTAAGATGCTTAGGATTGTTTAAGCATGAAAACCAGTCTGTCTTCAGTGTTTTCTTGACCAAACCATGCGTGTTCAGCATTTAGCTATTGCTTCTGCCACAACCAGTCATCTTCTTGGCATAGGAATTTGATCTGCCTTTATCACTCCACATAACATGCACTGAGATCGCAGTCTGAAGCCATGAGGCACTACTGGAAGGAGAGGCTGGATACTGCCAGCCTTTGTAAACTTTCTAGGGAGGAAGATCAGAATGACTCTGCACTTTTTTGGAACACAAAAAGAAGATTATTTGCTGCTTTAGGTGATAGCAGTCAACTGATGATAACCTTGTTATCTATATTATATTTCAAACAAGTCTTAGAAGTAAGTGTCACAGCGAAGCTTTACTCAACATTTCTGCACTAAGAAACCCAAATATTGTAGTCAGTTTTCATTAACAGCCACACATGTAAACTTTCCATGTATACAAAGGATGCAGAGACAGCTTACTTTTAAATCATAGTGGTGGGCAGTAAGTATAATTTTATGTTAGAAGTTTTTGCTGTGAGTATACTGGAAAGAAACTTTATTTTTTTTGTGAAAATGACCTTTTTTTTTTCCCCACATGAATAAGCAAACAGGACATTTCTTCTTTATTTAGTTTCCCTTTATCTTTTGTGCTGCTTCAGTGGTAACTAGGGTAACTAAGGGGGCCTGATGAGGGACTAAATCACTCTCACAGTGTTTAGTGGTTTACTCTTTCTTCAGAATCTCAGTGCAAGAGGTGGAGTCAGACCTCATCCTATCAGTAAAATGCCTGCGAAGATTCAGACTTTGGGGACGGAGGGTCTAACTGTGTAATCAATGCACTGCTGACTAACATTGTCCAAAGAAAGGAGTTTCCTGGAGCTGTAGGAATTGTGAGTGATACTACAGTATTTGCATCTTCTGAATGTCACAGAGTTTTGCAACAACAAATATATAATGTACAGTCAAGACCTGCTGCTGAATTTCCTGCAGAAATTTTGTTTTGACTGAACTTATAATTCTTTATTTCATTTGATAAACGGCATTTTGTGATAGTAAAAAGCATCTAGACAGAAATTAAATCCTTTCTAGGTCCATTCTCCTTGTGATACCACAACATGCACAATTTCTTCTCTAATCAGATTTATGCAGACTTGCTAACAGAGGGGTTTACACCCTACTGTGCCTTTCCTTCTCAAAAAGTATTTAAGGTAGAATTGTTCTTTTAAGTAACAGATCCCTATCATAATAACTTGGCTAATTCACAGAGATGGGCTTTATAGCAAGAATGTTTAACCAAGTGCAATGAAACCTCAGCCAACTGAAACATGAGTCTTCAGTGACAAGGACCTCAGGGAAACCTCTAGTGCTACACAAGAGATTTCTTTATTCCTGGGTTTTAGCACTTCTGGCAAATACAGCAAATGAACTTAAATCTATCACAAATATCACAAATGAATTCAATTATGCTCAATAGACATTTCGATTTCCTTAAAAACATTTCTGCCAGACTGTGGCCGCTTCGCAGGCCTGAACACGTCAGTGATTTCCAGCTCCCAAGTTCTGGTGTATCCCCATTACAACGTGAACCCCATTTGAAGAGTAACAGTGCACCATGGGGCACTTCTGCTAACCATACAGGACATGACTGGTGCCTTCATGTGTACTCCAAGTAATTGCACTTATTTCTGCTCTCATGAGCGCTTCTGAAAGCCTTTTAAATAATTCTGGGAATTGCAGATGAGACAAAAACATAAAAGAGTTAGTGTCCTCATGGGCATTTCAGTGGAGCCTGGCAAAGAGCAACCCCACGAATGTTTGAGGCTGAAGAGCACTGAGGAGAGAGGCAAACATTTGATTCTGTCTGATTTTGGCCATTTAATGACATTTCTGAAATCTCAGTATCAGCCTAACAGTGCTCCCATAAAATTCTGCCAACTTCTCAACCACAACCATAGCTGTAGATGACTGTAGAGGAAGAAAATGGTGCAATGACGTAGCAGTTGTAGCCGAGTTCCTCCCTTGCCTTCCAATTGCCTAAGAAACACGAATCTGTACATTAGATTAACACAAATCTGTTGGAAATGCAGATTAAAGTTGATGGTGCACGTGCTCTTTTGGTCTCCTTTCTGGTGTGTTCCCTCTTCAGCTAATTAGTTCCACAGTCCTTGACAGCCCCCTCACTGTACTCTTTCCCATCCCCCTTAAAATAAATGTTGTCCCAGACAACATGCAGAAGCCCAGACAACTATGAGAGCTGGACTAAACAACATGGTGCTCATTTGCTTGCACATCACATCCTCTAGGCACATCCTCAATCTTCCATTAGTTTCTGTTTCTCATTTTGCAGGCTCTCAAGCCAAACACTGTTATCCCTGTTTACACAGAGACCAGCATGACGGAACCTTGATCTTGATTTGAATTAAGAATAATTAATGCTAACAAGAATTTGGCATCTCTGATTTTGAATCTTCTCCAATTTTGGATCTTTCATATTGAAAGGACCTTCCCAGAGCTTCACCATAAGCATCCCTGGGTAGAAGCCCAGGGCTGAGCACTGGAGATGAGCCAAAGAACTGCTAGTCCAGATTCAAACACGTTTCTGACTGAACTGTAGTGACATCACTTTGTATTCAAGGTTCATTTGCTATAGTTCATTTTAAGGTCAAATTTTACAATTTTTCATGCTTAGAAGCTCCCCTTCTTCTTGTTAGAAGGAACAGAATTATTTAATAGCACACACCCCTCATGCCCCCAGGCATTGAAATAGAGCTGAACACAGAGAACATTTCAATGGATGTGATCAGTCAATGGGCTGCACACCTCATTATGGGAGATCTGGGTTTGAGCTAACATATACTGCCTGCAAATTGTACATAAAGTTGGAATCCTGCTTAGTTTTCTGCTGTGCTTAACAATGAATTAAAATGCACTTTTTGCTGTTTCTCATTTAAGCCTTTTAATGAACATTATAAACAAGAACTGCACATATGGAATCTGCTATTCATTGATGGGAGATTAAGTGACATAGAAGACAAGATAATGAATTCAGATGAAGCCATTGATGAATTTATTATATATTCATTTATGCTAAAAGCACAGGAGAGGTTTGTGACACTGATCAGAACACTTTATCACCTGGATTTGATAGTTCGGTAACATCCAAAATAATAAGGTACTAGTTTCCTTTCAAGAAAGAAAAATGCTTTGATCAAGTGTAGATTCTGGCATCCAGCAAAAATAATCTATACTTGAATCATTACATTTGGTAATTTGGTACTTTGCTGATTTCTGGCAGAGAGGGAGCAATTGTGAATTCTGCAAAGAAGATCAAGAGTGGTTAAATAGTTGGAGAAGTAAATAGAAGGTATAAAAGAATACATGTCCAAAAATGACCAGTACACTTTCAAGTTTGATCTAATAAAGTGGAGTGTTTGAAGGGAATGGGACCTATTTCTGGAGTTACACATGAGGCAAGTGTGTAATGTTATTGGTGGAAGGACCCAATTTTGAAAGGGGAAAACTTTTACCTTCCATTGACAAGATACATTTGTCTGCACAACCTGAAGTTTCCTGAACTGTAGGATTCCACTGCATAACAAGCAATAAGCAGAAAAATTTCATTCTTAACTTTCCCCAGTGAAATTAGTCATCAGAACAACAAGCATCCCGTTCCTTGAACAGACAGAAAAACGCCTGGGTAAAGCTTTGTGGGGATTTTTCTCTCTTTGAAAGGGATATAGTCTCTCTGATCGTGAGTATTTTTCATACAGCTCCAAAGTCTAACGGGACACCATCTTTTCACTTGGACTGAAGATGTGGTGCTGTGGTTAGCTTGGTTTGTAATATGCTAAGGAGAGAGTGAGTGCTGCATCTTGGCTGAAGTAGTTAATTTTCACTTGCAAGCCCAAGGCCAGGTTCTACCCAAGTAAAGCAGG
This sequence comes from Oxyruncus cristatus, assembly GCA_013399855.1. NCBI lineage: Eukaryota > Metazoa > Chordata > Aves > Passeriformes > Cotingidae > Oxyruncus > Oxyruncus cristatus. The sequence goes on along the minus strand of VXAY01002116.1, from coordinate 212,211 downwards.
GCTGGCTTCTACCTTGATAATGAATGGGTCAAATACTGTCAAATTCCTACACTAATAATTTCTATTTGGAAGTTACTCCATCTGGTGACACTGTGGTGCAGAGCACAGAACTTATGTTCTTCCCTCAGCCACTAAGGTTTCCATCTAGACTTCTTATCTTGATGTAAAAACACACCTTTTCTGTAGTGAAGAGATAGCTTCAGACCAAAGGCACTGAGCTCGTCTGCTGAAAGGGTGATATTTTTAACAGTGCTGTTAGTCCAGGATTTGCTGACATTTGTTTACTTCAGAAAAGGGATGGGAAGGCAGAGCAGGAGGCGACATTAACCTTTCATTTCTGTTTGCCAGGACTGAAGGAAATATGGGGACTGACTCAGCAGTTTGAAAAGTAGGTATTAAATCTCCCTTTCTCTTCCCAGAAAGCCCAGGTTCTGCATTGCACTGGAATGTGGAGGAAGGCTGCTCCGCTGCCCTTGCCAAGCCTGGGATGGTTTTTGGAGCACTGCAGCACCACGGGCCTGGCTCAGGTTGTCCCACCAGTGGGACTGCTCATACTGGGAAGCATCCTCACATTTGTCTGCTTCAGAGACACAGGTAGCTGCCAAGCAGCTGATGCAGAGACGTGGCTGCTGCTCTACTACGTGATACACAGGCTGCGCTGCTCACACAGTAACACTTCAGGGGAGAAGCAGCCTCTCTTCTATTCCCAGTTTGGGCTCATAAATTTAGCCTAAGGATCACAGATTACCCATGTGGGATGTGTAGGTTACATATATACCATTTATCAAACAGCAGCGCTCAGGAATGCTGTAGATGCAGGAATTCATCCAGGTGAGCTGCCAAATGGTTATAAAGATCCTCAGGATGTGTCTGTGTGGGCAAAAGCCTTTCCTTGGACCTAAAAGTTTCCTCTCATTAGACAAGGAGCGAAAAGCAAAATGAACCAAAGAGAGAAGAAATGACTTATCCGACGACTGGAATAAAATCCTACTCCTTCCTTTTCATTATGCAGCTCTGTTGAAAAGTGAAAACTGAAACATACTGCTGCTCTGCCTGCTGCTTCAGGGCTCTCAGCTACCCTTGTGTCAAACTGGTTCAAAACTCTGTAGCACTAATATGGACCATTCAGGAAGTTAAAAGAACTTGCACACATTCAGGGAGAAAAACTCCATGGAAAGGGTCAACAAAGTCTGAGACAACACACTTGGATGCAACAGCCACTGAGCCAAGAAGCAGCTGGAGACTGGGGGAATGTTTTGGGAAAGTATGACTTGATGTTTGATCCTCATTTTTAAAGCATTTGCCATTGGTTGCTGTCAGAAATAAGATGCTGAGCTAGATAAACCCTTTGGCCTAAATCAGTCTGAACGCTTTTATGCCCCTGTGTATTCATGGGGCTGACTGCATTAAAATCCAAAATGTACAGAAATAATGAATTAAAGCCGTGCAGCTCTTTTGACCCTCAATTCTGGCATTTAAGTGTTTGACTTTACTAGTTGTAGCATTGTAGCAGTACCATTTAGAAATCTGTCTTTAAATTGTTACAGATATTTACCTCTTTCACTGCCTGGTCTCAGGTCCCATTTACCCTCGCCACTTGTGCAGAGAACTGATTAAAAATTGATTATTTTGCCATGTGTTGATATAGCAGTGCATGCATCAGTTCCCTCATGCACTGCATACATGAATGACTACCATGACTGCTGTGAGATTGTTATGGGTATTACACCAATTTTATGGCAGTGAAATTGAGGCAAAAAGAAATCTAGTTTTAAGCTACCAGAAGGATCACCAGAAGTGAACATATGGCATTGACCAGCCTTGTTCTCACGTAGCACAGGATTTTTATTACAATTTGTATGCTTAAAGCCTGGTATTAATCAATATATACCTGTGTCATACTTTTGCAATTTGTATCTTGGGTGTTAGACCAAGACACAGAGGAAGTAAAAACTCACAGACATCTTTTAAAATGTGTTGCTTCTGCAATTTTTAAGATAGCACATGACTTCTGCTTTTTCTGCAAGCCCTAGACTCGTTCCCTTGTTTTTTTTTTTCAGCTTTTCCAAGAGGCAGGGCTGCCACCAGTGAAGGACTCCTTCCCTGCACGGCTCTGATTCACTCCCCGAATCACTGGCCAGAGGACCCCGTGAAGAGCTGGAATCAGACCAACAAGCTCTTTCTCTGGTTTGTGGGGCATGGCTTCGTCTTCAAGCTGCTTCTCATAAAGCGTGGTGAAATGGTTGTAAATAAAGCGCAAGAGGAGCTTTCTTTTCATGGCAAAACTCCCACAGACATCTGATATGCCCGGTGTTGGCATTAAAAACAGGAGTGGGCTGGCTTGTGCAGGACTTAAAAAAAAGCCTTTCCGAGTTAGCAGCATTTAGCAGCTCATTAATGTATCTGAAACCTGACCTTTAGCAGTCCATCCCGGGGGGAGATCATTAAGGTTTTCTCTTAACTATTATTGTGGCTAAACTCAGCCTGAAAGTTTAAGGCTAAACTATGGTCTTAGAAGAATATATAAGACACATTTCTGTTTTGGGGAGTGTTCGCTTGGAATACCAGGAGCAGTGAGTCAGATGGCTGCTCGTCCTTTTCCCATTATGAATATCCATAGTTTCAGCTGGGAATAATTTTGATCATGAAATTAGTTTGAACGTGTATAACACCTCAAGGAGTCTGGAGAGGGAGTGCTTTCTCTGATGAACCTTTTAGTTGTGCATAGGTCCCTATGGAGGTCATTGGAGATTCCTAATCTGCATCCATTCTAATGAATTAATTATTTCTAGGGTTAATTTTCTGTCACAGAAGCCAGCTGGTGCAATCTAAGCACATAAACTATGGCATGTTACTCCTTTAGCCTCTAGAACAGAATGGCCATGAACAAACCTTAATTTGCACCAGGGAATTATTTGGGAAGGTGCTGTGAACACAAAAGAACTATGCCAGGGAGCATGCAAAAAACCTGATACTCTTTAGACTGTCTTTAGACAGTCACAGGCCTGGCCCTGCTCTGTTTTCTAGTAAAGGCTTTAGCCAAAAGGTGATGCTGTTCTGCCACTGCAAGTGCACAAGAATCCCATTGATGTTGAACTTCTGAGTTTTGTTGAGGTACCTAACTTTCAAGTATATACCTAAACACCTGGGGGATGTGTGTCCTACACTGAACTAGCACACTGTCCTTTTTATAATGTACACACAGAGATTATCATGTTTTTATTTTCACTGGTTGAAAGTGTACTGGTGTGAGGGTGAGGGGTTGCCTTGCTTTACAGGGTGACTGACAAAACAGTGTATCACTAATGCCCACTTTAGGGCCAAACCTCAGCTGTTTTGAGCCCACCACTTACATTTGACTTTACTGTGTGCATTCATTAATTTCTATGATCATTAAAACCAGTATATACAATAAGAACTGAGGAGATGATCTCTTCCTCTCTTTTCACCTGTCTTGTTGCTTCAGTGGTCCTTCCTCCCTAAAAAGTATGACAAATAGATTCCCTGTTGTAAGAAGCCCAAAGCTATGAAAGAAAAAGTAGGAATGAGGAAATTGCTGGATCAAACCACTTCAAACTCTTTGGGTTTAGTGCTTTTTATACATTTTAAAATGTTGCATTTTCAATCATTGCAATGGGTGTAAGGCAGAGATAACCCAAACCCAGACTACTGATCCCATTTGATCGCTTGGTACATGTAACTGAGAGATGTAAAAAATCTGGAGAGAAGCAGCCTCTTAAGTCTGTTGCCAAAATAGTTTTGCTTGCTAAGCTCAGAAGAAAGAAAATTATAATCTACACCAGAAACAAGGTGCTGACAGTTCTCAATGAATCACTGATCTCACAGCCTGCTTAGTTTTATTACTTTTATGTCAGCAAAGCTTTGTGAGAAGCACTTCACGAGGTACTCTCAGTACACTGAATATACTCAGGAAGTCAAATAACAATAAATATAAGCCAAACTGTATTTGTAAATCACTGCAATTTAAATGTGGGACAGAATGCCAAGTTATGTTTTGTTTTAGAAAGAGATTTTAAGATTACTTGCCTCCTACAGGAACCTATATATCAGTTTATTTTAGTTGATTGCTTCTGAGAATGCTGCCCATTCATCCAAACAATGACATCGCAAAGTGCTCTTTCCCTTCAGTTTTAAAGAACTAAAAGTGATTTTAGATATTGTCATGAGTTATCATCAGAAGACTGAGCCAGAAATTTGTACTGTTTCAGCCTATATCTCTCAAGCTGATAAAGGATTGTTGTAATGGTGTTTTCATTCATAAGGCTTCAACTGCACAGTACAAGCTTAAAAGATTGCTAAAAAGAAACCAGAGCACTAGGGCAAAATATAAAAATGTGAGAGCAAGGAGTATTAAAATTCATTTTCTTGCAACAATAGTATCTGCAGTCTGAAAGATATTCCCTGTGTGGAAAGCAAAAGGTGTCCCTGCCCATGGCAGGGGGATTGGAACTGGATGATCTTTAAGGTCCCTTCCAACCCAAACCATTCTGTGATTCCAGGATTCCAAAGGGTATTTTTCAAGAGAAGCAGTAAGTTACAAAAACAAAAAAGTTTAGCCCCCTTAAAAATTGCTACACAATCTGTATTTTGTAACCTCTTTTTAGATATAATGTTATTCTTTCATGTGAAATATTAAAATTAAGTATCTTTTCATTTTAAATGGGAAGATGAAATCTTCGCATACCTATGTGTATGGAGTTCTGATGCTCTAGCCCAAGATCACTGTAGTTCTGTGCTGTTTTCTCAGGCAGAAATGCTGCTGAGTACCTCAGCCTTCTCTTCACCTGTTATTACCAGTTTGCCAGCCTTTTTTATGGGGGGGTGGTGGCGAATGCCTTCTTTGACCTTCCTTTTCTTGCTGACATACCTTTAGGAGCCATTCTTGTTATTTGTGTCTCTTGCCAAATTCAACTCTAGGTGCCCCCTGGCCTTCCTCACCCCATCTTTACACAAGGGGATTGTGTTTCTAGAATCTTTCCAGGATACTTGTCTCTGCTTCCACTGCCTGTGCATTTTCATCTTGCCCTTCAGTTTCACCCGCAGGTCCCTACTCAGCCGTTCTGGTCTCTTGCCTTCCTTGTCCAATTCCTGCCTCCTGGGCATTTCTTGCTCTTGAGGTTTATGGAATATTTCCTTAAAGATCTGTCAGCTTTGTTCCACTCTTTTGTCCCTGAGGACAGTAGGGTAATCCTATTGACTAGTTCCTTGAAGAACTGGAATTTTTTTCTCCTAATGTTCAGGGTCTTAACTTTACTCTTCACCTGATCCACATCCCTCAGGACTGCAAACTCCACCAATGCCTCCAGTCCAGGCTGCCTCCTGTCTTGACATTCCCAGTTAGTTCACTAATGTTGGTGACCATCAGATCCAATATTGCCTCCCCTCTGACAGACCTCCTTGTTACCTGGTTCAAGAAGTTATCCTCCATACATTCCAGGAGTCTCCCGGATTGCCGACAGCTCGCTGTGCTACTTTCCCAGAAGATGTTGGGGTCTCTGAAATCCCTCAACAGGAAAAGCACCTGCAAGCACAAGGTCTCCTATAGCTGGAGTAAGAAGTCTTCATCAATAGGCTCCCTTTGATCAGGCAGCCTGTAGTGGACACCAATAAAAGGTTCCCTTTATTGCCTTGGTCTCTCACTCTTACCCACAGGCTTTCAACATGTTCTTGTATATGGCTCTTCACACTCAATTCACATCTTGATGTAGACGGAACTCCTTCCATCTCTTCTTCCTCCCCTGTCTCTTCTGAACAGCCTGTAGCCATCAATAGCCTCACTCCAATCACGGGATTCACCTTCCCACGTTTCAGGAATGGCCATTAGATCACAGCTTTCTAGCAGCACAATGGCTTCCGACTTCTCCTGTTTGTTACTCGTGCTGCTTCATTAGGGGAGCTTCAGCTGGGCTGTCAGCTGTCTTGCCTTCCTAGAGGTACACCTCTTAATTCCTGTGAGACATTTCCCTGGTGTTACCCTTTTGACTTCTGTTACCTCAGGGGACCCTGGCTCATCTCCGTAAGACTTCAAGTGTGCTCCAATGTACTCAGCTTATCTCAGAGTAACAATCTGAGGGTCCTGGCTAGCACCTCACCCTTCTAACCTTGGCCTGTCATCCCATCCAGCTTGCCACATGCAGGCTGGATATTATCCCCCTTCCCCTTCAATTCTGGGACAATCTAGCTTGTCTGTTGCAGATCTACAAGTGTCTGTTCCCTTCCACTGACACAGAGGAAGCTCAAGGAGACAGAGCTTCAGACGTCAACAGCTCAGTTATGTCAGGTGGGTTGAATCCAGGTGCGTGTAAATAAATACCACAATTATCTCTGAGGAACAGTCTTATTTGGTAAGGTAGGGATTTGTACTGAATCCAAGGAGGTGGCTGGCAAAGCTGAGTTTCCACATCATGAAGTGATCAAGCAGATGGTCACATTTTGGCTGTTATGTGTTGGGGTTGTCTCCGTGGGGTATTTGAGACCTTATAAAAATATGTGCTGATATGGACTGAAAGTTGTTGTGGAATTATTACTGTTAGGAGGTCTGCCTTCTCCATGCCAACAACAGCTAGAAGAGATGCCCTTGCACAGTAAAGAGAGCAATATCTGATTAGCAGGGAATAAAACCGTGGCATCAGCAGATCACACAAATGTTATGGTTGCAAACTGCCAAGAAGCCTGTTGTCAATTAATTTTCTCACAAACCATTCTGCAGAAAATTCTTCTTTGCCTCTGTCAATAGCAGAACAATGATGGCAGATTTCATTACTTCTGGAACAGCAGACTGGGAGGTGGTGTGTCCAAGCAGACTTGCCAACAGCCCAAATGAAGGCAGGATGTGCTCATATATCTTTTCTTTGTCTGCTTTCTGGTCTTTCAGGTATGAACTAAGTAGAACAGAAAACAAAATGTTCATCCTCTTATTGGTCTTTTTTCTCCTTTTTTTCTCCTTTTTCTCTTTTAGCATAGGTGGTTGACAGACCTTTCTCAATTTCATGTTGCAGGTTCGTTCATTCAGGTGTAACTGTCTTCTTCTCAAGGTCTGCTCCTTGGTTGAAGGGTGCTTGATGTCCCCTGGTACTTGGTGACTCCCACTGCTATGATGCTCGCAGCTTGCCAGGAAATCCAATCCCAGCCTTGTTGTGAATGATCTCACTTTTTCTGTGACCCCTGTTTTTGTCTCAGAGAGCAAAAACTTTAATACCAGTCAAGTTAGCCCTGAGCTTGCCTTAAAGAGAAGGTAAATTTCTGATGGAAACCACAAGTTTTTGTTCAAAGGAAGTAGCAATTTTAAGCCCTTGGGCTACAAGGAAGAAGAGTCTAAACTAAAAAATAGAAGTAAAGAGGTTACTTAAAGCCAGGATCCTGTTTATCCTATTCTTTCAGGTTTCTTAGCCAGGGACCTTATTCACACATTCACCTCACAAACACTATCCCTTGAACAAGGACTTTGCAGACATACACTAACCTGCACAGGTACAATTTAACTTGAATATTGACTCAAAGAAGCAGCTAATCACAACGAGATATATGCAAACCTTTCATTGTGGTTCTATTCAGCAACTGCCATCACTTGGCTCTTGAAATATCCTGTCATGTCTCAATAATCCTTTCCATCCACCTCTTATTTTTTACTAAGGAGGAGGAATTACTTTAGCCTTGTTGGTAAGCATTCAGCACCCAAAAGAGTGTCTTAGTCTTATTTGGGAGTACATTTGGAACAAGGAGGAATCTTGGTGTGATTTTCTTGTATCTTTCTTCTGTCAGGACTGAATTGTTGCCATTATATCTCACTTTAAAACAATAGGATCATTAAGGTTGGGAAGGACCTCTCAGGTCATCAAGTCCAACCATTAGCCAAGCACTTCTAAGTCTATCACTAAACCATGTCTCTAAACACTACAGGTTTAGTGCCTTTTGAACACTTCCAGGGATGGTGACTCCACCACTTCCCTTGGCAGCCTGTCCCAATGCCTAAACACCCTCTCAGTGAAGAAATTTTTCCTAATATCTGACTTCTCCTGGTGCAACTTGAGGCCGTTTTCTCTTGTCCTATCACCTGTTACCCAGGAGAAGAGACCAACTTCCCCTGGCTACAACCTCCTTTCAGGGACTTGTAGAGAGTGATGAGGTTCCCCCTGAGCCTCCTTTTCTACAGGATAAATAACCCCTTTCTTTCAAACAATCCTCATCAGACTTGTGCTCCAGACTCTTTCACAGCTCTGCTGCCCTTCTCTGGACACACTCCAGAGCTTCAATGTCTTGTCATGAGGGGCCCAAAGCTGATCAAGGTGAAGCCTCACCAGTGCCCAGTACAGGGCAACAATCACTGCCTTGGAGCTGACGGCCACACTACTGCTGATACAAGTTGCTGTCTTGCACCATAAAGTCTGGGTTTGCTTTGTTGTAAATTTACAGAGTATGAATGTAGCCAACTAAATTTTCTCCTTTTTGTAAAAACACATAATTCTTTCCTCCCCTGTTTTTAGGAGTTGGCTTTAAATGTGCCTTTTAAATGCCTAAGCCAAGCGAGATGAGACAAAGCGAGGGAACAGAGTTTGACTGCCTTGTTTGGGGATTATGTCACTCATCTGGGACTGAATCCAGTGACGTCTCAATTCAATCTCAACTCAACAAATATTGCCAGGGCAGACTAACAGTGCCTAGATAGGCACTACCTCACCCCCAGTGCTCCTGCTGCATGGTGATGCAGAGACTGTGCTGGTTGGTGAACCAAGTGGGCGCTAATTCTCTCTGATAGACAGGGGAATTAACCCTGGAACTGGATCTAAGCAAGTGTAGGCTCTCTTTCCATTGATCTACTGACAGGAGGGGGATGTTTTTTGTCATTTGTTGATGCAAGGGTTTTTTTTAAATTTTCTTTGCTTTATTTTCTCCCAGGGTCTAAAAAAAGTGATTCAGGACAAATAGAACATTTTATGTCAAAGTATTTGTTTTTTTTAACTTGTCTTTTTCTAGCAAGAAAAGGATGGAGAGTTAGATGCAAGTTTTTCAGACTTGAGACTCTCCACCTTGAACCTGAATTTTACAAATTCATGAAGAACTTTTCCCATAGAAAATCGTTAGGTGCTTAAATGTAATTGGGTAGACTTTAAAGACTTTGGAAAGAACTTCAAAGAAATATTTAGTGAACTGTAAGAAGAACCTAAATATTTCTCTGTAAGAGAACAGCCTCAGTAAACACTTTCACATGAATTCTAGGTGCTTTAATACACACAGTCCTACTCTAACATCTTACATGCTCAGCTTCTTCATGTTCATTTTTCAGCCTAGGATTAACTAAAAGAGGAAACAACCAGCGTGATGGATCCTCAGTTCCCATCTCCAGAGGTTTTCTCTGCAGGGCTGAACATGGTATGCCCTGATATTTATTGTTTACCCTTCAAAGGCACCAAGCCAAAGATAGGCACCTGAGCTTCCTCTTTAGACAAAGAAATGATTAATTGGATCTTAATATAGGTGGGGCGGATTGGTCTCTGGGGACACCCACCTCACATCACTGACTCTTGAGGGAACCTAGAAGTCTAATTTTCAGGCTGGTAACTCCAGGTGAGATGACATTTTTGGCACTCTAAAAAAAAAGTCAATTAAAAATGTATGTAGACGTCTAAACTGACTGATAGATGTCTAAGGAATTTTTCTTTCTACCTCAAACACAACTTTGAAAATCCCACTATGTATGCATGTGTAGACATATTAACATTTGACAGTTTTCCCTTAGAATTTTTTTAGATTTTATTATGCTCAACTTCACAAATGTCACCCTAACAATTTTCTTGAGAATTTTTTTAAACTAAAACAGCTGAGAAAGTACTGGCAGTCTATATTCAGAGAAAGATGAGTGCACCAAGCTTATTTGGTATCTAAGCATCTTTTTATTTGCTGAAATGTTTGCTGGAAGCCAACCTATAATTTAGTGCAGGTTTCATGTAATAAAATGTGATTGGAAGCCCGTACTGCAAAGTTCACCATGATAATTCTGGGGTGGGAGGGAAAAAAAGGTGAACATTGTAGACATTTATCTTATAACACCTTTAACAAAAGAGTACTCAGAGTGAGGCTTTGGGCTTTCATAAATTCTAGTCAATAATTTTCATACTGAATCCTAAGGGCTTTGGTTCTTCAGGAGTAATTTTACTGAACTCTTCTTTTTCTTCTGAAAGGGCTTTTGAATTTTGTGTTGTTTCTGTAAATTAAGATCCTGATCCATATCTCTTTTACATCAGTGTAATTTAATGATTATGGCATTCTGAGTACCAGGGTAGGTGTTGGGGAGTTTGGGCTGATAACACCAATGCAGAATGTGATTAACTGAGAAATACTGACCATAAGAGAGGCAGGTGTAGAACTGTGATTCAGGAAGGGGGAATCCCTCAAGAACATGAGTAATTTCTCATAGTGTCAGTATTTCTGTCACAAATCCTGGTACATCTGTGTCATTTCATTTTTGCCAAGGTATGGCAATTACTGCACTGTCAATTATCATCATGACATACATTAAACAGAGGCATTTGACACATGCCAGACATAAGAAGCACATGAAGAGGGACTAGTGATCTGGCATCCATTATTTATGGGAAAATAAAAACATAAGAATCACTAAAATGAATCACTTTATATGTCTTTATATTCAACTTTATTCTTCTAGGATATCAAATTGGTTGGATGTGACCTATTCTTGACAAATTCATGTTAACTCTTTCTTATCACCTTATTATCCTGCTAGTGGTTGCAAACTGATTGTTCAACAACCTCCTTTCCTATCTTTGTGACTAAAAGGTTGCCTGGTCTATAAGTTTATGGATCCTTCTGGTTATGCTGCTATTTAAAGATAAGAACTTATCTCCACCATTTCTAAGGGAATGATTGCTAAAGTTTGCAAGGTTATTTCAGATGGTCTCTTGAACCTTGGGAAAATAATTTCATTAGGCTCTGCTGGGCTGGAGACATGTATCTCATCTGACAACAGAGGGTTACCCAAAATCACCAGCGAATCCATTCAGATCCCCAAACATAAGTGTCCAGGACTTGAGTATTCGAGGTACCCAAACATGACTGACAGGATTAATACTCTCAGAAAATCACTCTGAGTCCTCAAAGTGGAATGTATTTATGGAAATATGGAACACATGTGATCAACTGAAAAGCTGTCTTAACTATGTTTGTTTAATGGTGGTGAAACCCATTAGTGGAAATGTAGACGTCCACTGACATTTTGGATAATTTGTTACATGTTTCTTCATGTCCTTTTCATTTGACAGCTGGAGGCCAGACAGAATGTATCTCATGGCTTTTAAGCAACTGAATCCCAGCTTTAACCTCTGCTGATGCAATGGGAACCATGAAAACCTTATCTTGAATCGGGTTGTTTAAGCAACTGAATCAATGTCTGTTGCACAAGACGTACAAACTTCTACTGCTCCCAAGTAAAAACATTTTTTCCTTTTTTTTTAAATTTTCAAATATCATATTTACTGTAATGCTATTCTTCCATAGAGAAAGCTTTTATTTTGCAATAATCCTACTGTACAACTAATAAATTATGGTGATAATAATACGGGAAAGCCTGGTGGTAACAATCCAGGTCATGTCTCTTGTTCCCCACAAGCCCAGGCTGGATTTTAATCACACTTGTCCTTACAAGTCTATATTTTCAGACTGATCTAGGAATTTAGTTGGTGTTATGGTTGGTGACATTCTTATTCCACCCATTCCCTGAGAATTCCCACTGAGACGGGGTGTGAGTTGTCAGGACATACATATTGTTAGACTGGACCACTCACTACTCATTTATCAATGAAAAATCAAACTCCAGATTTATCCTCTTCTTGACTTAAAAAATAAATTATAAATCTAGCTCTTTGTTATGATTGATTCATGTCTTATATAAAATGATCAGAAATAAACCATTCAGTCATTTTCTATTCTTTTGGTCTGCTTTGGTTTCAGTTTTTTGTCAGTGATCACTTTAATGCCTGTTTCTCATTGATTCTATCTCCAATATTCATGTATATTCAGGTTATCCAGCAAATATTCCCTTTTATCAGCACCAGCTGTCAGTCATTCTCACTATATTATCACCTTCTTTCGTAGCTTACAAATACCTTTCTATATATTTTATTGAAAATGGAGACAACTCAGAGCTAAATCCAACAAGAGTTGATGTATTTTTTTACCATTTTCTCCACTGAAATGTGCTGCAGGTTATTGAAACCCAGATTTTTAAAGCTGTCCTATACACTCATTTTCAGTGGGTACTTCTATATCATTACATTAAACACTGCCTTGGAACAGACACCACAAAACTATTTGCCATACTTGTGACTGTCAGAGGGGTCCCTGAGGCAGGTTTGATATGGGCCAAGTGACATTCTCAGAGATAGTTCCCAGGCACAGTTTAGGGTGTATGATGGGCCAGAAACTGTTCCCAATAGGAGATTTGGACATGGCCACTCTCTTTTGAAGGCTGGGAGAACTGCAACATATGGATGTTGTCAGATAATGCCAGCTGGCCTCCAGGATGAGGAATAAACAGTGGCACAGTCTTGCTAACTGGTACAGCCATTGCTTCCAGGGATGAAAGATGCATAAAACCTGAAGAGAATGGGAATGCAAGCTACAGGTTTTTTTTCTTCCTTGCTGCATATAGATTCTGCTTAGAATCAAATAGACTCCATTTTCTTCCCTGGAATTTCATGCACTTACAAATGAAGTGGGATTCATTTGAACACACGTAACTTTGAGCTAGCTGTTTAGACACTCTTTTTAGTCCATCAAAGAGGAATGCCTTTAGAGGGACAATTCATTTCAGACTAGGCAGGCTTCAAAATCAGGACAGATGAATTATGACTCAACAGTGCACATTTCATCCCATTGACTACAAAGAAAACCTACAATGACCTGCTGAGGGCACCAGCTCAGACAGCTACACTGTGGATAGCTCACCCTTTATTTCTTCTGGCTTCTGTGAGTTTTAGAATTTCAATTTTGCCTTCTAATTTGATTTTTTACAAAGCTTTTACTGCTCAGCAAGTTAGTTGGCATCATAGTGCTGAAACCAAGGGAGTTATACCAAATAAAACAAGCTCAGGGTCAGTCTGCTGTCTTTCACGTTTTCTGTGATAATAAATGTTTTAATCTGTGTAATTCCTTTTTAGTCTTCACTTTAAAAAAGTCCCTTCATCCAGATACTTTATTTCTTTCCTGTTCGTCTATTTTACGCTTTGCATAATAATTATGATCAATGTGCATCTTATCTGTTCTCCTTCAGGAATTTCTCTCTAACTTTTCACTGTCTTAATGACTTTATATTTCAGAGACTGCTTAATAATTCTAAGGCATTTCCAAATTATTCTTTTCTGTAGATGAAGACCAAAGAGCTATAACATACTCATAAACTTCTCCTTGGAGTAGTAAATTCAATCACGTATTAATAAACACTCACTCTCAATTCACTCTTCGCCTTTAAACTCTGGAATATTTCTCCCCTGTTAGTCAACAGAGACTCCCAAACTGTCTCAATTCAATTGCTTGTTCAGACTGTCAGAATAAATAATTAACACAGTTCAGTAATTCTGTGCTTTTTCTTCCTGTAACTCATTGGTAGAGAAGACACATGAATAAAAAACCCTTTGATTCTGCCTAAATCTTCTGAGGTGCATGGGAACTTAACCCTCACCTATCAATGGGATAAGACATCCAAATACGTTCGAGGTTCTGTCCAAAGGTGAATTTTAAAAAATAAAGTGGTGTATGCTTATAATAAAAACAACATCTATCTTAACTAAAATGTTTGGAAATCAAGTTTTCCAATCAGCGTTCACCGAGCATCTTCAGTGAGGTCAGTAAACATTGGCAGAGTCTTGTACAGATCAGGAAGAACAAAAAAAAAAAGTAAATATAAATGGAAAAGTTTAATTTAGAAAACTTGGGCTTTGCTTGATCTGTAGCTGTGGAAAAGATGAATCAAGGAATGTTATTTTTCTCCTTCCTATCTATCCAAAGATGAGGTGTAGATGTGAAAGAACATAATTTTTTCACATTTTCTGCAAGCACTTATTTTGATCTAAATCTATGGTTCATCTTGGAGGCAAATGTACAGCATCTTAGAGTGGCTGTGTTCTTTAAGATGAGTTCTGATCACGAAGGTCACATATTTACTAGAGGGGTTGTCATTTGAGAGAAGGAAACCTGACAAAGGATGTCCTTCCAATACCAAGGTACAATCCCTGTATTTGTTGTGCCACATGAGACAGGCAAAACTTTGCAGACTCCCTTGTGCTTTTCCCTTTTCCCACTCTTTTGGATCACATTGCCAATTTTTTTTTTTTTAAGAAGAAGAGATGGGGAAAACACAGAGCATTTCTCTTTCAGATATAATGCCAGCAAAATATATTGCAATCTTTAATTGTAATGGGTTTGGAAAACACACTTCCTGGATTTAAACATCTTTAAACATATTTCACTGTTTGTTTCTCAGGCAAAACAGACCTAGTTGTACTGGGCAAGAAGGCGTAAATTGGAACCTAAAGTGGGATACCACTCATAGTAATTCATTTATCTTTCTGATGAGGTTACATTCTTGCACAGTGAAGTGTCCTAAATTCAGGAAGAACTCAAATTACCATGAAATTCCATTGTTAACAATGGACCATTAACTTTGAAAAGCCATTTGGCAGTAAATATATTTTACTAAAACATTGTCCAAAGACACCTGTCAGGATTAGAAATGCGTCAGCAGAGGTTCTTTACAGCTTGAAGACTATAATACATGTTATTTGAAGAGATTCAAATGTGGGGGAAGGAAGAAGTTCTCTTCTGTGACACCAAGCTAAACAAAAATCTGATTGCAAAAATAACCAAGAGTATTGAGCTGCAGTGTTGTGGTAGTGGCAGCAGCAACGCTCTCAGTTCAGGAATGTGAGGGTGTAGGGAACACGAAGAGCCCAGAGTGTGAAGAAATATCAGCCCACTTTCTTTTCTTATGCAACATATCTGAACACATGTAGGTGAACACGGTAGATATGTTTCCACAAAATTAGCTGCACACCCACAGCAAATCTCATTCAGAATAACACTGCACAGTATTTCAAGAAGCTGTGCTTAAAAATAACAGCCCAGGCTATCAGAGTCAGTGAAAAAAAGTGAGATATTTTCTATCAGAAAATTCATATTTTGGTTTAGTTTTTCAAAGGATGCCTTAATTCTTTTACTGTTTCCAGTTTCAGGTAGCTGAAACTTCTAACCAACCCCAGATTGCCTAAAATTTCAGATGTCAGCAGTCAAAACAGTTTGTTTGGGGCTTTTTTTGCTAAAAAAAATGTGTTTGCTGAAGAGTAGAATCAATGTTTTTCTTTTGTTTTTGTCAAACAGGCATTGCTCCAGGGGGAAAAAGCATGTGCTCTCATGTAGAAATTCTTTAGCTGAGAATGCTTTCAACAAATTGTTTTCTGATCAGCAAGGCTTTAGAAAGGAAAAAAAATGAGGAACATAAATGCAAATCCTCCAAAGTCCTTGCATAAATGCCATAATGAAGCACAACTTTATGTCACACTTCCTCTGCTACTGCATTGTGGTCTCAGGGCATCTAGAAGTGTCTGAAAATGGAGATTCCTCTATTGTAGAAATGGCTAAACCATGACAATAGAAAACATAAAGTTATGGACACCAATGGTGGTTGGGAATCATCTTCCCTACTTTCAGCCAAGGGGAAAGGAATCTATATCAAAATGATCACCTCTGCTCCCTCTCTGGCCACTGGAGAGAGAAAGGAGACCCTCCAGGTAACTAAGGGAGGTACAACTTTTTACTGAGAAATATTAAGAAGCATTTGATAATAATTATGGCCTCTTTATTTCAAAATAATATCCAAATACTTGATCATGCTAGACGACACACAGAATATAAAGAGATTTTTTTTCTCTCAAGCTCCCCATTTTCTTCCCTGTAAGACTGATCTTCTTAAAGAGTTTAATCGCTCAAAAGGGTCTTTGTGAAGACCCATGTGTAGGTGAGATCTGAAATTTTAAAGTATCACAAATCTTCAGATTCTAAGGAAAAGTAAATAGACATAGGGTGTGTTTCAAGAGAGAGCTTTGTAACTGCTTGGATGTAAAACAAAAATGGCTCATCTCAATAGTTAACACCTTTGAGTGGAAAAGGTATTCCAACAGAGCTTTGAAATTCCACATGCATTGTTTGCCACAGTTTGGGTTGGAAGGGACCTTTAAAGGTTGTCTAATCCACCCTCTCTTCCATGACCAGGGACAGGAATGCAAGAATGGAGGATCTACCACCTTCCTATGCAAAGGGTGGTAGTGTTTTACCACCCTCATTGTAAAAAACATCTTCCTTTTATCTAATCCAAATCTGTCCTCTTTCAGTTTAAAACCATTGCTCCTTGTCCAATCGTAACAGGCCCTGCTAAAAATGTCTGTCCCCATCTCTTTTATAGGTCCTGATTTTCCTCACAGTCATTCATGGTGCTGTCCAGACCTACTGACTAAATTTTCAAAATATAATGGGGAAGTAACTGCAGCTGTCTGGAAGAAAATAAGGGATCTAAATTATTTTTTTAGTAGAAATATAAAGTCAAAATGGTTTTAAACACAGAGCCACAAGCCAAGTCTGCATAACAAAGAGTAAAATTGTTCTAAAATATCACTTACAAGTTTAAGGTTCCCATTCTAAATGCCTGTGAAGTGTGACATTATTTAAATACACTGCACATCATAAAATGTGAACGTTGCTCTAGACTCTAGGTTGTGATTCAAGAAAGCATCCCATTAGGAAATACTTAAGCCTGTATTTAAGTGATTGGATTTTAATGCATGTTTAAAGCTAAGAATGAATAGAGATGAAGCTATGTCTGTGTTTAAATACTTTGCCGAATTTTCATCTCAATTATACTGTCTTAAACCCAAGTGCATCTGCTACAATTTCTTAAATTACTTTGGATTCACTTCTGTGTAAATGACCTCCATTGGTTCAGTATCATTTTATTCAAAGTAGACCTCTAGTCATCTAAGAAGTTGCACCAAGGATGGCGCTATCCTGATGGAAATTAGACAAGGGATGATTTTTTTTCTGTCACAGCCCTTAGGTAATAGAAATGCACTCTCATTTCAGTAATTCTATACAGAACTCTTCAAGCATCCTTATGGTGGAAACCAGAGGTGAAACATTCATGAAAAGCAACACAGAAGAGAGCAAAAAGATTTTTTTTCAAGCACATTTTAAATGGTTGGTGTTTTTTTTTTTTTTTGTTTTAAAAACCCCTGAGAATAAAAACATTCAATATATATGTTGGCTACAAGAAAAAAAGTCTATTTTTGTTTTTAAATATATTGGATTTAGCTTCCTTATGAAACGTTTGTTATGTTCTCTGTTCTTCTTTTGAGCCTGTAGGGATTTTTCAACCTTGTTAAAATGTGCCATCTGCTAGAGACATCCGTTATAAAATTACAACAGCATACATTTATGATCCTGCTTCATTCTTAGGAGAAACACCAACACCTTGAAGGTAAAAGAAAGTGAAAGGATTTTAGAGACCAATTTTCATAAATTTGCTTACCTCAATTAACACAGTAAAGGTAAATAAAGCAAGTTCTCACTAGCACTAAATAGAGAGAAAATAATTTCCCTTGTGAGGCCAGCTAAGATTATATGATTACTCCCATCCCGATTTCCAGTTCATAAAAATTAAATTTTTGCTTGGCTCCTCAAAATTTGGAATAAATAATAATTAAAAAAAAAGGATATAAATATTCCCAACTGTATAAAACATTGTACTTTTACTAATATTGCTATTTAATTATATGGCAGTCAAAATCTTGTGTTATTTTGCACTAAGGAAAACCATTTGCAGAGCCTGGCTCTTGCAAGACCACGGATGTGTCGATGTACTTTTTATTCCATTGCATTTATAGATTCTTCCATGAAAGATAAATAGCACCAGATCCCCCACAGGGTGTTAGGGAACATAACCCTACAGAGTTAAGTGGAAGTATCCCTATTCATGTCAATCAAATAACTAATCCATACACTTTTTTCCCTTTGGCAAAAGTTGTCAACAAAGAAATAGATTAAAGTGATAAATCATGCAGAATTCCCTCGTTGTGGTGAATGATGCTGAATGCAATTATCACAGAATTCTACAGCAAAGTTTAGATGAGATTTTGCTCTGATATTTTATCCTCCCAGGCTCCAGCTTCACTGCTCAGAGTTGTACACAATTCATTAATTCAAAAATAGAGGAAATAAAGTTTTAGAGAGATCAAAGAATAAGAGGTCGCCTTCAGTTTGCCAGAGTGGAGGGGGCTCTGTCTCTTTGCAAAGAAGATCAGCTCCTTTGAATCTGTTTTCTTCTATTCTGAGCTGACTTTCTCTCAAAAATGCCACTAACAAAACTCAACAGAATTATTCTCATGGCCAGAAGAAGTCACAATGAAAATTGTTATGAAAAAAGCAATCCAATGACTCGGGTGAGTAGTGATGGAGTAACGGGTAATGTTTAATGCTGAAAAATTCTAGATATAGCAGGTGATCTTTGTACTACATGTTTTCAAAGAAAGTCTCATCTAGCTTAGGTCAGCAATAGCCTGGAGATGGGGGAGGTAAGATGACTCTACTGCTTCTGCATGGAATCTGGCATTGGGATTCCATGCTGCTTCCTGGTTTCATCCCACTCAATTTTAGGCAGTTAAGAGGTATCTACACCAGTATTTTTTGCACTGGTCTTCCTTTTTATCACTGCGAAGAGTGGTTACTGATATCAGAAACACTTGCTGGGCATCTTTCTTTCCCTTTGGCTACAGAGATCGTTGGGCAAGCAGGAATCCCAGAGTGCCTGAAGTTAGGAGAGAGCAGGGGGAGCCTCAGGGTACATCAGAGAAAGGTCTTGAATAGAGGATATGATGAGTTTCCAGGAAACTAAACATGAGTTGATGAAAGGGCCCTGATTCAGAGGCTGTTCCTGATGACTTTCTGTCTTCAAAACCCGGTGAGAAAGGAAGTTTTTATATCATGCTCTGAGGAAAATAAAAAAAAACTGAGGCAAAGGGAACGCAGTATCAAATATCAGAGGAGTATGTGCATCAGGGAAGGAACAAAACCTGGTCTTACCAACTTCACCCTCACAATCTTCTCCCCTGTGCTATAAGAGAGCACTTAAGAGTTGCTTTTGTGTTTAAGTAAGGACTGTGCAGTCATTAGAGTGAGGTGTAACGCTGTGCAAGCAGGAGCGAATGAGAAATGAACTCACAACAGAAAGAAGAAGTGTGTTTCTCAGCAATGACTAGGATGTCCTGCAGGGTCAGCCATGCTCTCTGCAGCACAACCACAGTGATGGCAATGGTAGGTTTTTTGTTATTTTTTCAACATGTGACTGCTAATTGTCAGTGTTACAGGCTATGAGGTGGTGAGAAGCCTGGAATGTGTACATCACTTCCATCTCGCTAGAAAATATTTCCATCATGCCCAGTCCTTAAATAAATTCACTTTTCCTCTCCCTTTGGCTTCATTCTTTTCCTCTCTATGAAAGTTCCTTCTCTGTTTGGTTTTGGTTTGGTTTTCTTCCCCCTTTGCCAGAGCCAGCTTTCCTTTGGGGTGTCATTGCTGACAGATTCACTGGAACTGTACCTACTGCCAAGGGCTTTTCCCTGCTACCACACTCCATGAATGTATTTGTTCCTTACGATCACATTCCTTTCCCAGTTGCCATCTGCCTATGGCCTGTTTTCCTTCTGTCTGACCCAATGCAGTGGCCTTGGGGCATAACAAGATTGCAGCCTACATTTTCAGATGTTTTCAGTTACTTTGGGGTACCATCTTGAAAAAATCTCCATCTGTGCTTTTGACGAGGGCCATGAATCTGGGGCTCACACCAATTTCAGTGAAGCTAAAGTATGTAACAGCACAAGGAGGATGAGAGCTTCCCATCTTTCTTTCTTTTCCCTCTTTATTCACTTGGTTCCAGAAATTCAAGGATTTCTATTGTCAGTCCTGGAAGGGAGGTCACATCAGAAAGCACAAAATGCTGCTTTTGTTATTCTGTTCTACAAGAATTGCTTATTCTTTAAAGTTTTGCTGTAATAACTGCCAGTACCAGCTGCTTTTCCTCAGGGAGGGAGGATCTCTCAGCACCCCCCAATGAAATGTGGCATTAAAAACCTTCATAAAAACCCCAGCCTTCAGCAAACCTGAAATAATACTCTCTGATCTCCTGGGAGTGGAGTAGGCACCATTACTGTATCAGGAGACCTTCAGCCCTCATCTACCAACACTGTGAAATTCACTTGGTTTAATCAGCCCAGAGAATGTTCCTACTTTGCCAGAGCTCAGATTCAGCTGCAGAAAAAATTGCAAAACTCTCACACATGAAATGAGACACTTAAATTCTATCCTCAGAAATACAAACATATAAATACATAGTTACTTCTAGTTAAAGATAATTTTCCCATCTCATTGGATAAAGTAACTAAATGCCAGCCTGATTATGGAATTTAAAATTTTGATATCTAGTTACAGTAAGTGCACCAAGTTTATGGCAATTGAAGACAAAACACATTATTTTGCTCTCAAGAGAAGTTTAATCTCAGGGATGCCTGGACTATTATTCCCAGAGGTGACTTTTACAGGGATTTCTAAGACAGAGGAAGATGTTTGGGAAAAAAAAGAAAGTGAGGGGAGGGGAGCAGACGGGAGGGAAGGGGATGGGATTTAAGGGGTTAATTTCTGTTCCTTTTTGTTCTCATATATCTGTTTCCAGAAAGTTAAGTTCCTTAAATCGCCAGCTGATGCCTTATGAAATTCTAGAACAGACAGTTTTTCTACTACCTGTTTTTTGATGTGTAATTTTCCAGCATTGTGGTTAGAAAACAGCCCAGCAATACTTGGTAGCAATGCCATCCCGATACATATGGACATGCTGCTGGGATGTGTGATTGGCTCTGTGAGCCTGTGCTGTGTGGATCAATGGGGTCCACTGGAGCGTCACCCAGGGCTGAAAATAATGCTCAGGGAAAAATATTGGGGTAAAACACCAGGGCTGAATTTGTGGTAAGCTTCACCAAACCGAGACTGATTGATGTTGACTCCGCCACACATTTGTGTGCTACTTCGAGCTGGAAATTCCAGTCTAATAGAGCTGGAAATTTTTATATCATTTCTCAAGAGCATCAGAATTTAAAATTGGAAGGAGAGTATGGAAAAATTGTTGTAGAATTCTGGGTCCCTATTTTGTGTTACGTATTCTGTGTTATGATAATAGTAGGTAGGATAGTGAAATCCTTTTTGTCACGATCTAGCCCTGCTTCATTGTCTGTCTGGCAACTAGGAAATTCAGATCAAAATATCAAAAGTACCCTCTGGCAATACTTGGACTAAGCTCAGGGAGGCATTTAGAAAACAGAGAAAGTTGGTGATTTCCCCTGAGACTTTTATCATCTTGCTTTCTTTCTCTGTTATCAGTTGGCATTAGTCCTCCCTTGCACAATGCAGGGGAAACCAAGACAGCCAGGACATTTTTCAATGAAGCCAAGTGCTATTTAAAGCCTGTATTTGGAAGTCTTTTCATCTCTTACAAGTGTTTAAATACCATGCCATGAAAGGTTTGTCTCATGAGCACAAAAGCTACACAGATCTCACATTACTCTCAGAGAAGTTGTAGATGAGCAATGAGCTGGTACCAACTAGGTTATTCAGCCCACACAGTGCCAGGTTTTAAACTCAGAAAAGATGCTCAGATAGAAATATTGAGGGAGTATCTCTCCATTCAAGCAGGAGAGTGAGGTCAGATGTTTATGATATGGATGTTAGCTCAAGCCCTGGGTAGTGGAGGCACCACTCCTCTGCCCTCTCAGGTATTCCTGGGTGAGATGTCTAAGCTGAGGGCTTCACCTTTGCAGCAAAGGAGCAGCAGCTGCCATGTATCCTCTTGAGACCATATGAGGGATGACTGCCCTTTGTAGCTGACTCCTTCTCCCCACTGACTGTAAGAGCAAGTCTGCCTGAGCAGCAGCTACGACATATCCTTAGCAGTTTTTCGTGAGGATGGTTGTTTCATGGTTCTCCTGTCCTCTGGTGTTGCACCTTAATTCAGCACAATCATTAGGTATGTGCTGAACCCGTTCTTCTTCAGGAGTGTTTTACTTTTGTTTTATTTAACATCAGTATTAAATATTTTCATGAAGAGAGACATTTCATTGAGCTATGGCTATCTTGATGTAAATCCTAATTGAAGTTCATAGGGCTTCCTTTGGTATTTAACAATACCATTTGCAAGGTCTTTCAGGCAGGTGTTGTCTTTAAATAACAACCATGTTTAACGCCAGCAAGACAGAAATGTCACTGTCTTCCAACTTGTGCTTTCATAACTCCTCCTCTGCAAGAGATCAAACAAATCCCTCCCTGCCCTTTCCCCCAGCTTTGGATATTGGTGTGAAAATATATCCTTTACCTGCTCTAAATGCAATGCAGTTTTAAATTTAGGAGCACATGGACATTTATCTACTGCATAGGTTGGATCCATCTCACTAATTTTAAATGTCTGAAAGTTGTGAAACTGGTCCAGACCGGTTGTCAGAGTTCATCTACAATCAGTGGAGAGACACAGATGCCTCACCCTACCACTAAGTAGGTAAAATATCTAGGATTGATCACTTTCTAGGGTACCTTTCTTGTCACCAGCAATTACTAAAAGAGTTAAGACAATTAATTAGTCTATAACCCTAAGTTCTGGATAGCTAAGATAGACAAGATGAACTTTTATGAAGGCATTTACCTCTCTCTGCTGCATCCAAAGTTAGCCACTGTCTTTCAGCTCTGGATAATAAGGAGCTCAAATGATCCTTTGAGCGTCAGTCTCAGTTAGATGTTAAAATTAGTCTTTCACACAAAGTTAAACAATCTGAATAAAACTCCAAATGTATTTAAAAAATGGTGGCTTAAAATCAAGCACAATTGCATTGATTAGATCAAAAGCCGGTGTGGTTTTATTTATCTTTTTCCCAATGATGGCTTTAGAAACAGGAAACATAGACTTAACCAATTTTGTTTTATAGAAAAAGCTTTTCCCCTCAGCAGTCTTGGTGACTCAGCACTCAAATTACCATATTTCGATATATGACCCAATGTAATTAGGACAATATATTTTTTTAGCTGGTTGTTACTTTTATGCTGTAGCTGAGTCTCCAGGACTAGTAATTTATCTCCAGTGATGAGTCTGCCCTCTTTTCAGTATTAAATGGCTCATACGTTGTAGCTGTTACTTGAAGCAGCAGAGATTGGAAGACTGTGGACTGTTCTTTGGAAAGTTCTTTCTTGCCAAAGATCCTTGTTTCTACAGGGGCAGACATTTGCATTCTAAAACCTATGTTTTTTCACTGGTTTTTGTATTTAATGGCACTTCTTCTGTGCTTGCATAAAGCATGTGAAAATATTTCAGAAGACCCCAAGTATGAAATTAATCTCTCCTAACTTTAACCATGCAGAACTTTGTCCTTAGCTCCCCCCTCTTGTCAAACACAGAGAGAGAAGAACATCAAGAGGGATTCAAAACTATTTCCACCTCTCACCTTGGGGTGAGAAGAAGCATTCCCTGAAGGTGCTGCTCTGCTTGTCCACCTCAGGCTCAGCCTGGACAAGTAACTGGCTTACACAGGGTGCCTTGGTTTTCAGTAGCTAATGTTAAAGTAAGATGCATTCTTGTACAAATCTTTACATGGCAAATCAGACCCTCTGCTGCATGGGGCTTGGGAAGGCTTCAGGGAAAATTGTGTAAGCCTCTTTTTTCTTGAGGTAGTACCTCCTGACGGACACATGGGATGCAGAAACAAGAAGCACAGGGTGACAGGAGGATTAGGTAGGTTGAAAAAGGCATCCTGACACAAGCAGACAGGGGAGGGAAAAATGACAAGTGGGAAGAAAAACCACAGAGCACGAAGGTGGGATGTAAAACGAATGCAAAAGCAGCAGCAAACCTGCCACTTCCTGCTGTGATATGACTTCCCCAGCTCTGCATGGCAGTACTGAAGGTCCTACCCTGCCTCAGAGCAATGGGGTAGAGGAGCAGACAAGGATGAAGGTAAGACATAGGAAGCTACAAGCTACAATATCCTCCTCAGTGCCTCCACTCAAGGCCATGGGACAATGGTGAGGGACATCAAGCAGGTTGCTGATCTGCAGCTCCAGTACCATAACGGGACTTTGGCAGTGGAGGAGGAAAGGTCTTTCCCTCCTCAGCTCACAAGCTTTTTCGATCTGTACCCTGATTTACAAGTTCTCAGTCCAACAAGAGAAAAACATCTCATGACTTGATCTGCAGAGTCAGCCCAACCAACTTCATTAGCTTATTAAAAATGGGTTGATGAAAAACCTCTCCCCAGTGCTCATCCCAACATCTATGTGGATGTAAAATAACATGCAAATTAGGTAATTAACTGGGTTTTGCTTCATTAATAGATAAATCAGAGCAATAGGAGTCTTCCTAAATACCAGCTATGCATTTCTCCAAAAATAGGACATCTAATGCAATTATTTATATTAGGTCTTTTATATGTGATCACAGAGCATGAAAAGAAATTAGAGTTCCATGTTTGTTGTTATTAAAGAATCCCCCTAGCCTCTTTATTTCATTTGGCTTAAAATAGACAGCAATGTTGCTATCATAATTCATTAATTATCAGACACACAACTTAAATCACAAGTCAAAAATTCCTGCTTTTAGCTTGTTCCCATTTATACTGTAGGTAAGGTTATGTTAGAAGGACAGAAATCTAAAGCTGAAATTATAATAGAATCCTCAGATAAGCAAAGTAGACAGATATTATATACTAATCTGTATTTTTTAATATTTTATTTAAAACAAATAAGGATGGGCAAACTGAAACTTTTTAGCATAGGTACTTCCATGGAGCTGATATGCCAACTGAAGAAAGAATCAATAATATTTTTTAAGGCATCTGGCTTTGGTTTCCTACCAGATCTGCCACTATAGCATGTGATCAGCTCAAAAGTTTCCAAATACACAAATCCAATGGCTGTACACTTATTTACATAAAACTGCTTTTGGAGGGTAGTAACATTTCAATTATGCTGTAATTCGGAAGCTGTTTCTGTATAACCGTATTTTGGAGTAAAATGCTTTTGTTACCTTTTCTACGCCACAAAGTGGGCTTATTAAGCAAGAAATAAATAATATAAAAAATCCATAACTCCATCCTGTAGGTGAACTGTTAATTATGTGAAAAGCAGGCATGAAAATAATCTCAAAGTTAATTGCAATGTAGTTATGTTATTGTTTCGTCAGAACTAGAGTGTAATTGTAATAGCTGTTCCTGAGAATATGTCACTTGTGCCTTTTCTTCTGTCAGAGTAGGAATTTATTTCAATTTATTAAAAATACTGTAGCTAGTACAAAGTAGAAGTCATTAAAGTCATCAGGATAGATAAAAGGTTCAGGATATGTGGTTGTCTCTTTTGGGGTAGTATGTTTTTCTTTTTTTTTTTTTTTTCCTTTGGTTTTATTTTTTTTCTCCTTTGGTCCTGAGCTTCATCTTCAATATTTTCACCCATTCAAGGACATCCTTTCAATTAAATTATTTCTCCCCATATTTTCTCCATATTAGATAGATTTTTCATTTTCTTACAAGAAGACATTACTGGCAGAAGAGCATAAAAGTGCTTATTGTTGCTCATTTTGTGTCTAGTAGTAATTACCTAGTCGGTAATTTTCCAAGTTTTAACCTTCTTATCCACTCAATAAAACATGTTTAAAGGAGAAAATCTAGATTTAATCCATGTTTAAGTGGTAACTTCGGGACTTTTTCTTACTTAAATGCATTGCAATGCTGGAGGATGAAACAGGATAAAGCCTTATCGACCATCTTGCAATGACGCTGCCGCTTGCCTGTCCCAGGTGGGCTGGCACCCACAACCCAAAAAATGAGAGTCTCTTCATAAAATCACTACATGATGCAGGAACAGCTGCACAAAACTGCCTGTTGGTGTTTTCTGGGGAGGTGGTGCCTTCTCTGGTGTGAAGGCACCTGTCAGCTGAACTGTGTACTGAAGAAGAATGCAACCAGCCAATAGTGCCTTGCTGACCATAGTTACATAGCACACTACTCCTTTGGTAACCTCATGCCTCTTAGGACTCTGCATGCCCCTTGCACCTACTTCTGAGATCAAAAAAAAAGAAGTTCTCTTACAAAAGATCAGCCTTTATATCTCACCTCTAGCATATTTCATTCCTACAAATGCTCATATGTCTGTGAAATGCCATATGCCAATTTTCTGGTAAGAATTTTATACGATTTTCCTGCTCGCGTATGCGACAGTAAATATTCTTTCAGCGCAAGTCTCTTCAGGACATTGCTGATCTTATAACCCAGCCAAGGTTAATTATTCTGTGACTTCAGTTAGGTACTTGAACAGAAGGATGCTGATATCAGCTGGGGATTATTAAAACTGTTTGCCATTGCTGTTTCTACTTCTCCAGTGAAGCTGGTGCCTGTAGCAATTCTGCTGGCACCATGGCTGATCTCTTGTTCATTTATCTTTTCATTGAGCAAAAGAGGTTTCCTCTTTTCCCCGTTATCATCCAATGTCTGAGGCATTTCTAGCAAGATTCTGACCTTCCCAATATCACTATGGCTCTGCTAAACAGATATGGTTATTCTTTCTTGCTCATAGCAATTTGGGTGATGAGCCAGATGCAACCCTTCTTTATCCTCTTTCACCTTAAATGCTAATCTGCCCTTGAATGGAGGTCCCAGAGTGCACAGCATAGACATATATAGCATTAGAGCAGCTGTCTCAGTCCTCATGACAGAGTTTTGGTGGTGGCTCACAGCCAAATATGAAGGAAACAGCTCTGCCCCAGTGGTGCAATGCACCTCCACCTCTGCAGCAATACTCTCCTCAGCTAAGTAACCTGTGTCCTGGTTACAGCCCAATTCAGTCACATCTACCCCAAATAAATGCTTTGTAGTGAGAGAAAATATTTCAATCACAAGCATATCAAATTAGAAAGTAGTTTTAGCACCTTCTTCTCTAATTTTACGCAGTGATGGTAAGCCCTGTGCACCTTCCCAAGCAGACATCAGGCCTCCTCTGCAGTTACTCCCACCCATGTTCCATAACAGTCGGGTGGTGTGGTCCAAAATCAGACTCTGCAAGGAAGCCATAAGGAACATGTTGAATTTCTAAAGCCAGGTCTTCTCTGTAACATTGATCAAATCTTTCTGTTTTCCTTTCCCTCATTCTCTGTAGCGAGTTTGTTCTGCAGGGTCCTCAGAGCCTGGAATGGATCTCGCACAAAAGGGCCATGCTATGAGCACAGCAATAATAAAAGTGGAAGTCAATAGCACATCTGTTGCAAGATATCCCAGACAAATTAATTTCTGAGGCAATTCCATTGACTTTGATGGACTTATTCTGTGAATTCAACCATAACAAGGAGAAGCCAAGGAGAAAAGGACATGATTTCTGCCATTTCCACACTGATTTATTGCAAAGAGATTTGGGAAGGGGTAAGATTGATGAAAGGTAAAGTAGAAAAGTCCCTTCTCTGACACACCACATACATATTTTGTCTGACTACAAGGCCAACAATATTTTTTTTCCCTAAAGCAAAAATACAGACACATTTTAATAAAGTATTTGGAAGTATCTGGTACAAGGAGCTCTCCTGTTTCATGATGCTCCAATTTCTCTGCTCTTAACCAGGACTAAACCATCAAGTCCTTCCTGACACATGCATTGTGGGCCTCTTCAGAGCTCAGTCCAGTCAGTGGATGTCCTTACTGTAGGCCTTTGTTTGATTGGAGAAGATGGGAGTCTGAGAGGCGGACAAAACCTTTGAGAGCTGGACTCCACCTGGAAGTGCATGAACAGACCCCACTTGGGCAACCAGGAACACAGCTACTTCAGCCCGTGGCAGGTTTTCACTCATCAAAATCCCCAAACCAAAATGCAGATTAACAGTATAGGAGGGATCATTTTGCCAATACATTATCTGAAGAGCAATGAAACAATTCCAAAAGGGGTAGGAAAAGGTGCCACGATGCTGAGAGCCAAATACCTTCTAGTCAGTCAGGTCCTTAAGTACTCCCCACCACAGTCCTAGTCCCACCCCTCACAGGAAAATGTGTTTTCCCAGATCCTGGGAGCTGGTGTGGGGAGACACTACAAACCAGCACCTCGGTGAGCAGGCAGCACGTGTCACAGAGTTACTTGTTGAGATGGGCTGGAAGAAAATTCCCCTTCCAGCCTTACTGGCTGCTTGGATCCTCTGCTGCTCCATGCAGATAAGCCGAGGCCTTAGTTGTCACTTGAAAGATTATTGTGTTTGACTATGAAAAGACCAGCATTAGCAAATATGAAGAGGCAACAGGGAGACTGTGGATTATGGTTTGACAATGTCACCTCGTTTGGGGATTATCGGTGCAGGCAGCATGCGTCTGGCACAGAAGGATTTACAAGGATGCTGCCTCTTGGAAGAGGTAGTGGGGAAACACTGTTTTCCTGGATTCTTGAGGAACTAAGGAAGAGATTTGAAAAGCCGCTCGAGGAGGCTCATGGTCACGTGCCATATGCTTGATACAAATGCTACGACTGAAAACAGAGAAAAAAGAAAGACCACAGTTTTATTCTGGAGAGCCGAGGCCATATAAGGTTACGGGAAGAAAGGATGAAGGAAGAACATTTGATGAACTACATCGACCAGGGGAAGCCTGGTGTACAGAAGGTAAAAATAGAGTGGGGAAAAGAAGTATGAATAAATGAATCTGTGGAAGCAAGGAAATAATATGGCTATATCTCTAGGAGATGGTCAGCAGCAAGTAAAACTGTCATAACAGGGATAGAAAGGAAAAAAAGCAATATAACTGCTTTATTTCCATTTCCCTTAAAAATTGCTCCCTTCTGCAAGTAATTCTAAACATAGATTGCACAAAGCAGCAGTTTCTGATTTCCGGAAAGCACTAGGTTCCCAAATGGTTTGGATATTGACCTAATCTGTTATACTGGAAAACCAGTACCCAGCAGTGATCTGAGGAATGCAAGCTACCAAAAGAAAGCCATAAAAGGATTAAAGGGATATCTGTGGTGAAAGAAAACTTTAAGTAGCCTATTCCTGCCCTGTGTTACAATCTGAGTCACTGCCCACAGGCTTTAATCTGCTGCGAAATCCAGATTGTGATGATCACAGAACTACCAAGTTTGTTAAAAGGCAAGTGCTAAAATTCGGATCAAGAAAAGCTTGAATTTGAGCTCTTACTGAGGCTTCTTCCTTCACTGCATTTCATAAATACGATTTACTCAGCCTTCTCACGTACTGCACCAGTGTGAAGGGAATCTTGTGACCAGCTTCACTGAATTACTACTGCCAGTTTGCGTCGGAAAGACATAAAAAAGAGTGTCAAAGGACTGAAGATGTGAAGAACTAATGATGCTCATCTTAAGAGGTAGAGTGCAGCAATTGCTAACCACTGAAACCCGCTTTAATGTCTAGGTAAAAGAGAAAATCAATATTAAAGAGGAATACCATTGAGAAGGTACCAGATAAGGGAAGTAGGTGAAATGAATCCCTGTGCTGAACGGCAACACATGGTTTAATAGATAAATGAGCATTTCACCAGCTCTCTGTTGGGACTCCACAAAGTAGACACACTGAAAGAGTTTATGGAAGAGCAACGTTGTTAAGACCAGTGTGTAGCAGGAAGTGATATGAAAACAGAAACCAATAGAAGAGATGAAGCATGTCTTGGTTAGATACGATCCTCATGATGCAACACCTCATTCAGTCCTACTGTTGTATGAGTTCAAGTAAAATGCAATCAAAAGCCAGTGAGCCATATGAACAATGAGCTTTCCAGGATTTTTTACCCATATTGGATTTATATGAGCAAAAGCCATGAAGGCCTGGAAGAGTTTGTTGTGTTAGTCACAGCTGCTCTGAAGAGCCTAAAAGCTAGAAACTTTCTAGAACAAATGAAACAAAACACCAAAACATTTGTGTAAATCAAATGGTCAGTGGACCTTCGGTGCCTATCAAAATTTTCTAAGAAGAAGGATTTGGGAAGTTACTTTGGATTTTCAATACAGTTACAGTCTTAAAAAATGCCGTCAGAGTCTTGCAGAATAAGAGATATGTAACAGAGATATGAACATAAGAATATTCTGGAGGAATTTATTAGGAGTCTGGTGAATAAAGACAATTATCTGAAGTTCCTTAAGGGCAGACATAAAATAGGGATAGTGCGATAAAATTGAGAAGATGAAAATTTAGGTTGAGAGGTTGAAAATTTAAGGTTGAGCATGAACAAAGTTGATTCATTATACAGACAGAAGACAAAATTTCTGTTCTTTCAGAGCAGAAACTTCATAGATTTTAAGACCAGTGAAAACTATTCTGATCACATGCCAAAACATTGCAACCTTTCATTTCCACATCAAAATCACAATTTTGAGGTCTGGCCTGTACGCTACAAAATGCAGTCTTAGTCTTAAATTTTTTAGTCATACAGAGTCCATCATCCAATCCCTGAAAAATTGGTCCAGTGGTGAATTGCTTTCCATGTAAAAGAATTGCATCTTTATTCTGATATCCAGTGGTTTACCTGCAGCTTCCAGACACTGTTGTGTCCTCTCCACCTGCCCTGTGCAGCTGTCTGCTGTTGAGAACACCAGGAACATCGCGTTCCTTCCAGTGAAGGACTCCAGTTTTGTAGTCTATTTTGAAACATAATCTAGGAAGAGCTTAACAGCACCATAGAGTCAGTGGATACATGACAGGTATCTACATTTCACCAGATGAGTCCACCCAAAATGCCAACCAGCATCTCCCTAAAGTCGTTCTCCTGACTGATGTCACCTTCCCATTCTTTCCCTAACAGACATTTGCCATTTCATCCCCCCATGTAAACGGCAGCACCACACTGGGAATTCATATTCACTGCATTATCTACTGTGATCTCATTGTTTCTCATTTTTGGGGAATGCAATTGCTCATCTTGCAAATGTGAATACATTCTTTGTTTCTAGATGCATAATCCAGCACTTAACTGTGATGGAGCACATGTCGACAAAATGAGCTGCTTTAACGATGTGCTTGGGCTGCGTTTTCATTATTTTTTATCTGCCAAACCTTGCATTATCCAAGAAGTTTACTACTATTGATTTCTTTTTCATTGCAGAACATGGAGAAAGATGTTGAATAGCAAAGAAGAAAAATTTTTTTGCCTGATTATTTACGTCTTCAAAGAAGGAAGAGCATATATTTATGATTTAATATTTCATTATGATATTTAATATAAGCTACAGTGATTTAATGTAGTACAAATACATGTATACATCAAAATGTTGTGCAGGAATAAATCAAATTACCATTATTTAAATAGACTATACCAGCATGGTTTCTTTTCTCCTGTAAGCTTGGAGATTAATTTTTAAAAATCAAGTTTATCTAATAAGACATATTTTCCATGATATCATGTACAAAATTATTGTACCGTTTAAAAAATCACTTTATGCCATAAAATTTACTGATTTTTTTACAGGTAAATGTCTGATCTAGGGTGTTAAAACATCTGTTGCCATTAAGGTTATAGAAGATAAAATTGTTGGAACTTTTGTACTTAAATAGTTTACCTAGGAAAATGTATTCTTTTCTCTCCTTCATGTTTACAATTTAAAAACTAAACAGAACTCCTGGATGTTTTCCTTTATTCATTTTCTCATACCTTAATTTTTTTTCTTCCCCTTTTTTTCTGTTTCCTTTTTTTTTTTTTCTTTTTTTTTGTTCCCAGAGGAAAAGTAAAATGAGGTTTTAGAATGTAAAGTAAAGAATTTGAAAATTATGAAAACTAGGAAAGTTATCACAGGGTGTAAAAAGTTTCTTACACTTGGACTACTGACATCATTTTCAACTATTCCTTTTCAAAGGAATTTATGAGAAATTTTGCTGGCATTTGGCAAAATTTGAATTGAAAACTTTAAGGTAATGCAATTCATCCAGAGGAAAGCAACAAGGCTGGTGGAAGGGCTGGAAGGAATATCCTATGAGAAGAGGCTGAGGACTCTGGGTTTGTCTGATTTGGAGAGGAGGAGGCTGAGGGGTGACCTCTTTGCCCTCTGCAGCTTCCTGAAATGGGGATGTGGAGAGGGAGGTACTGAGCTCTTCTGCCTGGGATCCAGTGATAGGATGGATTGGGTAGTTGGATTGGATGACCTAAACTTCCTTCTTAATTTCACCCATTACTCAATATACCAAACTCAGTAGAGGGATATTAGTCTAAAATCTATCATCCTGAAACATGTCAGCTTTGTTTTGTCATGTAAAATTAAACCAATCTTCTCTATGAGAAAACAAAAGTAATTCTTAACAACTTCATCAGTTTACTCCATTTTCCTATCCAAGTTATTAGTGGATCAGTGGCACAGTCTCACACACTGATATGGGAAAAGTTGTGAAAGAACCTGATCTACAGGTTAAGAAAAGACTTTATTTTTCAAAAATATCTGTGATACTTTCACTTTTCCTTACTAATGTCAGGTCAAACCATCCTCTCTAGGAATTAAAAACCTTTCAATGTGCTCCAGTAAAAGACATTAAATGGGAAATTTGTGTCACTGATTAATGAAACTAAAAGGATGCTCATCTTTTCAAATAAACATTGAATAAACTCCAAGGAGAATTTATCCATTGCTAAAATATAAAGTTTCCTAAGGAATGCATTGTTTGGTGAGTGTTTGGCAATGCAGTGGCAGGTCCTAGGGAAGTGATATTCAAATGTGACAGGGTCCGGTAAAAGAGGTCACAAAAGACAAACAAAGGTCTCCTGGAGTACTGACAATACTCTTGAAATTTAAAAGCTGACAGGTGCCTTTTCCAGCTTCTGAACAAAACTCCCAAGTGGATGAGATTTAACTATTTCATTGTGGTAATACTGAACCATATACACAGTTTTTTACTTTTTCTTTTATATTAAATGGATTGATATTTTTGCCTTGTTTTGCCCCAATTTTCTACATTTATTTATGCATTTGGGCTTCTTTGACTGTCCTTGACCACCAATTACTTTCATGCCTCCTGACCAATTTCAAAATCATCATAAATTTCTACACTTCTTCTTTCTTTTTAAAAGATAGTCTCTAAAGGGATTCCATTATTTTCCCCCCCAGGGAAAGAATCAGTATATTAGAGGTCAAAATCCACGTAAGAGAGATCTTTTGAGACTTGCTTCATTAACTGCATTGCCTGACTTCCAATAACCTAAAAAAGAGGTAGAACATCTGTATCTATGATTAGGAAAGGCTTTCCTGCCTCAATATCCTTCCAAGGTTATTCATTTAAAAGCAGGCTAACTGCATGATAAAGTTCTTACTGTTTCTTTGCTCTGATGGGAGAGAATCTGAAAGCCCACCTAAGAGACTGCAAAAGGCAGAGAGCTGCTTGGAGAGGGACTTTGACAAGGGCATGTAGTGACAGGACAAGGGAGAATGGCTTTAAACAGAAAGAGGGTAGAGTCAGATTAGATGTCAGGAAGAAATTCTTTACTGTGAGGGTGGTGAGGCCCTGGCACAGGTTGCCCAGAGAAGCTGTGGCTGCCCCATCCCTGCAAGTGTTCAAGGCCAGGTTAGATGGGGTTTGGAGCAACCTGGGATAGTGGAAGGTGTCCCTGCCCACAGCATGGGGATTGGAACAAGATGATATATAAGTTCCCTTCCAACCCAAACTGTGATTCTGTGATTCTGCTTTTTCAGTAATAGACTAGGTGAGTCCAGCAGCTCTCACTCCTAGAAATGATGCCTTGAAATTGACTGGGAGTGAGGTGGGAGGGATATTTGCACTGGGTTTTTTATTTTTCCCCTGATATATTCAGCTTTTTTTACAGCTCCAGCATGGCACTTTCTTGTAATGCTTTCAGTAGAGTAGTTACCACCTCTCCTGTGGGGTCTTCTTCTGTTTCGGCTGCTCCCATGAGAAGATTGTGCTTAGAGTAGATATCACAGCAAAAGGAAATAGTGCAAAGAGCAAAACCCAAACCGTTCTAATGCACAAACAGGCTTTTTGTTCCCAGGTCTCCCAGTCTACTTTTAGAAGGTTTAAATTGCATTAACAGAATCCTTTGTACTAAATTGTTTTAAGTACTATAGAAGGGCAGAAGGTTTCATTGCTCTGCACTCAGTATGCAGAACACCTCCCTGCTTTCAGCTTCTTGCAGGCCTGTGCCCTCGCTGGAGGATAATAATTTCTCAACAGTAATTGTAAAAATATCAACTTGAAACCTAAAGAAACAGAATTTTTCACCCTCTAGGGTCTCACCGGGTACAGTAATTTGCCATTAGCTGCCCTCTCTAAAGCAATGCAAGTGCTCCCTCTAGTAGGTTATATCCGCAGTTCTGAATTTGTGCAAAGTTTGCAAAATGACATAGTACTGAATAACCATTCAAGGCAGTGCTATCAAAATAGTTTTCTTTATAAGCAGCATATCAACGGTAATGGAGTTCAAAACACCAGGAAAAGCTACAGTATTTAACATTTCCAGGACAAATCTACATTTGAATACGGGTTGGGATGTGTGGGTTGGACAGGTCTAAGTGTCATGCCAGGCTGTAAAGGAATGCTTTTCTTCCTTGGGCTTTAGGAATACAGATTATGAGCAAAATATTCGCTAATGCTGAAATACCAGAGATGACTGCAGGAAAATGCAAAGACAACATGCTGAGGCACAGCTACGTGTTCTCAGGGAGCACAGAATGATTTTAGAGACTGCTGAGCCACATAATGTGGCCATTGCATTCATCAGTGAAAAACAGCCACATCTGGGTAAAAAATTCACAGAGAAGCATCTGCACAGTGCTTGGAGCCAGGCAGTGCTCACCAACACTGCATCTAACCTGCACAGCTGGGGGAATTGGAGGAAGATAGAAATGCAGTTATCCTCCTTGACAACCAGTCAAGACAGTGAGGACAGTATGCTCAGCCTTGTAGAACAAAAACTAAAGAACATCTTTAGTGATCCACAGCTGCAAAGGCCTGAGGCTTTCATCCCATTCAGCTGGTGGTACCACTTGCAGCCCTGTGCCTACATCCACTGATGCTGCAGCTCTCACTGCCACTCTGAGCAGCCAATATAGCATCTCCTTCCTCATCTTGCCATCAGAAAAGTGTGGATGAAACATGACCTGTTTCTCCACATCCAGCAGGACTAACACAAGGAAATTCACAGCTGTCATACCTATGCCTGAAGGCAAGCATATGATGATGGCATGAAAGATACTCCTTGAATAACATGGGCTGCTGCTCTTATTTGGAACAGTGAGCCCTGAGCCAGTGTGGGTCCAGCATGCTGTGTGTTACTGAAGGCAGTTTTCCCACCAGAGAGGAGAAGTCACTTCATGGGAAGGAAATGGAGTGAAAAAGGATCAGAAATAGAAGGATAAAACTGAATTATTAAAACTTCAGCTAGCTAGTGGCTGCACAAAGGACATATAAATGAGACAGTATGAAGTAAGGTCTCTTTAGTTGGTTTGGTATTTGCAATAGACTCTTTAAGCCTTTAATTCTATGCAAAGATTTTAACATTGCAGATGAATACAGCAGACAAATATTGATTGAGAACATTTGGCAAATGATCTGTTGAGTTCTGTATCCTT
Organism: Oxyruncus cristatus; assembly: GCA_013399855.1. Lineage (NCBI taxonomy): Eukaryota > Metazoa > Chordata > Aves > Passeriformes > Cotingidae > Oxyruncus > Oxyruncus cristatus. The sequence continues at coordinate 176,514 of VXAY01002116.1, read as the reverse complement.
TTCCTAACTCTTCAGGGGAAAATTATCAGACTAAAAGAAGGCAGCTATGGAAGAAATTCTTCACGAGTGAAATTTCTTTGTACCCATTTTTGAACTGTGTCTTTGGGCATGGTCATTAATTTTTATACTTCTTCCTTATGATTATGTTTTAGTGTTTCAATATCATTCAAAATAATGAAGATGTTTTACCTAACTGTGTAAAAATCTAACTCTCTCTGCATCAGGCTGAATTTTGAAACAGAACCATATCTCATGACAGTGAGTTCCAGGAATGATTTGCACACAAAAACTTCATTCCAGGAGGAAAAAAAAAAAAAAGCATTTACTGCCTTTCATTTTTGCTCAAAAACTAGAGGCACAACTTTGGATTTCCCTGCAGAGGAACCTGGTGAGCAGACAGCATGCTTGATAGAGCATGGGATCATTCACTCTGCGCTTCTTTGCACAGCAGAGCCCACCTTTCCTGCCCAGCTAAAAAGAAACAGCAATCCAAGACTGAATTTTATCACAACACACCAAAGAACACAGGACACATCCTCAGCCTGTATCAGATCTGCTCTTTCCTGCAGATCCATTGTGCTCCAACAGAGACCAGAAGCCAACATTAATCTTCCCATATGAATGGAGATCACAGGTAAGTGCTAACTACAGTAAAATACCTGAGAGAAAAAGATCTGGCAGGAAATAATATCCAAACTGAAATAAAAACAGCCCTACATACAAAATAGCCTAAAAGTATTTGCATATACGTAGATACTGTGAAAAATTGCACTCGCAGTCAGACCAGACAGACTCTGGAGTTATAAGTGCAGCAGTGAAAATGTTAAGAGATACCTTTATAAATTTAAGCACTAAACACAGTGCTGTTTAAGTACTGGAACAAGCTGTCAGGGCAGGTTATGCAATTGCTAGTAATGGTACTATTCAAGGCTGGATTTGTCAGTGCCCTATTAGGGATAATATATGTGGAGCTAAATAATTTCTGCCGTGATGCAGCTCCTTTCCAGCCCAAATTAGCCAAATGTAAACATAATGTGCATCGATACACACTAACCACAAGGAATGAAACTCCTGCTAAATGGATCAACACACACCGAGCGTGCATCCAATAAAGAACTTTAAATAACCCAGTCGTAGGAATGAGTATTGCCATGAAAGGGTGGAAAAATGAAAGCAAGAGGTGTTCAGACAAATGTGTGAAGTGTCTGAAAAGGAAATATACTTTTCTATCAGAACAGAATTGGTATATTGATTGGGTACTAAACGTGCATTTCAAGTGCAAAAGCAAACCATTCCTTTTAGCCTTTGACTTTCCGGCTTAAAACATGCTCTCTTCTCTTATCGAACCACTTCTTCCAAAGGATTTTAGAAATGTTTGCAGCAAATTAGAAGCAGCTCAAATGACAGCTATCAGTCTGTTGGCTGCAGACAGAGAGCTAAGGAAGCTGTTTTAATAATTACAATAAAAGACAACTGTACTTGGACATTTCTCTTGGGACAAATGGGTTAACTGAGTTCCAACTAGAGTCAGAAGGAGGAAGAGTTTAGCTGACTGTTCTCAAGAAACAAACTCAGGGAATGTCTTTTGTATTTGCTCTGTTATTGTTGAGGATCTGGGAGTGATGGTCTGTGCTTGGACAATGGCCCAAGGGTGGATGCTTCAACGAGTGCTGAGCCTCAGAGTCACTGACCAAGAGACCTGCAAACCCACCTCCTGGGGTGCGGCAACTGCCCTAGGACTGATACCACTTGTATTGATAAGAGACCTTCTGGTAAGTCTCTGCAGGAAAAGGAGGGTTAGGAATCCCCCCTCTAAGGGATTCAAGGCAGTTTATGCATATCTGCTGTATATGGATACATATTTTAGAGCTTATGTACAAACAGAATCACAGACTCAATTAGGTTGGAAGAGACATTTGAGGTCATTGAGTCCAACCTATGATCAAACACCACCTTCCCATCTAGACCACAGCACTGGGTGCCAGGTCCAGCCTCTCCTTAAACACCTCCAGGGACGATGACTCCACCACGTACCTCCCTGAGCACCCTGTTCCAATGTTTAATCACCCCCTCTGTGAAGAAATTCTTCCTAATGTCCAACCTAATGGAGATCAACACTCAGAAAAGGTGAATCCAATAAAGAACCCTAAATATAATCCAGTCGTAGGAATGAACCTACTTTAACAGCTGACTAACCTCAAGCTTAAGCAGTAACCCCTAGCTTTTTCAGAGATGGATAGAACCTTCCAGACATTAACACAGCTCATCCCAAATGTCTACTAAGCGATGGTCCAAATAACTTGAGTTTCCGATTTCTCCCTCTTGCCTGCAAAGGTAGGTAAGATTGTGTCACTTCAGTTAAGGGAGGAACATTTGGGACACCCAAAATTAGGTGCTACGAAACCTGCTGTTGGGACTGAGGCTGGCTGGGCTGCTTTGCATATCCCTTTCTGCTGGGTATGAGAAGGTCCGAAGGACTCGGCCAGAGATAACCTCATCTTGACTGTGTTTGAGGGGAGAAGGACACTCCTGTCCCTGTTGCCTCTCCCCACACGTCAGTGCTCCACCACACAGCTGCAGAGCCAGGCTGTATGATGCAAGGGTAGGTGATTATCCCAGAAAGGCTTCAGGGTTCTACTCAAGTTCTAGGCAAGACTGTTCTTGGGAGCTTAACCTTTCCTACAGAAATGAAAAAATCCAGCCTTCTGCAACTGGGAATAGACTTGCCAGGGAATACACCAGGTTATGGGCAAATCAATTATACAAATAAGGAGAATTTTTAAACCCATTCATATGAATTATTTATGTTATCTGCCCATCCAAACTGCTAATCTTAAATATTTTTTTCTCTTTCCATTTTTTCCCCCTGCTGACCCATGTTTTTTTCTTTTTTTTTTCCCACTGTAAAGAGCAGACATTTTATAATTAAGAACAAGGTATATTTCCAAGCCCTTAATGATCTGCTGAATGAGTGGGGACATGAACTGCTATAACATCTAAAATGACAGATTCACTGCATTTCTAAGACACAGAGTGATGGAGGTTTATGTCAGTAGGTCCCTTTGCTCTAAAGGGTCGTTCTCTTGCTCCTTGTACAGATAGGAAGTGATCATATAACGTGAGACTTGTGGGATTTGCTTTACTGCTGCATCAAAAGGACAAAATCAAAGTCAGAGTAATTCTTGAAATATTTCTCTTGTAATCAGGAAATCCATTGCTCGAAGCACAGGTTAAAGTACTGTGATGCTTCACACACAGGTAAATAGTGATAACACTCACTTTGGCTTTCACATTTGTCTTCTGAGATTTGAAAGAAAAAATTCCTCATCTGCACAAGGAATTAGTTTCTGCAATTTTCCACAACTCTACCACTAATGGTAATACTGTGACATCTCAAATTTGCTGAAAGGTGATTACCAGTCATTATTTTAACAACTACCATCTGAAAGAGTTTAGATGGTTTCTATATGAAATGCTAATAACTGCCTGGAGTCTTCTCTACTTTTACCTTGATTCCTTCTTCCATTTGAATAACTAAGGGGAAGGAATAATGGGAATTTTAACAGAAAATTCTGCACTGTAAGTACAATTTCTGCCATCCATCTCAAACTCTTACATCAGGTATGGGGCTACTGCTGGACACAGGTAGCCTATTGCTTCCTATAGTTTTTGTATCTGTTTACTGTATCACTACTAGAAGTGTTATTATTGATAATAGTGGTAGTAATATTGCAATGTGTTGTGGGTCTTCCACTGAGATTAATCTCTAAAGACTCAGCAGCAAAGAGCTGTTTCCATGAAGATCTTGTGGTCTTCGTGGTCTGGTCTTACAAATGACAGGAGATCTTTCTCACATCCACTGTGAATCCAGTCTCCTAAGAAACACATGCACTTTATAGTACAAAAGGCATAATTACCCTATAATTATATTGTAGGTGCTTTTTTATCATAAGATTTTCACTAATCTATATAATGAGGTACTTCATGGACTGGCCAAAAACAATTACAATGTAAAATGAAATAATTGATACACCTGCATTTAAAAATATGCAGTTGGATCCTCAGCTGAGTTAAATCATTATCTCCCTGATGATATCAGTCTGGTTCCTGTGCATTAAAAAGCAAATCATGGGAGCAATAATATCTCAATTATGTAGTTAACCTTCTGGTTATATTAATTAGTGATGATTAGGCATGGGAAACCATAATTATGTCACGTACATAACACCCCTTTGAAACTGCATTATGAATCCAAACACAAAAAGCAGATGTGAACATCTAACCAGGGCTAGCACAAACCTGAAACTCAATTATTTCACCCTCTATCTCCTATCTGAAACACAGACAGTGGTGGCAGCTCTACTGGTGTCAAACTCGCAGCAGAAACAGCAGATTTTATTTTCCTAGAAGAGAAATGCCAGGTAATATCATCCCATATTCTGGTTTCATGTGGAGGCTACTAAAACCTGACTAAACAAAAAAAGAGAAACAGGCAAATAAAACAACTAGGTCCAGTTCAGTTCCTAAAGGAGGAAGCCCTGAAACTAAAGAAGCACCTTTTTATTAACTCAAAATACTTATCCATCTGTCTGGGTTAGGAACAGCTCAAAATCAGCTTCTCTTGCTCCTGTGTGCAGGAGATCCTGGCACCAGAGCATTATTTGCGCAGGATCTTTCTGAAGAGTTGCTCCTCACTGACTCCAAAAGTGCAGTCATAGACCTTGCACTGAGGAAACTGTTTTTCCTGAGGGAGCTGTCTGAGGAAACTGTGGCATTGGGAAGAGGGAGCCAGAGCAAGCAGGATTTTCCACCACTGACCTCATGCCCAACTTAAGAAGTTTTACACCTTCAAGGATAAAGAAGAGAAAAGCCAGTCTGAGCTAACACTCTTCCTCCAGTATATCAGAGATGTGGTTTATCCCAGCAGACCATTCCCTCACAGCAGGACTACGGTAAATAATAAGGGTGTAGGTCGTTCAGTCCAAATTTAGAAAAATACTAAATATTGTCATATATGCTTCTCTCACCTACTGAAACCCGCAGAAGCTCTGCACTACCAGAGGAATTGTGGACCTAAACATCCAGGGTTATTCCTGTCATTCAGAGGGCAGCATCCTGCCACCTCTGCGGGGAAAAGGACAAGCACAGAAGAACACCACAGAATTTCCTTTAAAATTAATCCTTTGAAAAGTGAATGGCAGAAGAAACTGTATATTTCTGACCAAACAAATATACTTTAAATGGACAGTTTGCAAATGTCAGGCTGAGGTGTTCCAAAGTCAGAAGCTGCCAGAATTAAAGCTGCCTGTGTACTCTGCATTGTACTTGCAGGGACTTTGTCACTGTTACTGCCTGGTTCTATTTTTTTAGTTTAAGTGTCTTGACTTCAAAAGTTTGACTTGCAAATCTGGCATTTGCAGTTCAGGGAAACCCCACCTTGCACACTTTTTCACCTATATTCACTCAATTATTATTTGATGTATTCTTTGCTTTCTGCTGTGTCAGTAGCAAGGGACACTGGTACAATATGGACCAGAGTTCTTTATTGACTCGCAGAATTAACAGTCTTGGGGGCTTCAGTGGATCTGCTCTGACATGTCAGCTCAGTTCATAATAGACTGGGTTCAACAGAAAATGCTGCCCTGTGAGGGCCCAGGTGTGTGAGGCCCTGGCTACATTCTGGGCACAGCAAGGTCTCATTAGATGGCACTGCCATTTAAGGGACTAAAGGTACATGGTTTTTGCAGGGTCTAACCCAGTAGGACTCTGGTAAGACATTCTTCCTGTCTTTTACTTCACTGAACTATAAAACTTGCCTGATATTTAGAAGTAGCGGTTCCCAAGCATTGCAAGCTGTTCTCTGATGATATTTCCAATTCAGCCTGAGATTCCTGAATGAAATTTTTGTAGAGGGGTTACATAAACGCTTTCCCTTTCATCCTGAAGTTCATTCAGTATAATATTATAGAAGCAATCCTTGTAAATATCTTGCTTCAAGAGAGGTTGTTTTTTTTCCTTTTCTTTTGCTTTTGGCAGTGGCTGTGACAAGAATGACAGCGCAAAACACAACAGAAAGTTATAAATGTTACTTTTCTTCAGACAACAAACAAAGTCATGGATTACCTAGGTGGATAGGTGGGAAACTGAGGCACTCTGCTTTCAGAAACTCCCACTCATGTCTCATCCCGGGGCTGCAGGGAAGCTATAAATTGAGAACAATGTTACGGCCATTTCAGTTGGTGCTCCTGCCCCATGTGGATTCTGATCCTTTTGAGGTCAGCCCTGAACATGGATTTCACCAGCAGACACTGAGGCTCCTTGGGAGTGACAAGTTTGGGACCTGTCAAGCAAAGAGTATGAGCCACCCATATCTCCAACCATCTAAAAAGAGAGACCAGCAGAAGAATACACAATTTAGGGAAGGTGCTTTTCATCACTTCAGTGCTTTTTTGCCTCTACTTCCAGTTGCTGCACAAGTGCATTTTGGTCTCTCCTTTGAAATGCACCTCCTGACACCCAAGGAAAAGGTTGCCAAAATCTGATAACAAGCATGACCCCCTCTTCCTCACTGTCATCCTTTTCTCCATTCTCTGTTTCCTAAGCCCACACCTTTCACACAAGTCAGGATCCATCCCTGTCACAACCTGTAATGCTCTCTGCTGGCATTCTTCCCTTCTCCCCTCTCAGCAGTTTCTTTCCATCAACTCCTCTTACACCACAGAACATCTGAAGAGCTGGCACAGTGCAGCCCATGTCAGGGGCCATTGTCACAACTTAACAGTGCAGATGATTGAATTAGAGGCTTTGGCACAGCCTTGTTTATCAGTATTAATGAAGCTGAACCAAACATGCAATTCCTTCTGGGCTTTTGCCTCACTCTTCTCTTTTCCTTCTGCAATCTTGACCATCGCCTCCATCCCAGTCTTTACCACCTCAAGTAGCTGCTCCAGAGATGCTGGGAGCAGGACTTAAGAGGCCACAGCTCAGTCCTTTTTGTTAGTGACACACATACATTATTAGGGGAGAGAAGACATAGGAGGCAGGGAGTTGGGGGATGCATACACTCACAGGACTTATCACAAGGGCAAGATCAGGGAACTGTGGTCTTTTGGGAGGCTGAAATTTTTAAGAAAAATGTAAGACCCTTCTCCAAACCTTGACTCTAGCTTGTGGCTTTGTATATTGCATAACAACACCACAACAGTACTTGGACTTGGGGACTAGAAGCATAAATGGAATTTAGAAAATTAACTGTAAAGATGCAGAGCTCTGGCCACAGGTAAGATTTTCTGCCAGGATGGAAGTGGTTGTGTCTGGGCTGCCACTGCTGAGATTCGGCACAGAGTCATCACTGGGGTTCAGACTCGTGACATGGCAAAACTCTGACAAACTTGGATGTGACAGCGCTGAGCAACTCTGCCTCCACAGCTGTGCTGGGCACTTTTCTTTCTGCCTTCCCAACACAGCTTCCTGGCAAACTCATTAACCACATGGATGCACTGAAAATGCTTGGAACTGGAATGAGAACAGAAGGAATGAAAACAACTCTGCTGCCTAAGGAGCTGGGATTTTCCTTTGCTCTTCATCTGCACCTTCCCCTGTCCGGGTGCAACGCAAAGGAAGTCTCTGCAGCTGATATGGGAATTCACAAAGCAAGGGATTACCCCCTGCAGGTCCTGACAGGGCCCCATGCTCACAGTCTGGCAAACACCACAGCAGTAATCTCCTCTCTGAGATAAAGTCCATCAATCTTATTCTTACACCAACCCATTCCCCTCTGCCCCTCAGAAAGAGCTCAAAGAAAAACCCTCCTCAGGAAGGATTCTAAAATCTGCCCTTCCTTGGCACCCTCCTATTTAACTTACTCTTTCAGCTGGCCTCCCATCAAAGTCAGGTCAACACATATCCATTTTGTCTGCTGAGCTGACTAGTTTTCAATAACAGTTTCTCCTTCATTCTGTAAAAGAGATCAATAAAACTGCCCCTCTCTCACATTGGCCGAGATTCCAACAATGTCATTTGCTCTTTATTGTTGCTACTGCTTTGTTTTCTTTCCTTTTTTCTTTTTTCCCTTCCTTTTTTTTTTTT
>VXAY01002116.1:143742-168369 GCA_013399855.1 Oxyruncus cristatus | reverse complement strand
TTTTTTTTTTTTTTGGCAAGGCACAGATCAATTTAACAAGATGAAAATGACTTAGACTTTCACTCAAGGTAAAATCTGCACTTTATAACCCAGGATGTAATTTACAATCCTGTCATTAAACTCTGTTAATCCTATTATTATGAAGATAAATAATTACCCATAGCGAAGAAAGGGATTCCCAACAGAGTAGAATTATATTTTCCATCAGTAATGAAAAATATCCCTGCCGCAGTGACACTGGAAATACAGATAGTGAGTACTCCCAGGAGTCCCAGGAAAGGTTTGCTACGCAGGCAGTCCTTCATGGAGCTCGAGAGGGTAGCAGTCAGGAGAATCAGCATCAGGCTCACCAAAATCTTGCCCCTGGCCAGGAGACTGGTCTGGTGGAAGTCCTTCCAGAGGCTAAAGGATGCTAGAGAGTAGAGCTGCAAATCTTGGTGATCCAGTTGCATCTTGTGCATCAGTTTACAGAATTCACTCTCCCACTTCTCCCCAATGAGGTCCTGGGTGACAGAGCCATATGTTTGGAGGTAGTAAGTGATTTGGATGGCTCTGGCTGATTTGACTCTCTGGTCCTTGCTGTTTGGCACTTCCATGACCCCTCCGAGCTGGTGGCCAATAAAACTGCTCCTTCCATCCTGGGAGAGAAAGCAAAAGAGATGAGCTTGTGGTTATGCTGCATATGATGTGATACAGTGATAGTGTTTGACTCCACCTTCCTCTCACAGACACGGCCAGAGCTCCACGCAAAGGCCACTGCACTGAGCAGGAGCCGCGCCATTCACTTCAGTGGGCTTTGGGATCTATCCCTGCTCCTTGAAACAAGTCTGTCTTACTCATTAGAGACTCATTTGCACTTCTGTGCTGCAGTCACAGATGTTCCCAGATGTTCAGGGAACAAAATGTGGAATGCAAGCTCCTTGCCCCATTCCACATTTAACTCTGATGGACAAATCTCCAATTACTATGAAAAGTTTGAGATGAAGATAATTTTTTGGAAAATTTGTGGTTTCTTGACACTTTGGAAATGGTTCTCAAAAAAAGAGAAAAGTCGGAAATGTACAGAAGATGAAGCCTGTTTCCTCAGTATACAGATGTAAATGTAGACAGATCTGCAAAGTTTAATAACTACTCTGGGTTCAGAAAAACATAATTAAAATCAGACTTTTTTGAATTGCTTTTTTGAGATTTCATGGATTTATATCAGTGGCACAGAGAAAAGAATCTACCTTACACCTGGATCTAACCAGGATATATTTTTTTAATATATTTTAATAATATAAAATATAATATAATATAAATATAAAATATAAATATAATATAAAAAACGTTCCTCTGGTCTTACTTATTTCGGTATATGCTAGGACACAAAAAACTCCATGGTAATCAGTAAAGGACACATCAGGTACATTCAAGATCAGCCTCTGTCTATTTACAAGACCAGACCTCTTTTTCTTTTATTGAAGGAAGGGTTTAGTAAGAAAGGTCCTGTAAGGAAAGTCCTTGGTCTTAAGCCACTGGTAATTCTAGTTCTCTAGGATAACTGTATGTGCCCCTTCCAAGACAAGGAAGCTTGTGTGGATTTAGAAGATCAAATCCAGTTGCAAACTGAGTAAGAAGACTCAGTGGATAAAATTGTCCCAGTACAAGTAATATCTTTGATCAAAAAAGTCTAAACCCAGGGATTACATGTCTATTGCACACCAAATAACATTTTGCTTTTTCTCCCACATAAACTGGATTATAAGTTTTCAGATTTATTTCCTCTTGTATTTATTCAAAACATAAAATTATCAAGACAGTTGACGTGTAAAGCATCCTGCAGCAGAGAGTTCACATGAGAAAATACTCTTTGCTTAAACACACTATGGAAATGAGCTGAAAACTTGGATTTGGGAGAGGCTCTGGCCTACACACACACATGGAAGCAGTCACCTGCAAAAGGCCAGAACAATTTGGGGGAGACACTTTAACATCTATTACATCCAACATTAACCATTTCTAGAAGCACCTGTGCTGCACACAGTTCATTATCTGAAATTGCCAGACCCGTTCGTAGTAATGATTACCATCCTAAGGAAAAATCAATGAAGCAGGACTTTATGAAACATAGATGTCTTCCAGCACGTCTGCTCATAGAGTAAACAAATATCAGAAACTGGGAGACAGTGCTAAAAATGTTTTATGTACTCACCTTGCCTTCAATCGGGTATGTAAAGGAGGTAATCCTCCCACTGAGAAATTTCTGCCTATGCCTGTTTTCATGGCAGGAGCTCACACTGTTTCCAGCATTTGCCTGCCACAGCCCAGGGAATGTGATAAAATGCTTTTCAGAAGTTCATTTTTCCCCTATTCCCAGTTGTTATTTCCAACCGAAATAAAGGCTTCTGGCAAGGTATCCTGGCACGAGCTGACACGAAAGGTGAATTGCAGTCTAATGCCACCTTCTCAAATCACCTGAAGCCTCGTTGCAAATGTCACACAAGCAGAGACAGCTGGCACAGAGGGGCAGCTGGTGCTATTTGGACTCCAAAAAACCCTCATCCCCACCATTTCATGCTGGAATCCTGTTTTGACTGATTATTTCTGCTTTTTCTAAGGAGAGTCCACACCTAATATGCACACAAAAAGTACATCTCCAAGCCGGTAATTAATGTTCGAGCAATGCAGTCCCGGCTCACATTGGATGCAACTTTGCAGTTAAAAATCCCATTTGGCACAGGCTTTGAAATTTTAGGGGAGAAATGTCGTATTTCCTCAGCGCGTGTATAGGCAGTGCTGACATTCAGAGCTTTGCAGCCGCCGCAGGAGGCTTTAGCAGCACAGCTCCAAACCCAGCCCATGCACTGTAATTCAGGTTTCATTGCTCCGCTGTGCACGGCAAGGTTATGGGAAACTTTGCGATGACCATCTGCCTCCCCCTGCCAAAAGTGCGCCGAGCGACGGTAACATTTCAAAAGAGGCAGCAGAGCAGCCACAAATAAATCATGCTCTGCCATATCTCCCATGAAACAGCAGATAACAGCTATTTTTTACACTGATGTACAACGGGGCACCCAGCTCATATGTCAGCAAAACAGAGAGCAAGCTTTCAGATGGAATCGGGGAAATCACAGATGCTGGATTTCTTTGAGGTCGTTTTGTCCGTTCCTTTGCTTCCAAAGGCAGATTGTTTCCTATCTAAGCTGCTTTTGTGACATGCAAGCATGAATCTGGTGCCACAACACATGGGAAAATGGGGCTCTTCTCTAGTACAGATCTTAGAGAATCACAAAATCACAGAATGGTTTGGACTGGAAGGGACTTTAAAGATCATTGAGTTCCAGCACCCCCATGATGGGCAGGAACACCTTCCAATAGACCAAGCTGCGTCCAACCTGGCCTTGAACACTTTCAGGGACGGAGCATCCACAGTTTCTGGGTAACCTGTTCCAGTGTCTCACCACCCTGAAATATTCCTAATATTTAATCTAAACTCACTTTCTTTCAGTTTAAAGCCATACCCCTATGTGTTGCCTTTACCAAACACTCTAAGGAGAGATAAAGTTCCTGTTGTGTTGAGTAGGGTTGTTCCAGCAGTGGTTACAGTCTTAGTAAGGAAGACAGAAAAAATATGGGGAAAATATAGTCTTTCATCCCATTTTACAGATGGTAACTGATGCAGAAAAATGGAGATTCAGTACTGCCAGCAGGACTCCAAGAGGCCTCCAAGCCAGGGGCTTAATTATTTCTTGGTGTCTCATGGGAACTTTGGGGAGTTATTCACTATGCCAAGTTCTTTGTTGTACTCCAGGACCGCCTTAGTGAAAGAAGGAGACATGAACAGCTAAGCTCCTAGATAAGCCTAAGGTCTCAGAAAAATAAGGCCCCAGTGGTTTGTGTAAGTGATGCCTGAAGAACCTGACAGGTTTTGAACCAGATTCCACCTAGTTCCTCACAAAAAAACACACTTTCTGCTGGTAATTAGCACGTCCTCCTAGTATGTGCCTACATGCTACTATTTTTCATTTCATAACAATCGTTTCACATTTCGGACTATAGACCCCTTACACCTTTTACCGACACCTCTTGCCACTCTCTGATCCTATATGCAGAAAAACAAACTCAAAAAAATAGAGTAATAATAATGGTTATTGGTTATTTACCACTTTACACCCATGTATCTCCAGAGGATCTACAGCATAAGCTGTTAACTGTCTTTAGCAAGGTCACTTGCATGCTTGGAACCTGAATTTCAGATTTCCAGGCTGTGTCCATGTGTCTTTCTCTTTCTCTTTTAACGTTTTTTTTTTAAACATCTAATGGAAAGTTCACAGTGTCTGTTCTCCCAGATTCAGATGGCAGCTAATTCTCTCCAGGTCTGAGCGTCTTTAAAGATGGCATGAAATATAGATCACTTGCTGGAGCATGGGATATTTGATCTAAAACAGGGGCTAATCTAAAATCTTTGCTTCAATGGATACTATTAAATTGGTTTCTGTGTCCTCCCTTCTCTTTCTCTAGATGCCCCAAAGCTGTTTGGTATATTTAGACTCTGAAAGGGAGGAGAATGAGGACTAAGATGACAGTCATGAACACCTTCACCCTCCTTTTCCCTCTGCATGATGGACTTTGCCACCTGTGTTTGTTATGCAGACCTGACCTTGCACGTGGTCGAAAATCCAAACCCCTTGTCTGTTCAGCAGTAACAATTACTAACAGTGGAGGGAAGGATACAGAATAAACCCCTTCCATGTTTCAGGCTATAAACTCATCTGTAAGAGATGCCTGGACCCTTAATTTTCTAAGAAGATGTGTAAATGGCATGGTGATGTTTGACTTGCTCCCTAGCTGAGTGCAGGACTTCCCAGGTTAAACAAAACCAGCTGCTCTTCTAAGCTAAGTATCTTTTGCTGGTGCTCATGTAGGCACAGATCCTATCAGGATGCAGCCCCAGAGGGATACAAGCAATACTCCCTTTCTACTAAATTACCTGAGACCTTTTTTGTTTTCTTAATAATTTCAGTGCAGCTGCTGCAGTCCCAACTCCCATCCCGCGGGTTCTGTGTGGTCACTGCCCTGGGCAGGATGCCTTATTGTCTACTGGGATATTTTCTTTGTCCAAGATGACATGAAGTCAGAAAGCAAGTAGGACTGTAGTCACTGAAGCAAATGGTGGGGAGGGCCAATTGTGAGGACTGGCACTGAGGGACATGAGGAGAGCAGCCCTTGTTCCCCACTGCCAGATCACTTTTATTCAAGTACATCTGCAGGACCTTTGCCAGCAAATTTATCTCTATTTTTATTTTTTCTTTAACTGCTTCCTCTCATCAACTGGAGTGATAGATCATTATCAAGCTACGTTATAGAAATGTTAGGAGAAAACATGTAATCCTGGTTACACTCTATTTTATCTTAAAAGCTTAAAATGCTCAACAGAGGGCAACCAGGAACGTCTGCTGAAACACATTGTGTGATAAACATCCTAATGAGATCAATGCAGTTGCTTTTTCCTCTAATAAGGACATTCCTACTCTACTGTAGGTCACAGAAATTATTATGCTAAACCCCACAGAAGTTAGGATGAAGTTAGGATGTTTTTCCACCACTTGCCAGTTTTCAAGGTAAAAAAAAAAAATTAAAACCCCCTTTCAATTCAGGTTCAACATATAGGGCTATTCCTGCATCCTTCAGCCTCACTGTAAAACTTTAGATGGAGTTTTTTTCTCCTCAGCCAAACTGATTTCTCTGTCCCTGGTTTTCCATGAAGACCTTGTACCAGTCGATCCCTATTACACAGCCACCAATTACCAAGAATTCTTGAAGCATTCCTTTCCAACAGTTGCACACAATGCTGATTCATTCATTCAACATTTTCCATACATTTTTATGTAGCAGTTTTCCTGCTCTCAGCAAGAGCTGTGTAGGTGCTCTTGCACAGCCACAAGGAAGTTTGCTGTGCTTGTCCCTGTGCAGCTATTCTGTGTGGATGAAGGATGAAGGGAACATCCAGGGGAAGTTAACACTGAGGGCAGTGCATTTGATGTAGAACTGCACCTTGGCCTGTTGGCAACAGGGATACAGCAAAGGCCATCGAGTCTGTTCACACAGCAAAAGTGAAATGTATGAAAGTGGCCATGACAAGTTATCCAGGAAATAATTATTTAACTCTCTGCTGGAATAAATAACAATTCATTATTTCTAGCTACCTGGCAATGATGAGGCTCAGCTCACCAACATGTCAAGTAAATTTGTTTTATAGTTGCTGGAAAGAGTCAGGTACATCCAGAGGTACAGGTCAAAACCACACTTGTTGTCTGCAGTTGTCCATCTCTCTCCATTTAAAGCAGACGCACGAGATTACTTTAGACTTGACCCCAGCCTTTATCATGCCAAAAAGTTAGGAGATGTTAACCAGCTTCAGTGACAAATGCAAACACGAAACTACCTGACCTATCTTGTCATTCCTGGCTCATGTTGGCCCCTTCACAGGCACATCCTGCAGGTTAACAAACACGTGGACCTTCATCCCTCTCCCAGGGAAATCCTTGACCACTGGTGCGATTTTCAAATGAATAAGTATCCAAAACAGCCAAAAGGCAACCAGAACCATCTGGCACCTCTTTCTGATGACTCGGGGCCTGTGCTCCTTTCCATTACAGCTTTGGGTTTCTAGTTTTCATCTGGCAATTTAAAAGAGACAAGAACAAACTGAAAGTGTTTCAAGAGACTTATATATTGTAGAAGTAATAATAAAGAATAAGAGCAATGTTCCTAACACAGATTTATTCCTTCCAAGTAAATCAAATTAAGGAAGGATTCATAAGGGTGCAGTAGAAAAGTGTGACTGCTATCAGAGAGCTCTTCTGTGTGGAGGAGCTTCTGGTAGTGGACAGGCTGTTCTGAGTTCCTTCAGTATCACCCCAGCAGGTTTTCAGAGAATCACAGTGTGGTTGGGGTTGGAAGGGACATTTAAAGGTCACCTGGTCCAACCCCATGCAATGAGGAGGAATATCTTTAACTAGAAAAAGTTGCTCAGCCTCATCCAACCACGACATGAATGTTTCCAGGGATGGGGAGCCTACCACCTTTTTGGACAAGCTGTTCCTGTGTTTCACCACCCTCAGCTGGGCATCTCTGTCAAGACAAAGGACGGACAGAAGGAAAGTAGAAAAGGCTCTACCTTCACCTTCTGGTTCCCCTGCACATCCCTCAGGAATGAAAATACAAGACCTGTCCCTCCCAGACCAGCTCCACTCCACTTCCCTCCTAGACTATATTTTGCCTTTACGTCCTTTTCGACCCTCCTTCATTCTTTTTCCTGTCTTCAAGCTCTTCCTTGCTCAAATGACCCCTTCTCTCACAAGGTCAAGTTCTCATTTGGTCCATCTCAGATCCCATCCCAGTTCTTCTGGGAAAAGAGTAATAGATCTGCTGCCCAGCACAGCTTTGTCCTCAGCTGTCCTAAACAGCACCCAAGGACACAGTGGTGTCCTTGAAGCTGATGAGTAATACCCACATTGGCTGGGATCACACACCTCCCTAAGTGGGGATGGGTGTTGCTGGAATATGAGGGGGTTACAGACAGTGCGAGCACTGGGAGATAATTTCACGTCACAGCTCATCTATCTGCATTTTTCTTCTCTCCCCTCCCCCAGGAGCAGGACAAAGGCACAGCAATGACATAGCTTTGGCACTGGCAGTTCAGGCAGGTGAACTGGTGGCTGCTCCCCAGCCCCATGAAATGGATGCAGGGATAAAAGGCACCGCTTGTTTTGGATGCCCAGCCTGGGGACCAGTGGGATGGTTCACTCAGGAGGAAGGTGGGTGGCTCAGCACACCTTGAAGGTGACACAAGTTCACCTTCCAGCAGGCACAGGGTCCCTTCTTCCTCCTCACTATTCATTGCCCTTTGAGTTTGTGCCCTGCCCTGCCCAGGATTCCAAATCCTTGAGGCAGCACCTTGGGATCATCCTCTGCTTTTCACAGCCTGTTGCTGCCAGTGGATCTTGCCTGGTATTACAGAACAAAAGGTAAAGATGCATCTGGTTCAGGATGAAGGGTGATGGTAAAAGCAATCACCACAAAGGTGATAGGTTAAACATCTCCTTTTGCAAGCAGAGGGTACACCGCTTTAAGAGGGGAAATCCAAGCTCCTGAATCGCATGGTGCAGCTGTGGCCTTCCACTCTGCAAACTAGGACAACATCTAAGTCTCTGACAGTTGCTAAGCCATGAGGAATATCCAGGTCCAATTTAAAAAAAATTGTCCTTGTGTCTGTGGTCTTGTGCACAACTACTGCTCATCCCAAAGGATTTTTTTTGTGCCAAGGAGAAATGTAGGAATGAATCACTGAAATGTAGGAATGACAGAAGTGCCTCAAGGGAGTTTCACAAAACACCAATATTTGGATATATACAGTTAAACACTCACACTGATGCATACAAGAACGTGTTTGAAGAACAAATTTACTGTCTCTCATATTTGGCAATCTCTAGGAATCTGTATCATGAATGCTTTTAACCAATGAATACTACATATTAATTCTGATTTCACTCACAGCTCAAACTCCATGTTAAAAATGCTCAAAGGAAAGGAAGAAAGTTACAAAGAGCATAAAAAGACAAGAAATGCTTTTTTCAGTGAAGACCAGTGGTCCATCTAGTCCAATGTTCAGTCTCTGTCCAGTTTTAAATTAAGATGCACCAAGACAGTGTCTTCCATGACACTCCTGGAAGATGCCTTTGGAAGTCTCAGAGTATTGTTGATTTTCCAGCTCTTCAACAAACAAAAAAGTGAAATGAGCTGCTTGGAAGAAGGATTAATGAATTAAAGCTATCTTGTACCCTGGTGAAATTCAAGAGAGTTTTGTTATCTCAAGAGGTCTATGGCTTTCTCCAAATGGAGTAAACAGGACAATATTCCATCAGAATGCTTTCTGTCTCTTGAGAAAGCTTAACCTGAAGCTTCCTTGAAGTCCATGGAGTTATAGGTTAAACAAGATCCTAATTAGTAAAGTAAAATAAAAAAGCACACAACACTAAAAAGTAAGAAAATCTCTGTTCTTGTCTTCTTCCCATATCAACAAGGGCAAAATATATAAAACTGCTTGGAAAACTTCATCATGTGCTTCATATGCACAAGTTGGAGAGTTCTGGGAAATAAGAATGGGATCCAATGACTGTCTCTAACAGGAGATCCTAAAAGGAGGACACAGGTTTTCATTGACAGGTTTGTGGGCCCTCTTGCTTTGTGAGCATCCCACTGTGTGCCTCTTCTAATTGTTTTCCCTACACTACTTGAAGTTCAATAAACACAAGAAATAGGAAGGAAACCTGCGAGGAAGCAAAAAGGATTGGATTTGCCTGGTCTTATTACTCCATTTAAAGGAAATGTTAAAAAGCAAACAGTAGAGAACAAAAAGAGAGGAGTAAAGCAGATCCACAGGATCATTTAAGCTCTTACAATCTGAAGTTTCAATAATAACACAGAAAAGGATGCTTTTTTCTTTTTAAATTATGTTTTATGTTGGCAAACATCTCTTTAATTTTCTCTGTCTCTGCTCATACTGGTTTCTCTGGGGACCAGCAGCCAAAGCACTGAAACGCTGCAAAATGTTTTATCAAAGGCAAGAAGAAAAGAAGTAACTGAGAATCAGACAGAGCCAAGCGTGATGTAGCAAGATTTTGGGGCTAGTGTGGTTTTGAGGTTAATATACAGTGAAGCAGGATTAACTAAGCTCAGCCTTTGAATGCAGCAAGATGCTGCTGTACTCTTATACAAGTCCTATCAGGAACTTCTACTCTCACAATGCCCGATAAGATATAACAAGGCGCTGCACAAAGGAGACACAGCTGAGAACACTTAACACTTCTAGCTGAAAATTCCTCTCTTCTAAGAGATAATTAATCAGTTTCCCCTATTTTTTTGAGTCGCAAATTTGGCATTGTGAGGCAATTTCTCTACGGTGAAGCAACCCTCCCTTCTCTCCAGCACACACTGATTTTTAATCAGTTTGGCCATTTGTTAGCTGGAGAGAGCCAAAAAAATGTCTAGTTTCAGATGCTTTCCCTTTTTTTTTTTTTTTTTATATTGGACTAGAATATGGGAAGTGGAAGTGGGAACGAGAGATTTAAGTAGGCCTGTGTTTATGCACTAAAATCTAACTGAAGCTGGGGATCTGCTGACTCCCACCCAAGGTACTTTTGAATTCAGTACATCCAAAGAGATTTTTCACCCCCACATATGAACATCAGCAGATAGCTTTTGTATTTATAAAAATCTATCTCAAGGTCACCTTGTAACCTGCGCCTTTCACAGTAAAATCTTATGCTCTTAGCAGCCCACAGAGTCAAAGGTGTTGTCATGTGTGGTCCTGTAACAGGTTTTTTTTAATTCTTATTCCAGTTAAAAAAGTAAAGCTCATGGCATCATCTCTAAGTGTTCAAAAACATGTAGATGTGGTACCTGGGGACACGGTTTAGTGGTGGACTTGGCAGTGCTGGGTTAATGGTTGGACTCATTGATCTTGACGATCTTTCCAACCTAAATGATTTTTTGATTCTATGATGTCCACTTTGGGTTTCTTATTGCCTTCCATCACTGGAGAGCTCTCCCACTGAAAGTTTGCTGACATTACGAGGGTCAGATTTCTGTATTTTTTCAGTCATACTCTGTGGGAGAGGGTGTCTTGTGTTGTCTCAGGCGGCACAGGGCACATTTGCAATGACAAACAAGTGATAAAACCCAGAGAATTTTGTATTTTCCCTAAACCTTCATCTAAAGATTGCAGGGGCCACTAACAACTGCTACTGGTCAAGCTCTGCATGCCTGGAAAATTATCTCAACGCAGCCTCTGTGCTGTGGAGGACAGGGAGGACCCACACAAAGTACAGCAGATGCCGAGGTCTCGGTTCAGGCCGTAATCACTGGTCACCAGCGAGGTTCTGGCACAGCCCAGGACGCTGCTGTGCAAGGTGCTGTGCAAACACACAGCTGGAGAAGCTGCCCGTTTTCAAAAAGTCTTCCCATCTGATGCTGGATTTTCTTCAGTCACTGAATTCACAGAGTGAACTGGTGATGCTGCCAAAGGAGAGGTCCCTTCCCTCTCCACCCTGAGACTTCATCTCCTCCCTGCCAAGCTTGGGAGCAGTAGTTCATGCGGCATGTGGTGAAACGGATTGGAGAAATAATCCAAGTTTATGCAAACTCAACAGGAGGGGAAAAAAGGAAAAAAAAAGAAAAGAAAAAAGATTTAATCCCCTCATCCCCTCCTTGCTGCCAGCTGGCAAAGGGTTTCTTTAATTTTTGTGCTCAGACCCCACAGTCTGGTGGTAATGTCAGCAATGCTACACCTGAATGGCTCCATCCTCAAGGTGGCTGTATTCCACAGCTGAGTATTTGTCCTTACTTCAACTACACAATTAACTTCAAGCAGAGCTTCTAATTTGGATGTGCCTCTTCAGCCAGAACAACGCTCAAAACACGAGAGTCATAATTTAGGCTCTGGGGTCCTCAGGCTGCCTGACCAAAGCTTCAGGATGGAAATACCAGGACTAGAGGGCTGCCTGCTCCAGGAAAGGAGAAAAACAGGGCACCTCTGGAGGGCAACTTTGATCTTACGTGGACCGAATCTCATTCATTCAGGGATTCTTTCTCAGGGATTTTAGTCCTCCTAAAGCCTCCAGTGTCCCAAACCTTAGCTGAAGTACCTTCCTAAAATGCTTAAAGTTAGGTTATACGTGTAGCTAGATGTTAACATAGTGCTGCTGTTAAGAATGAACTCAAAATGTCAAGAAAGATGAATATTTAATTACTCTGTAAAAGGACTTCTGGAGAAATGCAGAATATTCACTGTAAACAATAATAGCATCAACAACCATCTTTTCAACTTATTTGAGATGTTTTCCTGCAGGACAACAAAACGTTTCTCCCCAAATAGACATTTTACAATTACTTTAATGTAATGGATGTTAAAAAAAGAAAAAAAAAAAGAAAAAGAAAAAAATCTTTTTCAAAATCCCCTGCAGTGCAAAGTGATTTTTCAATCTATATCAGTATAGTCTATTTGGAAAGGTTTCGATTCTGGCAGAACAGAAAGGATTGGACTTTTGATTTTAAAACAAAAATGCAGCAGATGGTGGGACCTTGTGGTATTTAGCCACCTTTGGACTTCAAACAAATATTTAGGGAAAAATTCTGATAGAGTAAGCCAAAGAGTAATTGGATGCTAAAGCACTTCCAGATGATGGAATCTCAGCATTTGTCTTCGGAGCACTATGCAAAAATCTCTGTCTCCCTGCTGCAATAAACTGCCAATATCTGGCAATCTATTTTGCAGGGGGATGGCATTTAATTCCAGTTCCTTCAGTGGGAGCTAATTCCTTATTCAGATTAATGTATTTTACTTCTTTTGCAACTGTCTAATAATAATTTTCAAAAAAAGAGTTTTTCAAAACCCTGTCAGAGATTTGGAGTGAGACAAAGTTGCAGTGGACTTGAGAATAAGCCTAGATTTTGCCCATGGAATTATTCTGGGAATTTTTTTCTCATGTCAGTGCAAGTGCAATTATTCCTTAGGTCATTTGGAAATGCTTCACCCGACGTAACTCTTTTCTCCAAAGATCTCTAGTCTACGATGTCTCTGAAGGGTGAGTTCATCCCCTCCTAATGTAGATGTTTAGAAAAACTGAAATGCACTTCTTCTGAAGGTTCACCCTTCTCTCCTCTGATTGCACAATGGGCCCAGTTTAAGTTAGATGCTGAATAGAAAAAGGCTCAGATCAGAGGAATTGGATCCCATCTTTGGGATGAGTGATCCTACAGTGACTCTCTTCATGAGCATCCACAAATTGCGACATCGTGTAACCTCAGTGGTTGGTCACAGCCTGGCTCTGAAGACCAGACCAGGTCCCATCCACTGCAGCAAAGGTCCTGACATTGTGGACATTTGTCAAGAAAAGGTCTGACTCCATAATTAATTTCACAAATATCACCAGACTGTTCCTAGACACCTGGTCTGCAATCATGGTCAAATTGGACAAAGAATAGTAGCAATGGTCCAGCTGAATATCCTGTTCAACTGAGCTTTAAAAATGTTTGCTGCAATGATCTTTCCCTGGCACAACCAGAATATAATTAATAAATGACAAAATTCAACATGGATGAAATGGAGCCAATTTGTGACACTAGGAGTACTAGGATATTTGAATTTGAGGTGCTGGGGAACAATCAGACAATTCATCTGTCAAAAATCTGCAGTCATCACAAGCCTTCAGAAGAAGACCTATGTGTTTCTAGAAGGACAACAAAAGGACCAAAGCAAAACAACAAACAAGCTTTCCCTGATAATTTAACACATCATCTATAGCCTCCAAAGCGGTGTTCAAGCTCAACATAGAGAGATGTGTTTGTCCTGCAGAGCTTAACTTGCAGGAAGGTCAAGGGTGAAGGAGAACATCGAGTACTGAAATGTCCATCTTTACAAAGCAGTGTCAGAGTCAGAAGTGAATGTAAGTGCCCTTTCTCTGGGGGCTGCAAAATCCCAACTTCAACATCAACTTTGTCTTTGACCTTGGTCATATCATTTAAGTGCTTCACCTTCACTTTTTGATTTGCAAAACTCAGCTAACTGGAATCTGTTCCAAAGGAGGACCCTACATTGCCCTTTGGGCACCAGAATGCAAACAAAACTCTTCAGAAAATGGCATTATTTTCTGTTTGGTTTTCTAACTGCTCTGGTTCCGTCTGTGTAAATTCTCTGACTCAGCTGCTGCTGCCATGTCCTCCTTGTTTAATATTATCTGTGAACTTCACTCCTGTGCAATTCAATTCTGTTTCCCGATAATTAATAGAGATGTTAGATGAGACCAGACCTAACACAAATTCTCCAGATACCCTGCAAGATACCGTCCATAAACTTGTTACATTATCATTTATCATGGTTCTTCGTTTACAATCTTTCAGCCAGTTTCCAACCCACATGACTGATTTTCCATTTAAGCCAATCTGAATTAATTTTTCTGTTATGGTTCCCTCATAATCCTGCACAGCCCAGGGAATGGGTTAGACTGACCTTATAAACCTTTTATGTCTTTGACCTCTTGATGTTGCAAGAAAGAGGTGTGAGATTGCTCATAAAACTCCAACAAGCTCTCTGAATTTCCCCAGCAGTATCACAGCCCTCCTCTACGGTGAGAAAATCAGTGTAAGGGAGAAGTCACAGCAGAATATGAATTCTTGAATACATTGGTCCTGCACCGAAATGACCATCCCACACCCCAAACTGCTCCTTCACCAAACAGTATCTGAAATGTCATCCTTTCTATCCACTGTATCCTGGTTGAACAGGCTCTAGGAAAACCCTATTCAAGTGGTTTAAGGGTGGACCTACGTTTCTTTGAGCTTCATCCTGGGCTATTCTCTATCCTGGTTGCCTTTTTTAGCTGCTTTATACAAAATGAAAACATGTCCCATTCTGCCTTATATTTCCTTGTTGTTTTTACTACTTCAAAAAGTAATTGGGTTTTCCACAAGAACAGTATCAGAATCGTTCCTAAAGGAGCTTTGTTCAGATCTGCTAAGTAGTGACAAACGACCTGTTTTAACTCGCCTTTTGAGGTGAATATTGTGATAAAAAGAGGATGGACCATATGCAATTACAGCATTTGGCATTTATATAAGACAAATTCCCCTTCAAGGATGTCTTCTTTCTCCCACCTACAAAATCTGATATTTGAGGCAAGAAAATGGTAAAAGTAAGGATACAAGCTTTATTCTTTTAGGATAACCCCCCCCAACAAAACATAAGAAAAGCAAAAAAAAACCAAACCAAACCCAAAGCACTCTTTTCTCTAAAATTGAATTCTCGAAACCAAAACATCAAATACTTCATGAGAGCAGGGGAGCTCTTAAGTTTATCAAACTTGAGAAATTTATTTTAGTGTATATACCTAAAACCTAACACTTGTGCTAATCTTGAAGCCTGGAGAAAGGAAAGAGTGGAGAGAAATTTGCAAATCTTCAAAAATGTCCACGTTTCTCTGCTGGTGTCCCAAATTTTTCTGCAATTTACAATGATAAATCTGTTGTGCATCAACTGGGTGACCAGTGTTTTCTATGTGCACATGCGAAATCAGTTATGGACAGGAAAATTAAGGTGAGTTAACAAAGAAACACTACTAGAGCATTTATTACCACACATTCCAGCCACTACTGAGGAGAAATGGGTATTTTAATCTGGATGTAAAAGTCTACGTGTTGAAATCTCTTTTGGGGGATGTTTTGTACTTATCTGTGAAAAAACTCTGCCTTCCTTGGTAAGAGTCAAGAACATAAACAAACTGAAGTGTGGCTTTTAGGGACAAAAATGCATGTGAATATTTCCAGGTTTCACCTATTCTGCACTGAATTCGTTAATGTATTTGGTTAATGAATCAAAATCTGCTCTAGGAAACCATCCTGAAAAATGGTTAGGAAATAGGTGATTTATATTTAAGTCACAAATCCCATCAAAGAGATGGAGTTGCATAATGAAGTACTGCTAACAACATCTTTCTTCTTAATGAACTGCAAATGTTTTTACAAACTAAACCTGCTTGGAAAACTGGAGGCCAGGATCACTTGGCCCATCAAAGCAGTGTCTTGTTCTCCAGTGAAAAACGACATTAACAAGAGCCAGAGCATCCTCTTGGGGGTACATTCATGTCCAGGAGGTCTGGGCTGTGTCCTCAGCCATGCAGGGTTCCTGCCTGGCAGAGCCCGATGGCTGTGATTTTCCTTCCCTGAAGTTTGAACATGGGAAAACATTTCCTTTTAAAGTGATTTTGGTTTTTTTTATCTCCTTCATTTTCTAACCCAAAGTATAATATAAGAGAAAAAGAGAAAAGAAAAAAAAAAGAAAGCATTTTGTTAGGGGCCTGTCAAAATGAAACTAAGGGAACCTGCCCTTCTTTTGTCATCCTCCAAAATGAAATTAGGGGCAGTGCAGACAGTGTTTCACAGATGCTTTTGGTTTCGGGAGTACTGAACCTTCTGATAGAAAAAGATTAATCTGAAATTTTATGGGCCAGCCCTACATACAGCACAGATAACACATGATTTAGCACAGCTAATACAAGATTTAGCACAGAAGCAGCAAAATGCTTCATGGCCACTGCTGAGTCGTAGCACCCTTTAGGGAAGCTGTTGACACGTGTGCAAAAATGCACCATAGATGTGATAAGAATAACACCTCCCCACCAGACTGACAACACTACAGTAATGCTGGTGGAAACAATTACACAGAGTGTAAGAAAAGCAAGACCCTGTCTTCCACAAGGGCAACTTTTCTGTCTTGTCTCAGTACCAAACCTGGGCATAAATTTTAGGTCCCCCCGAACCAGTCCTTTGAGTGGTGTTTATGTTCCTTATATATTGTGAGAGCATACACATCAGGTGTTTGGGCTTCCCTGTGGAGGTATTCAATGGCACCTCCCAGGTCTCCTATCAACTGAACAAAGAAACAATTATTTTTTTAAATAGCGCCTATTTAATCCCACTTACATATCCTTTTTAGGTGGGCTGCATCACAGTGACAGTCTCTGTGACGTGCTTTGCATTTAAAGGTGTGGGGCAGATAGGCAGAACTGCCCTTTACCTTTTCAGGTGCCCTCACAGCAGACAGGCAGGCTTTAGGGCTTGTGCATCTGAGATTTTTAAAGAAGAGTTATTCTGTGAGACACCAAAACATTTGCCATCATATGTACTCAGGAAGCATTACACACCTCTGCTGCCGACTAACTTTTCCATCTTAGTTACAGACCATTATCGGACCAAAACCTTCTGCAATATTGGCCAGGTAGTGACATGCCAGTCTGACAACCCATGATCACCCAGCAGCTCCCTGGCTGTGGTACCAGTTTGCTGGCAAGGGTGGAATGAAGGAGGGCATGTGTGGTGGCAAAATATAAAACCAGTGAGAAAAGCTGATCTGGCCAACTCTCTCTGGCTGTCTGGTGTCTCACAGAGCCACTGTTGGCCATGCAGAACTGGCATTGTGCAGGAATTGCTCACCAATGTGTGAGTGGTGTTAAGGAAGAAAAAAAAGCTTCAGCAAAATTTCTGTTCCATACTAGAGCTGCCCACCAAGAAATTATTGCCAGTTTGCCCTTGAGCTGATTCCACAGTAATTCTTTTAAGTTGGAAATCTTCCCGCTGCCACCAGGTCACCCTTGCTAGTGTCATCAAAGATATTCAGCACTCCACCCAAAGCTCTTGCTCCCAAATGGCTTGACCAGTGTAAAAGTGAGGCTAATTCCCACCTAGTGAATCCAGGGCTAGGACGATGACACGTGCCACTGCACGTGATCGTCTCTGCAATGCTCAGGAGCTCTGTCACTGCTCTCTGCCTTTGCAGGATGCCTCACAGCCCCACTTCCAAGAACTTCCTTTAGCTTCTATTCTCGACATGAGCATCTTGCACCTTGTTAGGTAGGAAAACAGAGAAAAGGACTAACACAGTAAGAAAGAGAGGTTTGATAGACTTTATAGTTTGCCCCTTTAGCCTCCTGTTGCCTTCCCATGTCCTTTTCATCACACACAGCACCTGCTTTCCTCCATCGCTGAAGACTTTCTTTCATCTGTTTTTAAAGCTGTTTCACAGCTCAAGTCCCAGCCACGTCTCACTGTTTGCTCTAGGAGGGTGCAGTGGATGTGGGGCCTGCATAAATTAAAAGCTTTCAGTAGAAATGTGAGATCATGATTTTCCTAACTCAATTCACTTGGAAAACCAGTTAGCCGGTTTTTTCACTGTGACATCTGTAATAACCACTATGCATAGTGCAAAGAGGTCTCTTATCCCTTAATGTCCGAAGAGGTTTAATACATATTTTGCTCTTAGATTAGGGTCAGCCTTACCTACATCATTGTTTACCAGCTAACAAAGATATGCATGTAATATGCGTAGACACAAACATGTAAAGGATGTTAAATAATTTAAGATTTTTTTGGCCATGTTTATTAATCTAATTTTGTCCTTACAAAGTTCTCCTCTCCTCTCATTTCAGAGCCCTCCAACACCTCACACAGCCAATACAGTAAAGGGGCTCCAAAGGTATTTTGTAAAGGTGTAGGGTACTATGTCAGTGTAGAAAATTGCCAAGTGTTAACCAAATATTTAATAAAGGATATAAGTATTTTGTTTATATCCACAGAGGACTGTCTGTTGCAGGAAGATGGCAAAGTGCTACTGGGCTTTCTTCCTTTGGCAAGCAGTTGACATCTAAGATCCATGGAGATGAGCCATTGACTGAAGGGGTTTTGCAATTGCATCTTCCTTTGCTCTCTACCTAAACAACCTTCCAGTTGCTCCTCTATTATTATTCACATCAAAGCCTGGCATTGCACGAAAGGCCACGTCCTCCAGTAAGTGCTGACAAAACTAAAAAGTGGAATAGCTGGGAAGGGTGGTGATGGCATGAAGCGGGTGACCAAGATCACCCAAAAGGTCAATGGAGAATATTTTCTTTGCAGTCTTTGCTGGCTCCACCAGCCCATCCAGGCGAGGAGGGTGAGGAGCCCTTCCTAGTCCTGCCAGCAGTATGGAAACACAGTTGGAAGAACAAAAGGGTTTTTTTTTCTCAAGTTTTCCAACCTGTGAGACAGAAGATGCTACCAGCCTTCAAACATTTTCAGCTTGCTTTCATGCTACTGAGCAGCTGCTCCGAGCTCAGCCTGCCCAATCCTGTCTTGATCTGAGAGGCTGAGATGAAAACTATCTGCAGCCTCCAGCCTTCCTCTTCTGATCTTCTCCCTGCACATGTTTTATTATTTTGCTTTGACTTAGCAGCTTTTGCCAGCCATGGAGCACTTCACAAGATTCTGAGCCATGGGCTTGGATTGGGATGGGGGGTATCACAAATGGGTATAGAGCCACATTGCCTCCAAGGAAACATTTGTTCCTTGGAGTTAATCTTGAACTGATTTTACTGAAGGAATAATCAGTTTTTGGATATTGCTGGTGCACAGATGCCTACTCTGATGTAGGTGGGCCCTGGTTCTATATCCTCTCTGTCCCATGGAGGTGGCCTGTGCCTCAGGGACATCTAAGGAGGGATTAATCTTAGAGCAGTGGGAAAGAATCCACGAATGCAAATGGAGCAAGACTCGTTTAAAAGTACAGCTGTTAGTGTGACAAAAATTGAGAATCTGGTCAGTAGCAACTCTGCAATTAGAGGTTTCCAGATGTTCAGTGAATGCAAGTAACTTTTCTGCTTAAACAAGAGCAGATTCAATATCAAGCTGATGTGTTTGTCACAAATGTGGTAATAGAGATCTCTGGTTTATTGGTTGCTGTTTAGCATAGTGTTCATAAATGACTGATAATTAATTGAAGGCAGTATTACAGAAACCAATCTGTTGAAAAAGATTCCTTTAAATCAGCAGTTGTCATATTCATTCTGATCTTACAGAGGCAAGTTCTCAGTTATTATCTTTTCTCAGACAAACTAGCAAATAAACATGAAAAGAAACAGTAAAGGTGAAACACCAGAAAAAAATGTTTTCATGTTTTTTTCCCGTCTGGATAAAGACTGCATTCAGAAATAATATATTTTTTTTCTTTTTTTTTCAGGAATAGGAGAGCAAATTTTCTGGGATTTTTAACAAATTAGGGTCAAAAAAAAAAAAAATCTCTTCCCTCATATTTGACTCTACATGAGAAGTAATCCCCATGTAAATAATAATTATGTTTATACCAATAAATAAACTATGTCTCAGACAACACTTTGGTCCTGGGGCCAAGGGCACAATGTGTCCACTTCTAAGAACACTGCACACTGTTACGATGAGGACAGAGTAGATATACCAGCTAGAAGTGGACCTTTTCCCATGCTGTCCCTCAAATCATGACCAGGCACTGTTCTGGAGGTCCCAACTGACAAAAACAATGCCAACTTGTGCCAAAACTTGAGATTTAACAGTTTGATGACTGATGGTCAGTGTAGATTTGCTTAACCTATGCAGTTAAGGCACAATCCAGACCTCAAGCACAGGACACCATTTCTGCATCCTGGAGTGAGGAAAGCATGAGGAATCTTTCTCCAGGACGTATCTCAAAAGTCTTCATCAAGACTTCATACACACAGCTTTGTTTTCCTGCTCCGCCACGGTCTATCTGCATGACCTTGGGCAAGTCACTCCCTGACTGGGCTGCAGACTGCAGCGTAGCAATAGCTGTGAACAGCCTAGACACTGTCCCCAAAACAACAGGAGCCAGCATTTTCCTACAGCCTGTTTCACCTGAGCTAGCCTACAATGACCCCTGTGTTGCCAGAGTGGATTTTAAACACATCTCAGGCATTGGAAACCACGCTGCAGTCTGAGCTCTGAATGTGAGTGCCTTTTCTCTGCTCCTTCTCTGGCGAGTGGAGAGACCAAGGCTTCCTGACTCACAGAAGGGCAGAGAAGATAGAAGTATTCAGGACTACAACCTCTTCCAACACTACAGCAAGTAATGGTTAAACAAACATCACCCTCCACATACAGATTTCCTTAAGAAAAGTTCAGCAGTTTCATCAAATTTTGCAGCCCAATAAGAGCTGTTTCAAAACTAGAGCAGTTTGCTTAAACCTGCTCAGACGGCTCCAACAAAGTTCCCATGGGAGACCTATCAAGGGTTCGCCCTCAGTCAGCCTTCAGTCAGCTTTACCTGAAAAAAATGAACAAATTTGGCCTCCATCAGGACATGAGAAGAGGGATGAAGTGAGAGCTGTTTACAAGGCTTGGGGGAAATGAAAAACTACAAGTTGTTTTTGCAGCTCCCACATGGAGCAGGAGTGAGGTTGGAACAGCTCAACATTGTCATTGTGGTTTCAAACCAGTACAGTTTGACACTTGTCCCATGTCAGCCGCAGACTAAACACATCAGTTTGTAAATCCCCATATTGTTCTTAGAAGAATTTTGTTCAATCTGAGGCCATTATTAAAAGAAAAAGACAGCAAAATCTACCAGTATTAATCAAGCAATGTGACCTTTGAGAAAATGAGGTAACCTAGAAGATCTGCTGGGTCCTAATGATGCAGAAAAGTTTAGCTGAGACGAATCCCAAGGGCATGGACCAGTGAATGTGATGAGCACTGGTCCACACAGAATAAGAGCAGGCAGATTTGGTCCTCTTATTTGCAGTTCCATGAGGTTTAGCCACAACCACTCCTTCATATCACAACTCAAGAGCAAAGAAATGAAAACCTGCATAGATACAGCCACAGGGGTTGTTTCCCCCTGCTGAACACCCAGAAACTGATCTACCCTAGTGGGTGCAGCATCTGAGATATTTCTGATTAAGCACAACTGGACACCTCAGAACAAGCAACACAGGCCTGGATTTCTACAGCCTTTTCTCAGAGGTGCAAGGAGAGGGAGGTCAGTAAATAGCCCATAAGCCTCAATTAAACCAAGACTTTGCTCATGGCTTGAAGGAGAGCACACACCTTCCTAACCCATGGTAGATGGGACAACAGACATGACAGGGATGACCTAAAAAATTAATCTATACAAAATAGTAATTTAATCCCAGCAGCTGGAGCCAAAGGGAACAGAGGAGGTGAGTCTCTGGGGACACGCCATCGCTGAAGACCAGTGCAGGTTCAGGGCTGACCGCAGTTCCACAGCAAAGTCCTTACCTTACCAGAAGACAAACAATTGTGGCAAAGTGTATTTCTTTTTCTCAGTAAAAGCAGGAAATCTCCTTATCCACAGAAATGGGTTGTAATTGCCAGCTTTTCTCTGAAATGCAGTCACAGATTTTGGTGGCTTTACGTTCTTTCACTGGAAAGTGGGTAGAAAGCTGCCTGCTCTGTCCCACTTTAAGCTGAGGTACTTCAGGGCATTTATTCCTTCATCCATAAGATGATAACAACTACTTGGGGGTTTGAAGGTGCTGGCCTGGTATTTTGCAGTGCTTAGAGTCAGACATCTATGCTTCTGGAAAACCTTTCTCTCTGTGTGAATTATCTACCAAGCACTTTTATTCCAATAGGTCACTAATCCAGACCACATATCTTGTCCTTTGCTTTTATCTTTAAAAAAGGAGGAGCTGTAGGCACTATTCTAGTAAAAAAACACATTGCAAGTGACCCCATCCTGGTTTTGCAAAGCTCAGTATAGTGTTTCTCTACACAGGAAAATTAATCTGGATTGAGAGAGTAGGATGACAATTTCTTTATAAAAGTGTTACAATTATGTTAGTCTAGATTATCAGTGTTCTCCACTGAACTACCTTAATCTTAACTTTAAAAGTAAGCAAAATGGAATGAAAGCACTTTAATTCTGCAACAGCAGCATTTTGCAGCAAACTAGAAGATAAAATTTGTTCAGGGATATTTAATTCATAATAATTTGTTTTTCTGAGCACTCCTTGCCCTCAGTACTTTCCAGCAGCAGCAAGGACACCTTTTCATTTCCACACACTCTGCTCAAACAGCCACAACTCTGCACAAAGCTGTAACATCTACAGCCACAGGACCAAATGCCAGCTGTCCCACCTGGCCCTTTTACTGAAGCAAGAAGGCCAACAAAAACAATCTATGTCTCTGCTTCAGATTTTGGGACAGGGACTGACTTTTTTTTTTTTCCTGGTAAATAAACAGTAGGAAAAAAAAATATGACTTCAGGATCCTGGTGCTGGTACTTGCAAGAGCACTACCTCCCTCATCCCTGAGGAACTCTTTGAAAAAAGGGGGACAGGTAACCCCAAAGCTCTCTGGTGTACAAGGACCGTACGTCCTCCCTGTGACCTGAGCCCTGAGTAAATAGCGTGCTAGGGACTTTGTTACACTCTGTTAAATAAACCTGCCTCTGGTGCAATGCCCAGGGGAGCACACAGATACACTGTAATCCGCAGAAAAGTTCTTTCCTGAGCCACCTGCAAACTTTGTACCTTGTTTACTCACAGCAGGTTAGTCCTGGTGAGCTGGGTTGCTCCAGATGGGAGGGAAAGCAGAGGGGCGTTTTTGTGCCAAGGAAATAGTCTTGACATAATTCCTGCCAAATTGTTTATTCTTTTAATTGGAACAACTGAAACTTCTTTCACCTTTTGCCTTGTTCCAACTTTAATGAAAGCCTCCAGCTGGTGGGATCCATCCCAAAACTCCAACCCATCCAACAGCGATGGAGTTAATAATTTTCACATCAAGAGAAAAAAAAAAAATTCCACCTCCCCTTCTTTGCATGCAGGTAAAGAAGGCAGGACACCTGAAATTGCTTCTGACCCAAACCTCCTGTGCTCCTACAGCACTGGAAGGGGCAGGCAGATACAGGATCTCACTGTGTCTTTGAGGAAAGCTTTTTCTGGGCACATTAAAGATAAATCATCCCACCACAGCAGTGAGGCTGGAAAAGGCGATAGTGCAACCCAGCTCTGAACCACCCACCGACCTCCTGTCCCTTTTCCCCCATGTATGAACCTTCAGGGCACTGCAACGTCTCCCGGTGCTCAGGTTCTCCGCTCCCTGCTTCTCCTGCTTCAGTAGCGTCCAGTCCCCCACCCTCCCTCCTCTCCCAGAACAATAGCAAGGCACCGGATTCAGCTGCTTCCCAAGGAAAGCCCAGATCACACACATTTAGATAGAGATAGATATGATTATATTTCTCTTTGCTGTTTAGGACAAGAAATGAAGTGCTGCCTCTTTAATTGGCAAAAGCATGCAGTAAGAGCATACCTTTAATTTAGTGTTGGGATAGCTCACTTGCACCCTGGCTGTTGTCTTATTGGAGAGGGCAGCCTGCCTCAGATCCTCTAGCACTGAAATAATATCATCCAGCACGCATTTCTTATCCTGATTTCTCAACACACACAGATGGGAAAAAGTATAATTATAGCCTTTGTAGTTCACCTTCATTTCCAGCACGGCTCGGTGGATCTGCAGGATCACATCAGCCTGATGCAAAATATTGCCTCCGGGTTTGGAGAGGAGAATCACCCTGCCATACCTCCCCGGGGTGTGCAAGTCCGAATACAGCTGGCTTTTGGATTGATCGAGGGAGAAAAGGCTGCTGGCTAAGCTCCTCTCGATCTTGGCCAGGCTGTGGCTGGGGGCTACCAGGCTCTCCAGGTCAGTGTCAGGCTGGAAGCGGTTGAGCAGGCTGAAGCCGAAGATGATGGTCAGGACTGCGGGCACAGTGAGGAAAAACACCGGATGCCTGCTCACGAATAAGCCCAGCTTGTAGAAAAACGACTGGAGCCCTCTGTGTATCACCTGCCGCAGCATCCTCCACCAGATCCAGCCTGCAGATGCTCCTGGCCGTCTTAGAAAGCACATGTGACATGTGTAGCTCCTTACCCCTTCCTGCCAGTTTCCCTTTCTCTCTCCCTCTCTCTCTACTACTCCTTTAAAAGACTGCAGCAAGTTGCAGCAAGACAGCCAAATATTGATCAATGGGGTGTGTGTGTGCGTGCGGGTGTGTGTGTGTGCCGGGGGTGGAAGGGACCGGGCAGGGGAGGGAAGAGGAGGAGGGGGATCCTTGCCTTTTTTTCCCTCTTTCTCTTTCCCCCCCCTGCTCTCTGTCCTCCCTCCCCCCGAGCCAGCTATCATCGCCGCCCCCCTTCCCCTCCCTCCCCTCCCTCCCGGTGCCCCCCTTTCTCCGGCGAGGCTCGGGCGTTGCATCGGGAG
>VXAY01002116.1:88559-143563 GCA_013399855.1 Oxyruncus cristatus | reverse complement strand
CCTCCCTCGCCCCCTCCTCCCCATCCCCGCCGGCTGCCGGAGGAGGGAGAGCTCGGCTCGGGGACTTGGCGAACCGCTTTCCCACAGTAGCAGTAGCATCAGCAGCCGCCGCCGCGCTCCTCTCTCGTCCCCCGGTCCCGCGGCTGCTGCATCCCCCCGCCGCACTCCCCTCTCCATCCCCCGGTCCCGCGGCTGCTGCACCCCCTCGCCACGCTCCGTTCTCGTCCCCCCGTCCCACCGCGTCCCCCCGTCGCGCTCGGCTCTGCCCCAGCCGCGCTGTGGCTCTCGGGGGGGACACCCGACACACACCGCTCCAGCACAGATTTACCCTCTCCCCTTTCCCCCCTTTTGCTGCTCGTGGTCGCCCAGGCGGAGCTGCCCCGTGCTCCTACGAGGAGGAGGGTGACCCAGGGAAAGGCTGGGGACAAGAGGAGGAAGGGGAGGGGAGCTGCTCGTTGCTGCTGCCCCACGCCCTGGCACATCTCCCCCGGCCAGCTGCTCTCTCAGCAGTGACCCAAGACAGGTAGGACAGGGCTCCTGACACCCTCCAGCTGAAAAAGAGGTTTTCCAAGCAAAGACACCAGCAGACCATTACATAAGAGGAGAAAAATTCTGCAGCTCTCCGGACCAGAGGCGAGCAGCAGAGAAATGCATTTGTAGCGGGCGAACTGCCCACCAACTCTCCAGGCAGCAAGCTCTGCCCCTCCGGGACCCTCAGCCAAGACTGCTCGGGACAGCAGATCCAGCCCCAGCAGACCTCACTGCCCCTTGCAGGAAAGGCAGGAGGAAAAGGAGGCTAGCTTTGCAGGAGCTTTATATTTGTAATTCTAAATCCTAGAAATGCAATTAAAAAGCAACCCCCAAGATAGTGCAGATCTCTGCTCAGCGTCTCTCCCTTCACCAAATTTCTGCTATAATTCCACTAGTTTTGTCAAGCAGAAATTATTTATTTTGGAATGGGACCAAGGATATTGTGCAAAGTCTGAGAGAACAAGACTTTTCCATAATAAAGCCTTACAGAAACAGAAGGGTGAGTGGAAACTGGGAAGCTCGACAATGTCAGTTAGCAGTCTCTGCCCGATTCAGAACTAGCCAAAAGGCAGGCTGTGCTCAGCTTGAAGTATTTATCAGTGTTTTGAAGAAAAAGAACCATATTCAACAATACCTTTCATGCTGACACCCCTACACACATGTTTTTACTGCTACTAATGGTTGGACTTGATCTTAGAGGTCTTTTTCAACCTTCGTCCTATGATTCTTTGTTGATGAGCAGGACATGCAAAGACGGAGCTCATCTTTGAGGGCTTTGGAGGGTACGGGTTAGGTTGCAGAGACTGTGATTCAGATTAGGGGCCTGAAGTCCTTCAGAAGTGTGGAAACATGAAATTCCTCCAGGGAAACCTACATGACTGCAATAAGTGGCTAAGATTCAAAACTGCCTTGGTAAAACTGACTTAATTTTTAGGCATTTGAATGGGTGCTGCAAGCACATCATGCCTTTCAAATTCAGGCTGTTTTTATTTAGTGGCCTAGATACTGCTGATCTGCAAATGTGGGCTGGACTTCTTACAGGCAACACAAAGGAGAGGTCTAAGGTGGGAAATTCTGCAGAAAAAACCCTATCAGCCACCTATTTGCACTTCTTAAGATATTACCTATGATGGAAATCTGCCTCAACAACCCCAGGAAATGCTAAGCTCCATTGGTACAAATTACAGCTCTTTGTCTATTTTATGATGCACTTATGCCAATGGTTGAGTGCTCCCAGTGAATAAAGTCTAAATGCAAAGGCTTTATTGAGCCTTTGTACTTAGGTGAGACCTTGGGTGGGAAGTCAGAGCCTGATTCTTAATTTCTACACGTGGAGGCTTGTAACAGCCTTTGACAGAGTATGTCACCATGTCTAAGCTATGGGTGCTGCTGGCAGAGATACCTGAGCACTGTGGACTTCAGCAGAGGCTGCAGAAGCTCTGCCTTTGGGTCCTTGACTCTTATTGCTTCTGTGGCTTACAGGGTGTTGGGATCTGGTAGGGAGAAACCTGCAGTCACTTCTCCTGGTTGTTTGGCCTTACCCAGTGAGGCCTTCACAGAGCTGGTCGTGGCTCAGGAGCTTGGCCAGATCAGAGAAGGACAGACTGGATGGGGAATTAAAGGACCTGAAAGACCGTGGGCAAGGACCCCTTTCACTAGACCAACTTGCTCAAACCTGGCCTTGAACACTTTCAGTGCCTCACCACCCTCACAATAAAGAAATTCTTCCTAATATCTAACCTAAATTTACCCTTTTTCATCTTAAAACCTTTTCCCATTCACCTGTTAGGTCACACAAAGCAATTGAGATGATTCACTTCAGCAACTGACCACAGGAATTCCTCAGGAACACAGAAGGAGTTCCTGTGGCTGGAACCACCCTGGGAGGAGCAAGTCCCTCTAGTGTCTAAATAAGATATGGCAAAGGATGTTTTTTTCTGCAGATTCTGCAGGTCTTGGACAACTCCTGTGTGCCAGGATGCTGCAGTGGAACATTCCAACACGGCATTGCTGAGGCACAGACCATGCAAAGAGAGGGCAAAGAAAGAGGTGCAGTGAAAGGTGTGACTGAGTACATGCTGTTTCCTTCCTGAGCAGCAGAATAGAGAACAGTGCCAAAGGGCATTGCCAGTTGGTCTTGCTTGTCCCTGGGAGTACACAGTAACAACGTGTAATCCAGCATTAGTGCCGGTAAAACTGGCTTAATTTTTAGATATTTGAATGGGTGCTGCAAGCACATCATGCCTTTCAAATTCAGGCTGTTTTTATTTAGTGGCCTAGATACTGCTGATCTGAAGGTGCCTGAAAGTTTTACCCCGCAGGAAACATGGATGATAAAGAGAGCAATGCATTACATTGGTCATCCCAAATGGCAAAATCCATGGAGGATCTAAAAAGTCAGCTGGAAGTATGTCTCAGAAACAAGCAGGGCATCAGCACCTTTTCTGAGAACAGTGCTGGGACGTGCTGATATTTATATCCTCTCTGGTGTCATCCAATGAATCCTCTTTAAAGGGGAATAACAGCCATGTCAGGGTTGTTAGCTGGGGGAACCGAGCGGTGCTTCACAGAGAAATAGTGAACCACAAAGAGAGATTCAAAACACTCAGTAATATTTGAAACAGGATCAGCTTGGAAAAAATGCAGCTGTATCTGAGGAAAATAATTGGAGTTGCCTATTCCCAGAAAAGAGACCACTTTGGAAACAAATGACTCGGCACAGAGAAAATAATGGGATTACAGCACAGGGCAAGGTAGACATGGTTTTGGAAAAGGCATTACAGAACAGAAAGTCAAAGCAAATCAAATTTACTCGCAGGGTATCCTAAAGCAAAGAGGGAGGTAACAGTCCTTCTAATACTCTGATGTGGCTGTATGAGTGCTCAGCTCAGAGCATTACTGAGACACAGTAAACTTGTCACTAGTTTAAATAAGAATTATTAACAGGCTTGAGGGGTTGGCATAGGTACACTGACTAGGTACTGAGAAAGGTAGATTGGGTGCCAAGGAGCCAGATTGCCATATGTTGATTCACAAGCAAGTAAAGGCACAAATGGTCCTATTGACATAGTGAATTTAGGTTGTTGCAGTTTAATAGCTGGGTGGATATAGTAAAAATTTATGGTATAAAAAGACATTAAATAGTGAAATAAAAGCAAGGGGATGATTCATAATAGCCACAGAGGCTGTGTAAAACAGACTTCAGACCGACTAGCACCTCATGTTCATACATTTATATATGATTTTTTATCTTGAACTGTGAAGGAAAAACTCTAATGTGATATAAAGTTCAGTTTTAGAAATGTGGGTTTTAATGAATCCTTTAGGAATTCTGCTTTCAGTTCTGAGCTTCCTTGAACTGCAGGACCAGTGGTGGGCATGGGTGGGAATGGGGAGTTAGAGAGTGTTTGTGTATCCTACTGGGAGATGAGAGCACTGAAGAAAGGATGTAAGAGCTGGTGTGACCCTTCAGGGGAAAAAAACCCAAACCAAACCAAAACAAAAACTGTGGTTGAATTGGCTGTTTTGTTTTTGTGTTACGTGGTGGTCTTGAAAATGGTTGAGAAAAACTTGCCAGCTGCAGAAGTGAAGGGTGTGAAACACCGAGGTACTTCGTGCCCTTTGGGGAGGATGTCAGGCCCTGTAGGATTAGAAACCTGCCCCCATTGACCTTGGGGATTTAGTACAGAAACACCTGAGACTGATTAAAAGCGCAGACAGTCATCCTGTCAGTAAAAGTGTAGTGCTAACAGCAAAAGGAATAGGTGCTAAAGAGCCTTTCAAACTCTGGTATGGGAGGGAAAAAGTTTCGTGTTATGTACTGATGTATTTTCAAATGTTCAGCTCTATTGCAAAGGTTTTATTCCCCCGGCTGGGTTCTACTTCCTTAAGTAGCTGCAGAGCAGCTGGTGAAGTTGCTAAAATACGGTCACATGAGTAAAAAGATTGCCAAGCCAGGCTTTACAAGGGGTTAATATTTGTTGGATAAACTTGGTCAATTCTCTCACATATGAAAAAGAGATTTTGAAAAACATTAGGCATAAACCCAGTGCTTTACTCTACGTTTAGCAAATTGGCAGATTGTTTTGTCTCTCCTACAAAACACAAGTTATTTTAGTTTTGAAAGGTAAAACTTGTCAATTCAAAACCCAAGTTTTTGGGAACATATTTAAAATACTGCCACCCCCCCGCCCGATTAATGCTGCAAATTTTATTAAATTTCAGGTTTTTAACAAAAAATTAGAGGGTTTCTTGAAAATTTATTAGAAAGAAATAAACAGGTTTCCCCCCTGTTTAGGTTTTCTTTTGGTTTCAAAAATATCCTCGCAATTTCTAAGTATCTACAGCTAATTCACATTGTTATGTGATGAAAGCTTGCAATATTAGCAAGGAGCTGCAGATCCGTAACAAGTAAGAGCATCATAAAATGCATAATGATAATGTTATTATATTTCTTGAGAGGACTGAAAAATTAAAATGCTGTAAGAAGACAGCTTGCAAATATAGCTGGGAGCAGCAGGCAGTTAAGTAATATGTTCTGTGTGGGTGGGGAGGTTAAGTTGTGGTTTTGTTTTCTTTTGTGCGAGAGAAAATATTGATTCATCCAGAGAAAATGGAAATGACTGAGGAAGCTACCTCAGATGAGTGAAAAAATCAAACAAATGTGCTCCCACATGTGTTCCTTATCACTCCTGGAAAAATTAAACCCCATCTTTGCAGCTCTTGCTTCTGTGCTTCCTACTATCATAAAAGGCAAACAATGAATATTCATTTCTTCAGTCACTATATGACTGGATTTTCATGTCCCTGCATATTTGGAAAAGAACTTTGAAAACAAAGGTGTCTGCTGCAATCCATCCCTAGGTGGAGATCTGTGGAACTGTCAATTATACCTGCTACCCACATCCTCCTTAAGGGCTTTACACAGGTACCAAATGTATGCTGTGAGTTTTCAAACTGACTGGGGAAGCTGCTGCAATGTATATTTTTAATGTTGCAGTTCCGAAGGAAGGCGGAAAAGCCTCTCCTAAGCACAGGAGTTCCAGCAGGAAAATAGATGGTATTAATTCTTGGTCTGACAACATTCTGGATCCTTGCCTTGTGTTATTTCACCTCCTTATGGAGAACGGACGGCAGTGTTGTTGTTTAGCCCAGAGCAGAGGGTGATGCCACACAGCAGCGTAATTTTCTGTTTACAAAGAATTAAAAGGCAATACTGTAGGTCTTGTAGGAGAGACCACCTTCATAAAAGATCCTCCCAAGAGGCTTCCTGCTTCCCCTTCACTGCAGTTGCCTCTGCTAATTTTGTCCCCTTTAGTCCGCTTTTTTGGAGATGGCCTAAAATGGCCCTTGCTTTGAGTCCTGTGAGGGCAGGAATGAATGTAGTAAGAGAAACTGTTGCAGAAACTGATGAGGAGGAGTAAAGATTCAGGACTTTATTCCTTTAAACTGATATGAAATCAAGAGGTATGCAATAAATCTCTCCTAGTGGTGTAGTTAGCTGTTTAACGTCATGAGGGCACGGTGGTTTAAACAAGAAGTAAAAAGGAACATGAAAACTAATTAATTTATTACCTAGGAAAAGTGCCTCAATATAAAGTACTTTATTATTCCTAAAAGCTGCATTGCCTTAAGATATTTATAACAGTGAACGAGAGAACACGTTTCATGAAGAGCAAACCTACATGGTCACGAGTCCTTTCAAAATGTATCAGCACAGTTTCTTTCTTTCTGTCTTTTACAGGGTAATGCAACATTTGAAAAAAACCAAAACCTTCATGCAAAACCAAAAAATAGAAAATCAAATCAAATCAAAACAAAACAAACTGAAAAAAACATGCAAACAAAACCAAAGCAACAATAACAAAACAAATCAGCAAACAATCAAAAGAGTTAAAAACAACCAAAAAACCAAACCCAACCCAGTGTGACTGTGGTCGAGGGACTGTGAAGCATTGAATGCTGCCTGCAGGGAATATGGTCCACTTCCTGCCTCTGCTGCATTGTTCCCATGGGATGCTACTCAAATGGCTCAGATCCATAAGTGTTCTGTCAACCTGGGATACCAGGGTTCATTTCTGTGAACCACTGAACATTCCCAGTCACAATGTGATGGGTGCTGAGCTGTGGATATGAGTCTCCTGGTAAACCAAGTAGTTCCAGAGTCCAGTTTCCAGCTCTGGGTCCAGCTGGCACAGCCTGTCTATGCCTATAGCAATAAAGTATCCCTGTCTCTAAAATAGGGTAGCTGCATCCAAATCAACCACTCAGAACAGTCCCTGGTTGGTGCTGGAACCTGAGCTACACTCAGGAATGCATTGGGAAAGTGTTGTTTGTTTTGGGCCAAAATAATTCCAGGCACCATTCTAAAAATTGAAGAGTAGAGATGATTGCATTCCAGTGCTTGGGAATGTTCCCTGGCATCATTCAATCTGCTGACAGAGGTAATTATAGGATGGGATTTGCCTAATAAAATGTAGATGCCAACATCTGGGACAGTTGTCTGTGTCTACCCCAGACAATGGATGGTCAATGAACAGAAACACTTGGTCATAATTTGTCTCATCACACGAGATCTACTTATCATTAAGTGGTTGTCTAATAACAGTCACAGGGACTGTACCATAAAATCTGTGTTAGATAACACTGAGTGTACGACGAGCCCAGAAAGACTGGGTCACTGCATTATGATCCACACAGGCCAATATAGACAACACAGTGCAATTATACTCTCAAAGCAGGTATTGAACACAGTACCAGAAGCAAGGCCAAGCAAAAATCTCTGGCAGAGCAATGATTCAGTCTTGAACTCATAAAAAATCCCCGAATGACCTTTTCCTATATTTTATTTAACTTCTATCTTCCCACGCTTCCTCAGGTTTTATCTTTTGGCTTCTTTCACAAGGTGTGACTAACTCTGTGTATATTTGAATATACAGGGACCTGATCCTGTTTGCAGGTCCCTTGGCAGCAATGTAAGAGCAATAGTAACAATTTGCATTTATACACTCCCTTCCACCTGATACCCTCAGAGTGCTTCACAAATACTGATTGGTTATATTTCACATTACTCCTGTGGGATGGCTATAAAATAGAAAAATAGAAGAGTGGATTATGAATGACTGGAACAGAGACACAGGCAAAGAGAAAAGAAAAACAGACTGTTAGAAAAAGGAAGGACTGTTATTTCTTCATAAAACCAGGAACTCAGTGATTTTGTCCCAGTTTACACCGGGTGGAAATTCAGTTTTCATGCCCTAAATTCCTTGCAAAGCAAGAATTTAATTCAGGACATATCTTGGTCTTAATGAAAACTCTGGATGCCCTTAACTTTTGACACAGTATATGAACTGTAGAGAGTAAAGGTTCTTGTGTATGGTACCAGGTTTTTGTTGCACTGGACTAATTTAATGAACTTAATAGCAAGAAATGTTTCTTAGCCAATACCTATGAGTGAATGATACAGATCTCCCTATCAGTAGAGACTGTAGATTTACAGAGGCCAAGTGGCTTCACAGTGGATGTGATCCAGTTTATCTGACTCAGTGTCAAGTTCCTCCCAAAAGAAGAGCTGAAATACCCAACCTGGTCAGTAGAGATAGGCAGTGTGCTCTGAAGGCCTCCAAGGAGACATCTTGCTCACCTAAATTCAATCACCTAAAACAGATAAAGTGGATCTTCTTCACAAGGGCTTCAAGGAATCTGTCATCACTACTTGCTTGGGAACTTAGGTAGTTCCTGTAGGACTGCTCTGACAGGAGCCAAAAATACAGCTGTTGCTTATAGAGTCAACCCAGGCAAACGGGGTCCTTCCTAAGGAAAAGATATATAAGAACAACCATAGAATCAATAATTGGAAAAGATCTCTAAGTTCATCAGGTCCAACCATTAACCCAGCACTGCCAGGTGCATCACTACACCATGTCTCAAAGCACCACAGCTACAGTTCTAGGGATGGCGATTCCACCAATTCCATGGGCAACCTGTTCCAGTGCTTTATCACTCTTTTCCTGAATAAATTTCTCCTCATATCCAAACTAAACCTCCCCTGGTGAAACATGAGGCTTTTTCCTCTTTGTCCTTGTTACCTGGAAGAAGAGGCTGACTCCTGCTTATCTACAACTTCCTATCAGGTAGTTGTAGAGAGGAATAACATTCTCCCTGAGCCTCCTTTTGTCCAGCCTGGATATCCCCAGCTCCTTCAGCTGCTCCTCATCAGACTTGTGCTCCAGACACCCCACCATCACATGCAAGCATTAGGGTGGCAATGAAAGGAAAAGAGCCACCTCTCTACCCCCTTGGCCCTTTGCAGAGGTTGCAGTCCTGTTCCTCAGATACCACTGCTCGCGTTGAGTGATTCACATGCTGAGCCCTGAGAATCCTCCCCCCCACTCCTGCTTGTCTTTGGCTGTGTAACCTTGTTTGGGATCAACTCACTGAGCGATGGGTATGGCTGTGTGCTGTGGCTCCATTCTCTGCATTATTCAGCGTGCTGACAGCCTTTGTTTTATCTGCAAATATCACCAACAGCGACTGCAAACTGCCTTCCAGAAGTATGGAATACCAACAGACCTAGCAACAGTCAGTGCAGAACCCTACTAAGAGCATCCTTTCTCCATCATGGTTTCCCATTTTGACAAACCCTCTTGCAGGTTTGTGAATTACCCTCTTCTCTATCTCCTTATCACGTGGCTTATTGATATGATGTGGAGCCAATTTTTTAATCAAAATGTTACACAGCAAAAAGTCAAACACCATGCTGAAGTCTAAATAGATTATATCTTTGTTATTACCTTAATTAGCCAGCCTTGGAAAATCATCAAATATTTAAATTGCATTTGTTTTATGAGACATGTTTTCTGCAAAATTTAGGTGACTGGCATTAATTAATTACATTCCCTATTACTTATTTATTCTTCACTAATTTTGCCTTTTCCCCCTCCCTACATCAGTTCTGTTATTGATGCTGCAGTGGCTTTCCCAGGAGATCTCATTCTTCATTTATTATTGCTCCATATCAACAGGCTTCCCACACTTTGGAACATTCCCTGTATTCTGGCCTTTTGGAAAACGCTTTCCTAGAAACTTGTAGGCATGTGCAATGCCCCAGCCTGCATGTTTTCCTGTGTTTTTTGTGATTGTGTTCAGTGACAGTCAAAACCGGGGGTGTCATTTCAGACAACTTCAATGAGAGGATTACAGAGGAAAGGAGAGAGGTAGCAACAGTAGGAAAAAAAATCCCTCGCTCTCAAGTGAACTTGTTAATTTTGAAATGTGAGAATTAGGACAGAATAGGGAGAAGCTTGACAGGCATTTCTGACCTGACACGAAGCTCACCTATTCTTTGAAAGTTTGACACTGTCACTTGAGTACCAGACCATCCCGCTCCATAAATTCACCCCTGCTCTCCTTCTTCCCGTCCTTCTCCACAT
This sequence comes from Oxyruncus cristatus, assembly GCA_013399855.1. Taxonomy (NCBI): domain Eukaryota; kingdom Metazoa; phylum Chordata; class Aves; order Passeriformes; family Cotingidae; genus Oxyruncus; species Oxyruncus cristatus. Next base: position 133,601 of record VXAY01002116.1, on the reverse strand, counting down.
GCATTTAATAGTTCTCTAAAACTGTCAAAGGCAGCTTTTTCTGCCTTTGATGGATCCTAGTGTTTGCCAAAGACCTCAGGTTTTTAAGAGCTATTTTATATGAGGGCAGAGTCCTTTCTCTCAGCCCACATCTGCTCTTGCAAGGATCTGGTACTATTCCTGGCCAGGACAAGGAAAATCTCTCATGGTTTAGGTCATTCTATAAGGGAGTGGACACTTCTGTACGTCACACTAATTACCATTTGCTTAGATTTATCCTCTTGATCCTTCAGTAAGGCAGTTTAATAATATAGTTTAATAAACTGCTTTTCTCTCTTGCTCGTTAGAAACCTTAAGAAGGTTTAAATATGTGCTAACTTTTTTGCTTCCATTTTCAACAAGAGGGTGAGGTGTAATCAAATCAGATGGCTAAAAAAAATGAATGCCAGAAACAAAGTTATACAAATCAAATTAGAACAAAAATAGAAGATGTTGTGAGAACACTTAGACAAATATAAATTGGATTCTCAGATAACATATGGAAAATATCTTGGAATTGTTGTCAGATGCCTGTGAACTCCTAGAAATCAGATAAGGTCCCATAAGATAAGAAAAAGCAAATAAAGTGGATGTTCTTAAAAAAGAAGAGGAAGAATAGAAAGCCAAAGGCTACTGAGCAGTCAACCAGAGGTAATAAACAATAACTATCTGAAATCTCACAGAGGGAAATGAGAAGGAATGTGGTTTTGTTAAGAAAAAAACCCTTCTACCTGTCAGTTCCTTCTACAGAAGGCCTCAAGATAGGTGAAAACAGTAGTTAAATACCTGACTTTAGAATGTCTGTTGATATTGTTTTGTATTATTTTATAGCAAATAACAGATTGAAGAAAGATGGTCCTGATAAATCTAAATTGAGATGGGTGAAAAACTGGTTAGAAAGTGACTACACAAAAGTAATTAATTATCATGAGTTCATTTTCCAAATGGATATACTCTAGCAAATTCTTTATTCGGTCAGGTATCACCAAATAATTTGGATTATGCTCAGGGTCAAACAGGAAGCATGAGTTTTCACTGTGTCACAACCTGAGCATGTTTCAACAAAGTAAGGAAGATTCCAAAATAGTCAAACATCGTATAGATGTGTCTCTAAGACATGTCACTTAATCCTCTGTCTACACTTTAAGGCCTGATATGGTTTATTCTCAGTGTTGCTGCAAGTTATAAAGAGATGAACCAAGAAACAGTTTTGACTTAGGTAGTGTAAAGTGTGGTCCAGACTCAAAATTTTAATTCTGAGGTGACAGCTCAAGAACCAGGTGCAGTTTGAAACATCGTGCCTCAGTGCTGTGTCATGATAGCGAGTGTACTCTGAGCTTTAATTTCTACCTATTGGCCAAAAAAGATCACCTCTGTGTCATTTGTTGAAGGACCATTTCCATTGCTTATAGATGAGAACCCGTAAGGAGACAAGGTAAAATGGATGCTGATGTAATGTGACTGTCATCTGCTACTCCCACCCCAAAAGGGACACAAATCATCACTGCCTCCATACTTTCTTCTAGTTGCAGAGAATTCTTATCATTGTAGCAGTACCCTCTTCCTTTCTCCCTTTCAAATTCATACCTATGTGACAGTAAATTTCAGGGATCAGTGCCCACTTCTGTCATGGCATTTACCTGAGAAACAGCCTCAAAATGCAGCAGACAGACTTCACTACAAACAGGTTCCACTGCAAAGCATGAGATATCACACCTCAACAAGACATGAATTGATGCCTCGGTCAATATTTTTCCTCTGATGTTCTTTGCTGAGTTTAATTATTGCTTTTGACTTCGAGATTCTGTTATCATCAGCACAAAAATGACTGCTTGAGAAACCTACTGCAGCAGAAACCTCATCATTTACTATCAATGGCTTTTAATTAAATTGTAATAAAAGTAAACAAAACTTTTAAAAACCAAATTTATCTCTGTTTGAATATTTCTGTGTCTCTCTCTCTTGGAGTCAGGTTGCCCTGCTGAAATGGCTATGAAACCCATGAACTGCCTCTTTCATCTTTGCTGATCTGATTCCAGTGACATCCTCTCCCACGGGGAGGGACTATGAAGGAGAATTTCAGTAAAGTACTTGCACAGGGCTCTGCTATACCTGACTTGACCTGATTGCCCTCTCTTTGCAGTGAATGTCTCCATCTTGCCCATAGGAGAGAATTCCTTTGTCTTTAGGAATGCCATGCCAAGATGATGAAGTAATTTGCATATTAGGGCCGAAGTACTGAATATGGTGTGACAATCATAGAATCATCACAGTATTACAGAATGGTTTGGTTTGTAAGGGATCTTAAAGACCATCAAGTTCCAACCCCCTACCATGGGCAGGGACACCTTCCACCATCCCAAGTTGCTCCAAGCCCCATCCCACCTGGCCTTGAACACTTCCAGGGATAGGGCATCTACAGCTTCTCTGGGAAAACTCTTTCAGTGCCTCACTACCAATATCACACTCCTTCCCATTCCCAAATATTTATGAGATTTGTCCCTAATCCCAAACCTTCTTCCCTCTGCAAACTTCTCAGTTCTTCATGCTTTACCTATTTTCTTTCCTCTTGAGACAGTACTGGTCCCTTTAAGAAAAATATTCCTTGCAGAATGTGTATGCAAAGGCAAAAAACAAAGGGATATGATGGTCTTTTTCAAAGATATGGAAAGTGGATATAAAAGAAGGAAGAATTAGCGTGTTTTGAATGACATTGCTGACTAGAATAACATGGAATAAACTTCAGCAAACAGGTTGTTGAATATTTCACCAAAACCTTCTAACACAGAAAACAGGCAAGTGCTGGCACTGACTGCCTGGAGAAAGGGCCCAACCTCTGACTCCAGAAAGTTTTATGAGTCTGCTATGACTCTCCTCGTAGTCCCTGTGCTGAAGTATGGATGCAAAACTCACCAGCTATGGAGCAGATCATATTTCTCCAACCTCACCCTTCTCAGTGATGAAAAAAATAAAAACATGGATGGTGCTCATGCTCTTTTTCCTAAACAAGAAGAGAAAGAAAAAAATATTTTATACAGATATATAAATATTTATGTATATATATACACACATGTATATGTGTATATATATATGAATATATGTGTGTGTATCTGTATATACATGTATGTATGTTCTTACATTCACCTTCAGTGTTTGGTGGAATCTGGGACACACTTTTGCAAATATTAGACATTCTCTATCTGTATGCATTTACATAAGAAAATACACAGAATAACCCAGAATAACCTTGTTTGGGTTCTCTGTTTTTTTCATGTCCATTTCGCTGAAAACGTGTGAATGACAAATTTCTTATTTTCTAAAGGTGTAATTAACTTCCCCTCCCCCTGCATAGTAGGTGCCAAATAACTCTCACATGGATCCAGGAATCTAATTAAAGTGCAGAAATCAAGGGTTTCAAAAATAATTTTTATTAGTTAAATAAAATTACCTTAAATGTCCTAGATGCATAAACAGGGCTGGAGAGCTTTTAATGACATGATTTGCATCCAGGATGAAGTTAAACTATGATATGTACAAATAAATAGAACAGTTTGTTTCAGAACCCCACAGGATTTTACCATAGCAAATCTCATCCTTCTAGATGGAAATAAAGAATTTTCTCCTTTTTTTTGATTCCCAAATTCCGACTTTCTGCTCTCTGCTCAGTGCTTTTCACAGGTTAAATGATTTCACATTTTTATAACTTTGGTAAGAACCTTGAGCTGTTTGAAATTATTTTAGTTTAAATTATTTATATAAATGGGAGTAATTATATATATCACTTCCGGCTTATTCTAAGTAGATTAACAGAGGTGTCAGAATTTAAAATTAAATATTTAAGACAGTTAATATTGAAATAAAAACCTGCTTGAAAATCCCATCATTTCATCTGATATGACTAACTTTTAGAATTTTATCACCTACCCATTTTTTCCTGTGATTTCAGTTCACACAGTTTATTTTCTATTACAATATTGAAATAATATGCAATAAGAAGTCATGAAATTCATACATGGGACAGGCTACAACCCACCTATGTGCCTAGTCTCATCAAGTTAGGTAGGCCCCTTAATAGTCATCAAAACCACATTTCACTGGGAGATTCATCTTAGACTTCACAACTTTTTGTTAGATGGGGATGAAACAGCCTTTGAACATGACTCTCTCCGGGGAGTATTGCTGGCTCCTCGATGGTTAGCTCAGACCAGATCCCTAACCTTCAGATGAAAGAATCATGGAATCATAGAATGTTTTGGGTTGGAAAGGACCTTAAAATCATCTAATTCCATGCCCATGGCAGGGACACCTTCCACTGGACCAAGTTTCTCCAAGCCCCATGCAACCTGGCCTTGAAGACTTCCAGGCATGGGAGAGCCACAGCTTCTCCAGGCAACTTGTGCCAGCGTCTCACCATCCTCCACAGTAATAAGCCCTTTCTAACATCCTATCTAAATCTACCCTGCTTTAGTTTAAAACCGTTCCCTCCTTGCCCTGTCACTAGATGGTCGTGTAAAGATGGCTGAAGTCAGCTAAGATGACCATACTCAGACACTATGACACCCACCTGACACCCATGTTGCCAGGTGCCATCATTCATCCAGGTGACCTCCCAAAGACATCAGTCCTTGCAGTGGGGATGCAAAACCTGGTCAGAAAAGGCATGGAAGGATACCTATGGGCAGAAATTGTGTAACGTTTCAGTAAATCTCTCCCCTTTCTGGATCACTGTTAATTAACATGGTTCTGCAGACAGATGCAATTACAAATTACAGCAAACACAAAGAACTGCATCTATCTAACATGAGATAATCCTGAAACAGCCTCATCATGACAGACTAGCCTTTTCCTTGGTGCCCAAATCCATCTTGCCCTGGAAGTGCTTTTTGCAAATGCCGACTGTTGGATGTTCAAGCATTCCAGGCAGTACATGTGTTAAAGTCCAGGCTGCTGTCCACGGAATATTAGGGCTCATCTCCGGATGACCAATCCTCTATGGAGTGTTTTTGTCTTGGATGGTTTTTTTTCAGTTATAAGGAAAGAAGGAGAGTAAAAAATGCCGTTCCCCCAAGGGAAGGTGGAGCAACCTCAGGAAAACCAGTGAAGGAGGAGAAAGGGACCACAGAGAAGTCTGAAGGTTAATACTGTGCCCTTGGCATTCTCTGCACAGGAAAGCTGCCAAGAGTTTTCTTTGTCATGCTGCTTTTTCTGGAGGCCATTTGACTTCACTTAGATGGTGAATGGAAAGCTGTACACAAAATAAATAATGTTTGTGAGACCAAATGTCACCACAGCATTCTTCTCGCATGATGGTCTTTACTTCTCAGTGTTTTTTCCCTTGGAAAAACCCTTTTCACCCCATTTCAGATACTCCTGCTTGCTACCCTTTAAACCCATTCTCCAGACCCACGCCAGCATGGCCTGTTCATGACATCCACTACAGTAGGTCTGAATTTTGTTATAAGCAACAGAAAAATAAAAGCACAACCAGCTCCTTTTCTATTTCCCTTTTTTGTTCAGCAACAGACTGTGCCATCTTTTGGGGTATAATTTTTTTTAATCAGTACCATACTTATGGTTTAATAATAATAGTCAATATTAATGTAACAATTATGTAATAAATATAAGCATAAAATATTAATATACACATAATTAAAATAATAAATACCACCAATAACAACAACAACATAAGATGAATAAATGATGTAAAATGCTCATCAGAGGAGGCATATGTCAAGATGAAAGATGTCATTGTATTTACTCAGTTCACAACTAGCAGCAATGTGGACATAAATGAAGATACCCAATATCCCCTTCCAGAAACTTGTGGTGATTGCACCCTCACAAACATGTACCTGTTTGACTCTGCCCACAACCCTTATCTGCCTGCTCTAAAGTCCATTTAGTGCTTGTCTCTGCCAAGCTGATGCCAGCAGTGTGATACAGGGACACGTTTTCTCCTTGTTTCCTCCACGTGTGCCCCTCTTCACTGAAGTGGAGATGTTTTCATAGCAACAAGAACTTCATGGTTTGCATATAAACTTCAAACCTGGAAGAGGTGGAGGGGTTTCTGTCCAAGTGAAGCCAATGTGTCCATGATCCAGAGCAAGGCAGCTGCTCAATAAAGACATACATTGATGTAAACAACTGCCTTGCTGGAGCCATCAGGCTGAACGAGCTTGTGATTGGCCTGTGGGACATCTTATTCTTTAGTGTTCTTTATTCATTTACTGTAATGGAAATAAAGAAATCGAAACAGGAGGGTCTGACAGGATAATAGGCTTGTGTTGTTCTGAAAATAAACATCTACCTCTGTTTGACATTTATTATCTATAAACTACTTGGCTTCTTTTTGGCAGTTTTATTGTGTCAGGAGACCATTATCCTGTCACAGCACTGTATTGCACTGACATTATCCCTTAAGCAAATTTTGGTGCTGAATTTACAGTTCTGTGGGTATTCCCAGCCTTACATCACTGAAGGTTCAAAGCAAGGTAGGGCAGGTGTTTGAACACATAGGTCGTGGGACTGCATCAAGGTTCATGGTATGGATCAGCTCAGCTACTTGGTAAGGAAGAATGAGCACTGGGAAAGCCCTGGGAAAAAGCCCTGGTGGGTGGATAGGGAGAGGACCTATTTCCTTCACTGCACTGAGGCAGAGCTTGTTACATGCATGAAGTGCATGGGGCGAGGTGTTACTGCAGAATCACAGCCTCTCCATGGATGCTAATAATTCATTTACTGTGCCAGGGAACCATGTAAGAGAATAACCTGGTAATATCATGCATCTAATGGCTAACTATCACCTTGTGCATGTGCCCAGTAATGAAATTTTAAAATAGAATGTAAACAAAAGTGTTAATTTGCATCAATTTATTTCTACATGAAGATAAAAGATTCGAAGACTGGCCAGATATGGTTACTGGCAAAACCGACCCACTGCAACATGAAAATGATGCTCATTCTGCCATAATGTTTTGTGGTGTTTCCCAATGCCGTTAAAAACCAGAAAAATTTTTAGCATGCATTCATTAAATTGTGGATCTAGTGAAAAGCCACTCTCTGTAGTCTGCTAACACCTCAAGAAATATGCAATTCTTGGAAGAAACTACAGAGACAGTATCTTAAAGATGTATTGTTCTTCAAGAATTTATAATGGCTTTATCCAACCACCCATGAGGACCATCCCTCTTGCCAGCCTAACTAATGATTTCTCATACGGTAATAGAAAGGAATCCAAGAAAAATAGAGAACATAGCCTTTTGTAGCTAATTAATAAAATTCATAGACTCAGTTCCCAGGATAGAGAGCTGATAAAAGTTTTCCAGTGCTGAGCCTGTAGCAGCATTTTGACCACCTAGTTCCATTTAATTTATAAACTGCACCATAGAGCCTATACAGAAAGTCCTACCTCCTTCATCATCTGACATCTACCTTTGCAAGGCTGTTCACTCTCCAATTTGACCACCTTTATACATGTTTTGCCTTCAGTCTAAGTTTCCTAATTTTGTTATCCTTCATAGTGCAAACATAGAGGCCTGTGAGCCTTCACCCAGAAAACATAACATCTGCCTGTGGGATTTTGGTCTTCATTAGAAGCAGAGGCAATATTTTTAGTTTTAACAAGAGGTTTTCACTTCCCACCGAGGGACTGAATTCCTAGTGTCAGATGTGCAGCCATGGTAAGAAGGTTATGAATATTAATTTGGCAGCTTTACAGTCTCCTCTCTTTAGAGTTTCCTGCTGTTTCCTGCTTGCAAAGATGGTGATCCTGCATGTTACCTCCATAATTTCTAGTTTCCAGTTCCTTATGTTCCAACTTCCAATTGCTTGCCTGTAGCTCCTGAAGGGGAAAGTTTTGCACTAAGGGCTTTGTGGTCCTGCCTGACTCTGACAAGCATGTACAGTTCTTGATGGATATCAGACAATACCTATGTAGAGTCACTATAAGACACAAAAATCTGTCCTGTTTTTCAATGGCAAGGTAAGCATTATCTAGTTTACATTTTTTCCTTATCTCCAATTCTAAATGCATAACCTTTCAACACTGCATCCCTGTCATATTCTAAGTTTGTGAACGTTAGACTCATGGAGTTGCCTCTTTCACAACAGCCATCACTCATAAAAACATTTATTTTTCAAGATGTAGTGTCCTATTTTTAAAGCTTCCCTATTTTTAAAATAGCATTAACTCTATTTTCAGCCATCTGCCCTTCTGAACCACACCAAGGACTCATTCCTAGGTAGGAGTCAGATGTCAAAAAAAAAAAAAAAAATCTCATGCCAAGAGAGGAAAATGCTCCAAAACTCATTTTTATGCACAAGATGGTATGTTACATGATGATGGTGCTCAAGGCTCTGTATACACTCACATGTATTTTCTCCACAGAAATATCAAATATCTTATTATCTCAAAGTTTCATTGCCAGTGTTTTTCTGACCGTTTTTTTCCAAACCGAAATTTTCCCCCGGGCAATTATCCCATCACCATCCTCTGTCTGCCAAGAAGCTACTGGAGTCTGTAATGATTAGGAATCAATTTGATTGGCACATCAACCTGCCACAAACATTTGCAAAAGCCCTCTTGTTACATGATTCTTTTATTAGAAAGACAATTCAGAGGTCTAAGCTCATTTTTTATTTTTCTGGGCTCTCTCTGTGGTCAGTGGAGAGGCAAAAGACCCATGGGGGACCATGGTCCATCTTGTCTTAAAATCAGTGGCATAAACTTCCCTTCTGAGGCACAGTTTTCCTCCCTGTGTGACTGGGAACAGCACCATGACTTTGAGTGTAGCATGAGTCAAATCACTTTGCAGGTTCTTTGACAGTATTGACCAGGTTCCCTCTGATCCTAATGGTGATTTAAACACTTCCAGGAATCCGCTCAGATGTGGGTGCCAACATGGGGATGTCTGAAACTGGAGCTGAATCTCAGCATCGACAAGCTCAGAGGGGAGGTCTCATTGTTGAAGACCAGAGGTTGGGTGAGGCTAATTTTTACAGTAAACCCCACCTGACTGGATATTTGGTATCTTTTGGGCTAAGACTTTTTTTTTCTGTGGGCTCCTGAACATTGAGAAATCCCTCATCATTTAATTGATTGTTCTTTGTCCAAATTAACAGATCACATGCAATTAATTCCGTCAGCCAAAAGCTTCCAAGATCAGAGAGTTTACAACAAATACCTTTGTCTCATTGAAGCAAGTCAGAGTTTTGCCAGGGATTTCAATGAAGTTAGGATCCCACTTCTAAAATTTTAAGTGGATTTTTTTTTTTTAATATGCTGAGGCAATCTATTTTTTTTTTTTCTTGGTAAAGACCTCTTTCAAAAGAGGTTTCTGAAAAGTTTACTGTTTCTTTCTTCACTCAGACCTGCCAAAGAAGGCTTGGCTGGAATCCAACACTGAAACGCATATCCTTTTCTTCCTCCTTTAATTTCCAGTGAAATTTGTTGCCTGAAGATCTAGGGGAAAAACTCACCAGGCCATTAGTAGAGATAAGATAGAGAACATATCTTTTAATGAAGGCCTTCTGGCCCACAGAGTACAAAGGTACACGCCCACACACAGAATTCTTACACTTTTTTATCTTTACTACTTATCGTACCTAATGAGGACAACCAACCCTAAAACGCCTTTTGCCCTGGTACCACCCTCAGAACTGCCCCACTGGAGCCTCTCCAAGGGCCTTGAGCCTTCTGTCTTGTTTGGTCTACCATATCTCTTGTTATTCCGGTCCAGATGCACGTCCCAAGGGAATGTTCTTGCTAAAAATCTACTGCCTTGAAAAGGCAGTTAAACCAAAGTTTCAGGAATGTGACACACACACTGTGAGAAAAAAATGGTCTAAAGCTTAAGAAAACTCCAGCCACACCAAAATCCACAAAAAGCTAAAAATCCTGAAATCTCGAAGTCGTCACGTTAAAGATTATGTGCCTTAAAAAAATAAAAAATAAAAAAAGCCTAATACATTATGATAAAACACATCTGGTGGAGGAGGGTGTGGAAGAGAGCAATTTAGCTTTAGGTCACCAGTCTCTGCTTCCCTTTAATTTTTTTTGGCATGATGGTCACATTAACACCAAGTTTCACAGATCATGTCAAAAAACTTCAGATGTAAAATTATGTGGATATTTTAGCCAAAACCATAAAGATAACATGTTTTCATAACTTGGAGTTGAGCATAACTGTTACAAATCACATGAGTTTCTCTTGTGATGGCAAGTGAAGAGCAGAAAGACGTAAGACAGAAAACCGAGATAAGAGAATATCACTGCTTGAAATAAGTGCTGGGGAAAGGCTCATGGAATGTGAAATGTATTTCTTGTTTATGTCTTCTAAAAAATTAGCTTAGTAAGCTACCATTAAAATGGAAGGGAATTAAAGCAAGAGGTAAATAGCTGTGATTTGTTGGGTGGGTTGTTTGTTTAATAACAAAGCAGCTACATGTTTTTATATCCTTGCTATTCTTGGAGGCCACAACAACTCTTCCTAGATTCAGTGTGTTTGAGTGGAAGGAAGAATGAATAATTTAACCTGAAAGCCATCCAGAAATGAAAAGAAAGATAGATTTACTTTGGAATATGTGGCTTTGTTGAAAATAACACATGAGCAAATGGAATTATTCTTAGCGCAGACTGTCCCAGTAATCCATTTCTATTAAGAAACTAATTCTTTCCTCAAAATTGCATGTCTTCAAAATTACTGAGGAAAATAAGCGTTTCCTCTACAGGAAGAAACTTTAGCCAAAGATCATCATCTCTAGAGAGCCTGTAGTTACCTTTATATAGGAAGGAAGGAACCTATAGAGACTATAAATTCTGCAGCAGTAACTGCAGAGATTAACAGCTCTGATGGCAGAGATGGCTGAGGATAAAACCTCTGCACACCTCTCAGATTAAAGCTGATAGGAGTTTCTCAAGTGCTTTAGTTTATAGTTTCAATCTCATGGAAAGGCCTCTTTGAAACAACAAGGAAAGCACAGTTACACATATTTAATCTTCAGGATTAGGATTCTACCAGAAAACTGCATGCCAGGGTTTTATTTTAATGATCAGAGTTACTACCATTACTGGTTCACAAAGTGGGCTCATGGGAGACACCTTCATCAGGGATACAGGCAGAGTCCATAGATGATGGACACAGGTTGTTGCAGGAACAAGAAGCAAGAAATGCTGGGAAAGTGGAGATCTGTTCCAGGCATTCACTGAGCCTGGAGCAAGACCTTCAGCCAAGTGAGAACATTTTCTCTTTTCTCTGATGGAGAACAAAGACTTTGCCACGATTTGTACATAGTATTTGTGGAGTCTGCAACCCAACAGCAAACATGAGGCTCCATCCTGAGGGAAACACTGAGATTTACACAACTGGAAACTATTTTCCAAAATGTTTACATCCTAAACCAGGATGAAAATTTTAAACCATTTATCACATAACTCATAAATTTTTCAGTCTGAAATTGTCACTTCATTGTGAAATATTAAATCTATATTATTCTCATTTTTTTCTTTTAAATTCAGCTTTCCTTAACTGTAAATTTCACCTCTTTTTCCGTAGCAAGAACTATTTATCACTACACCTCTGTCTCCACTTAGTTTTTTAAAATTTTATTTTAACATTATTAACAATACCTTATGCTGGCAGGCATGAGAGAAAGCTTGAATCCTGTGTGAGTTTATTAGGCAGGCAAGTTTCCTCCAACAGAGAATCAGTGCCATATATAGCCATCTTAATGTGTTCTCACAATGAAATAGTAAGGAATAATGGTAATATATGTATGCTAATGCATTCAAATAAAGTTCATACTAAATCTTGTTTTAATGAGGGATAAGCAAGGGCAGACTTTCCAAGCATCTTGAGTCCATCTATGTCCTAATCCTGGTGTGCTGTGCCTGCATAAAGAGCTCCAAAAGCAAAGGTTTTGTGCTTCTAGTAGGTCCAAGTATCCAGTCTGTTGTTGCACTCTGCAAATGGCATGAGGTTGTCATAGAATCATGGAATGGTTTGGGTTGGAAGGGACCATCTCGTTCTAACCCCCTCTGCCATGGGCAGGGACACCTTCCACTATCCCATGTTGCTCCCAGCCCCATCCAACCTGGCCTTGAACACGTCTAGGGATGGGGCATCCATGACTTCCCTGGACATGTTGTTCCAGTGCCTCACCACCTTCACACTGAAGAACTGATATCTAACCTAAACCTTGCCTCTTTCAGTTTAAAGCCATTATCCCTCCAGAGCCTTTCAATGGATGAGACTTGAGTGACTGCGTTTGAAATACTTGCCCTCCATCTCTTCCTGGGGTGTCGATGGAGGACAATGTGCTGCAGCACCTCCTCTGTGCAGACCTGGGCTCCTCCAGTGACAAGAAGTTGCAGAGTCACTATCAGTAAGAAACCAGTTCTGGTGCTATACAGGGGAAAAGGATGTCATAATTCAAAGTCAGTGTCACGCTGCCATTATTAATAGCTTCTAGCCATTGCAGACTGTGGGTTGAATGAACTCACACCAGCCTGCAAAAGGCCATGAAATCAGCAGATGAAAAGCAGATTAATTGGCTGTATCTCCGATCCAATATATTTAAAGTAAAGCTCCTAACAACTCCAGTGATATTTGGATTAATCCCTAAAGAGTGTACCACTTTTAATATGATAGTTACTGAGAATATTTCAGATGAGCAACTTAGAACCCAATATTTGGAATATCATGGACTATTTAAGGTAGATGAGCCCTGACATATTAAGATGTGAGTTCTGTTCTGATAACACAAAAAGTCTCCATAAGCTTGACAAATCCAGACATCATCTTTTAATTGTCCTCTGACTGCTTTCCCCTGAAGCACAGATCTCTTTGGGGCTGGTGATTTGAGCAGTGACTTGTGCTTCAGAAACGTGCCTGAAAACCAAACTTTTCAGTCAGAACTTAATCCAAAGGCAAACAAAGTCACCAGGAATGTTTTGATTGTGCCCTTTGGATTGAGGAGCCAGCTAATTTTTTTGAGGGTTTTTTTGAGTTTTCTTTTTTTTCATCTACTTTAGACAAATGTTGGAGTAATCCACTTTTGCAGCAAAAATTTTACTTGGAAAAAAACCTGAAGGAAATAGCAAATAGTTCCAACAGCAAAGTTACAAACTTGGGAACATAAAAATTCACTTAAGAAATTCTTTTAGTAGAGTGTTTGGAGGATCCATCTCACCTTAAGTTATCCACTGAAGTAGTATAACAAGTCCATTCTGTATAAAAGTGGCATAACTCCTGTCTAAGACAAAAAATCCAGGGTCAGGTTCAATTTTGCAAAGCCAAAATTGTACCAAAAAGCCATTTACTTTTTGACAATGATCAGTACCATGTATCATACAGATAAAAAACCCCAAAGCACTGTTACCCTAAAATTGACTTGTTTGACCAGCATTGCAAATAGGAGGGAGGGAGGAACCAACTAACAAACAATGTAACAGTGCAGTTAATTGCCTTTTTGAGATTAAGAAGCAGGTATTGAGATCAAGACTGTTTGAGAAACAGCCGTCCTGGGAAGAAAACATGAACTTTGTGAATGTCAACATTTGAAGCAGAGCCACAATGAGGAGTAAGACTCGAGTGCTGTGCTCCAGAAAAACACAGAATATTTCCTGAAACATTCAGGACTGGTGAGGTCGCCAAACTTGCTCTATTTATTATTCATGGTGGGAAGACAGAAACGGCCTCCTTTTACCACAGATGCCATTAAATGGTCTCATCCAATGATTTCCCCCACTAGGCACCTTGTAATCTCATCCCAGGTCCCTTCACTCTGCCCAGGTCTGTGCAATTTCATAAAGTCCCCTGAAGTCCTCCAAGTCCTTAACCTTCGACCTGACAAACCCTTACTGGCCACTTCTATCCCACACTGCTGTCCCTGGGGCCACCCTACCACTTCCAAGAAGATCAGAGTTAGGCAGGCATTAGCTTGAATTGTTCTCCAAAAAGCCTTGCAACTGCCTCATCCATACACAGATTTCTCTGTATCCTGAAACTGGCTTGATTTGGCCACAAGAAAAGGAATGAAGATTTTCTTTGCTGGGTTGAGAGTGAGGACTGGAGGGCGCTGCAGAGCTGAGGACTGAGGGGCAGAGTAAGAGAGACAAGAGAAGGGCAGAGAGAGGGTCTGGGATTGTCACACTAACCTTAACAAATTGTAGACAACTCAGAAAAAATACGGGGAATATACAAAAAACATGAACCTACTTACAAGGAACTAATTATTGAAAAATGCAAAGCAATGACTGTACGAATGAATTCGCCAGTAAAATTAATTACACAATGAGGCAGTTACTACAGCAAGAAAATCCAGTGATCAAGAAACGTGAAGAGTCTAAGCAAAGAATGGGAGCTTGCAAAAAAGTATTTTCAGGACTTGATGGACCGGACATGAAACTTTTAGTTTGTTTTTTTTCCCCCTTTTTTTTTCCTTTAGGTCATTTCATAAGGGATTGTGAAGCCCAGAGAGGAGAAGGCTCCAGGGATACCTTTCTGTAGTCTTTTTGACTTGCAGGGGGCAGGGAGGAAAGATGGGGACAGACATTTTGGCAGGACCTGTTGCAATAGGACAAGGGTAATGGTTTTAAACTAAAGATGTTTGATTAAGATTAGACATAAAGAAGAATTTTTAGGATTTTTAGAATTTTGGACAGGCTCTGAGCCCTGTCCAGACTGATCTAGCTGGAGACGACACTGCTCATTGCAGGGGAGTTGGACTAGATGACCTTTAAGGGTTCCTTCCAACCAAAACTATACTGTGATTCTACAATAAGATCAAGTGATGTGGTGGGAGGGTGGGAATTTTGGGGATGTGTGAATATTTCGGTTTGAAAATAAACACTTAGTTTCAAATAAATGCCTATATTTATATCAAAAAATGTTCTCCAAACAGTATGCAAACTTTGAAACTGCTCTGGAGCCTTTGCTCAAGGAGTCTACAAATCACTGAAAAATAACACCCAGTTCTTCTACAGCACAAACACCGAGAGAGGTCAGTGAATCGTTGGTAAAAGGGATAAGAAACAATTAAGGTCAGGTTGGATGGGGCTCTGAGCAATCTGATCGAGCTGAAGATGTCCCTGCTCACTGCAGGGGAGTTGGACTAGATGACCTTTAAAGGTCCATTCCAACCCAAACCATTGTGTGATTCTATGAATAGGAAAAGGAAGCACAGAAAGCCTGTGGCTGTGTAGTATTGGTGACAGTTACAGCCCAAAAACAGGTGCTGTGAAAGACACAGCCTGAAAATCTCTTCTGGTCTCTGAAATATTTTGCCATGTCACTCTTTATAAGCAGTAGAGGAAAGAAGCCCTATTCACTGCTAGGGGGATCCAACACCCCTTACCCTGAACACTTCTCACAGTGCTCAGATTCAGCTGTTTCAGTGCACCAACACTGCCTCTAGATCTCATCCAGAAACCTCTCCTGTCAAACAATGCACCCATCACATGGAAGCACCTGCTGCTTTGAAGATCCATGAACTTAATTTTGTTCTGCAATATCAATGCAATCCCTAATGATATCAGTTTAGTAGAAATTGGAATTGGAAATTGGAGCAATTGGAAATGGAATGTGGCCAATTATCTTTGTGATATCCACAGTGTGATAGAATAATGGAAAAAAAAACCCCACCTCTGAGTTTGTCTTCACTGCAGGGTACTGTTTTAAATTTTATTTGAGATTTATTTTACTGACTTAAGGGAAGAAAAAAAATACCTATTGGAAGTATGCACCTGGTACATGGACACGTGCTGAGAAACTGTAAATGCTTCCCTGAAAAAACCACTCGCCCAGTGAAGAAAATCATCAATATTTAATCCCTTGCTTTCCATCTGATACATAGCTCTAATTGAGAAGTAACATTCAAGGTTTTGAATGTGACCTTGTATGTTGATTAGGTTACTCCCCAGCAGTTGAATCTCATCATTTATCCCAGCCCTTTACAGAGAACACTCTGCATAATGTGGAATATTCAGGTGTTTAAAGGAATGCAGCTGCCCGAGGGATCACTGGGAAAAATATAGACATTGCAATCCTGCCCCATGTAGAAGCAGTAGTCAGAGAATCTCAAACAGCATATTTTCTCTGTTATGTGGAGGGAAAATCATAACCAGAATGCAATCTCTGCGGAAGAGACCTGCTACACTCAGCAGTGCATGCAATATACCCTGTGAAGGTTACACACCAACACAAATATCTGCCCCTTCAGGAACAGAGCACATGGAAAAGATGTAGGTGAGTTGACAGAAAAGCTGGTGAAGATGATATTTGCATTTAATTAGATACACAGCAAGGCCTGATTTATTAGTTATCTATGAGTGAAAGAGTATAAGGTATGATTTTCCTATATTTGCTCATAGCTTATACTCTTTCTTGCATAGATAAGGTCATATATATCATACAACTATATTATAGCTATAATTATACAACTATATATTATATTATAATGCACTTAATATATATGTAATATAATCTATATAATTATAGCTATATTACATCATAATTATATATATAAGATGGGTGCTGAGACACAGCAGGACCTGTCACCTTGATTGCTGGTGTTTATGTGGATTCCCTTCACCTGATGGAGGAGGAGCTTTGGTAGTTTCTATATGCAGCACAGCGGCCATGATAAGCACTGGGGAGTGTTACTCCTGATTTAAACTCCGGGGTGTGATAAACTGTGTAATCAAATCTCAGTTCTGCACGTTGAATGTGAACTCTCAGCTAAAATAACTTGGAACAGACCACTTTGCATGCAAGGGAAGTTACAGAAAGCCTGTTGATGGGTCAGTCTTTTTTAGCATCTCCTCTCCTCTCTGAGAATTGTGACAAACTTAGATCCTGCCCCAGGCACAATTCTTGTGTGAACTGAAGTTTGAAACCTAAAGCTCAAAAAACTTACAGTCATGACGATTTTGTTCATAGATACGAAGTGACACTGTGAAATCTATTGATATGAGGGAATCATCTGCTAAAACCTTACCAAGGCATAACAGTTCTTCTAGAGAAGAGGAGACCGTGATTGTGTTCAATGGAAGAAGCTCTGAATGGATGCAAACATTCCCCCAGAGGTCAGCTGAGAACAGCCCATGATCTGATGTGTCACTGACTTACATCAAGGGTGGCTCCAGTTTAAACAGGCATAAGAAATTGCTCTCAAGCAACACAACAAGCTGCTCAGATAAGACTGTTTTAAAACATTGCTTCTGTTTAACTGACTGTCTGAGTTGAACTATCTAACTATCTGTTAGAATTAGCTTGGGGTAGGACAGAACTTGGGCCAAGGTCCAATGCAACAGCCACTTCATTTTGCTTGAGAATCCACGACTGTCATTACAGTGTTTGGCAAGTCAGAATTAAATTAGCAAAAAGTACTGAAAGTTTATTATGTAAGTTCCCCCACCGCCATGATTCTCACTTCAATCAATGCTACTAATTAAACCAATTTAAACCTGAGCAATAAGGCTGAATGCAGATGTAGTGGTGTTGCACAGAATGTTGGGAATGTGGAAGGTAAGTCAAAAAAGGAGCTTCTTCCCATCATAAGGCTGGGATCCTCCCCCACACCAATTTGTGCAGTTCGGGAATGTGCCAAAGGAAATCTTATTTCTATTAATCTATCCTTATCTATGACTTCCTAACTCAAGCTGTATACTTTAATATTGAGTTGCAGGCTGTTATTTAGCTGCTAACGTTTTTTATGTGGAGGGAATAGTTCATCCAGACTTTCTTTGCAATCACACAGTGATTTTCTGGTCTGAAACATTCATGGTTAGCAAAGAGAAATGGGCACCTCCAGACATGAGTTCATCCCATCCAAAGGCATATCCCAAAATAAGTTTGATAAAACTATCCCTGGGCGTAATTAATGCAGTAGAAATTGAGACAACCACCTCAGACTGTCAGGCTGACTGTTGGACAGCAGTTTAATGAAACAGACTGTGTCCTGAAAGCTTGTACTCTGGGATCTGGGTGATGTGCCACCTCTCTTATTCTGGTTACAAAGTAGCAAACAGGGAAACCGAAAAATCAACCAAAAACTAATTGGCTATGCTTAGTAAGAATCTATGCCTCTGGAGTGAATTCTACTGTCTGCCTGGAGATTGGGTTTGGTTCAGCTGCCAATTCCTGTCACCTCTTGGTGGGTTCATCCTGGTAGCTTGCTCATTCTCAAATTCTGCACATGTAGATTCAGAAATAATCTCCTTAACGTTGATTCCTCACCTTTTCAGTCTGTCAGGGGTGAGTTGTAAAGTGATTCTGATTTCTTTTCAAGCTCAGTCCCAGTTCATGGCCATCTGCAAGTACATGGGGAATTTAACAGTAAGAAGGGAATTCAGGCTTATTATGTTGGGTTTTGGCACATGCAGGCACGTTTCTAAAACACGGGCTCCAGACTATTCAGATCAATCTGTACCAACCCTGAGGAGCTATTTCTGCACCTCATCTGACAGGGTCATGTGCTTTCAGTGCTGATGAACCACCCCCTTCAATCCATTTTCTTGTGTCAGCAGATAGACTTTATCAAGTAAAAATATTGAGCTCCTTTTCCTTTCCTTCTTTCTTGTTTTGGGACAGGAATTATTTCCACAAACTTTATATATCTATTATAGCATTACTTTAACCTGGTCAACTAGATTAAAACACCTTCAAGGCATATCAAGGGATCATTTAGTTTGCTGTGTTTTAAGATGAACTGATCGACTTTCAGGGAATATCCCTCTCTCCACTGTCTGTCAGTCAGTGTGTGCTAACACAGTCCAGACACCTTGAATAGTATTTCTGTCTCAGTTCACATCCATTATAGGTGTCTACAGGAAGGTTTACATATGACCCAGGGACTCAACCCAGCAGCTCACAGACTTCAGTACCTTTAGGTATGCACCAGAACATCTGAAACACCCGCCTGGCTCTGGCAGATGTGACAGGGATCCTCCGGGACACCCGTGCCTTCCTGCACCTCCCTCCGGGAGGTCTCCAAAGGTCCCCGCTCAGTTGTACCTGCCTGAATGGGTCTGGCACAGGATCCCAATAACACAGCCCGGAAGAGCAGTGAGTCTGCAGGCATTTTGTACCATCACAGCTCTATTTTACTGACAGCTGAATCACAGCTCATGCAGCCGGCCACTAGGTTGCAGCTGAAGCTAAAATCACAGAAAAAATTCCATTTGCTAGATCAACCTGTGCAGATTCTCACTGCTAGCAAGCTATGGCCATGCACTTACAATTCAGTAAGTAATAATAAATAATGCACTGACAACCACCATTACTTTACTTATTCATTTATGTAAAATTCATGTAAACATGTCCAAGTAGCACAATATTCTGTACCAACCATTATTAGAAGGCATTAGCTTTGTTTTGTGGAGTAACGAAGAAGGAATAAAGTAAATTATCAATTCAGTAAAGAGGTAAACAGTGATCCACTTTAAAATCTATACCGTGGAGTCTTATAAAGAAGGATGTCTCCAAATGTTTTCACAATTACCTTTATTTACGTTCAATAAAGATGAGGGTGGCTCTCACAAGATTACTCTGATTTTTGGCTAGAACAAGAGCTAGCTCTTTCAAAGTATTTTTTAAAGGCTGTTCACTTTTAGAAATGGTTTGAATAATTGGGTTTAAATATATTAGCTATCTTTTTTATTAATCTTACTGTAGTCGCTAGAGCTACTGTACACATATAAAAGAAAAAGGGACTCCTTTAAGCAGGTAATTTCTAATAGATAAGCAAAATGGCAATTGTAAGGAAACTGATGATGTACGAGGCAGTAGTTTGCAGCACCCACCTGATTTGAATGGTACTGATTTTTTACAGACGTTGCAAAAGAGATGACAGCCAAGAGAAAATACGAAGAAGAAAGAACACAGGACAGAACTATGTTTGTCGAGGCTTCAGACATCAGGTGTTCAGAACGTGGATACAATTTGACTCAATAGATGGATTAGAATATTTGCAGCTTTTTTTCAGGAAGTGTCTGTGACACCTAGAAACAGCTTGATGTGATGGAGAGAAACCCATGTGGGTGAATATCACGCCCAAATGATAAGCCTGATTGATGAGTATGATGCTGTTATTTTTCAGAATGGTTGAAAAGGAGAGAATAATGCAAGTTGAGGGAAGAGGTGGAGATTAGGAATGTTGTTTTAGTGACACCGAGTTTGAACTGAGGCATAAGTCATGCTAAAGATATATTGACATGGTAGTTGGGCATGGGAAATGGATTATGGCTCGTTTATAGAAGAGTGTTTCATCTTGCTTTGCTCTGCATGAATGGAATCTCTTCCCCCCACCTCCAATGTCACAAACTTCCCGCAATTCCAAAGTTGTCTCTCTTTTTCAGTCTTGCAAACAAAAAAATTATCATGACCAAAGGAAGACACATGGCTTGACTGTGAAATGTCAAGAATGGGTCTAAGGGGATTTACTTGCATTTTTGGATACTTAGTTACTTTGAAAATTAGGCCCCCCCCAAAACTACCAGCCTCCTTTAGAAATGTAGACTATGATGTTACATTAGGCTACTTTTTTTGTAGAGCTAGTAATAGATAAAAGATTGGAATTTTTCATTCACGCATTTTTCCTGTGTTGGTTCTCCTACGGCAGCTTTCACGTGAAAGATCCCCAAACTCTTCTGGGAAACAGGAGACAAACGTAGGCACTAAAGGCTAAAGCAGGGAGAAAAAATCTGCACTTCTGGATTTTGGGTGTTGATTTGTCCATCACCAAACTTCTTCACTTCCATACACATGAAGAGAGCAGAATAAAAGACAGTTCTCAGTCAGTGATGATTTTATAGGATTTTAGGGGTCAAGACCAGTTGTAACCCTCTTATTTAAATGTCTGCTTTCAGGGACTGCAAGAAAAATCCTCCCCCTAGCCTGCTCAGAAAGATGCCATCTGCTTCAAGACCTGGAACCACTGTCATAAGTTCCAGCATCCACTAAAAATGATGAAGATCAGAGAAAAAGAAAAATGTGCTTCTAGCTAAGACTGTTATATAAAAGGAAAGAATATGAAGAGATCTCTGTAGTCAGCAAAGGAAGAAACAAGGTAAAGACTAACTTAGAATATTTTATTCGTTTACCCCTATCACACCAGTAAATTCTGACAAAATACAGTGCCCATCTTTTCTCTATATCTAATCAGAGAGGAGACAGACTCTATTTTTCATGTAATGTAATAGAACACACTGTAACTACCAGACAATAAAAGAAGATACCATAATGGCTACGCTTTTAAGAGCACACATTTTTGTTGTTGTCAGACACTGGTCGTATGGGAGCAAATTGAATGGAGCTGAAGGTAATACATAATTCTGAAGAATCACCCAGCAGGCAGCACCAAGGCTTTGGGAAATATTGAAAAATCATGGCTGTATTAGCTTTATAGTTCCAACCCCCTCTAATTAGACATAAAGTTGTAATCAATATACATCTTTAGATTAATCTCTAGACCTTTTCTTCTGGGCTTTCCTAAATGTAATATTAAACAGTGAAATGTGTTTGACATTTCCAAATAATTTGATAGCAGCATTACCGCTTGTGTAAACAATTGAAAGGCTTGCATACATGAAATATGGCCAATTTCTCCATGAAAATAATGGGTGTAGGGATAAAAGCACAGGAAACATGCCCTGCATGGACTATCCTGATATTTCATTTCATTTCATTTCATGTACAGGAAGTAGGAATTTCTCCATTAGATTTTCAGAATAGCTGATCACTCAGAAACCTGACTGAAGGCACTGACATATGCAAATGGTCATCACTTAGCAGTCAAACACTTCCTTGAAATCAGACAGGATTATCTGTAGGACAAATCTGGAAATTGCTCCTGATGGACGAATGAATCTCTTCCTAAGACAGAACAGAAACAAATTATTTTTTAATCAACCTATTCCTGGAACAGAGAGGGTTAAAGTAACCAGAGTCTTGTTCACAGATATAATTTGCTGCACTATATAGAAACAAATGTCTTTCCAGTTAGGACCAAGTAATCAAGGAATCAAAAATGACAATGTTTTGGTCTCAAGGAGTGTGTCAGTGTCCTCCAACAGACCAGCACAGAAGTCTTTATCTCTTGTCCTGTTTCCACACCTTCAGGTCAGCCCACAGTCTCTCCTTGCAAGCACCTACAGCAAGACACAAACACAAGGTGGGATTCAGCTGACCAGTACAAAGGTGGGATTCAACTTGAGCTGAAGACAGATACATCTAACAGTTTACATTCAGGGGTTTGGTGCATTAGGGGATCAGCTCATTTCTCAGTACATAAGTGCTTCGTGGCCTATGAGGTGCAATAAAACATCTCAGGCATTAACACAGAGCTAAGGGATACCACATCGCATGTATAGGAAACCTGTGCCCATTTTGGTCAGCAGCTGAGGTCCAGACACATTATTTTGGGGCATCCCAGATAGCACTGGACACATTTTTAGACAACTGAATTAGATCTGTGTTGGACTGATGCTTTGCATGTGCCAGCCCATGTCTCATGTCAGATTGCAGCCCCAAACACTGCCCTAGGCTCACTGTCCCTCACAGAGCTTTTGACCTTGATTCATTCTAGGGTATTTTTTTTCACTCAGAAAACTCTCTCAGCTTCATCATTTGGCTCTTTCCACTGGTATGTGAAATACCAACTTGCCAAGCACTCAGAACAGCAGGTAAAGGAGGGAGGACGGATCCTGCACTTAATGGTTCATCTTTCTACATAGCCATGTCAGCACTTTGTGGAAGTGAGGTTTCAGTTTTTGCTTAAAATATGGATCCAGTAATGCTGCCAACTCACATTTATCTCTGTCATTGAGCTTGTCGGCCACAGCAGGCGAGGACACAATTCAACAGCTACTTCTTTTCACTGGTGTTCAAACACAGATCCCTTCATTTTAACACAGGGTGCTGTTTATTCCAGCAAATGGCAACAAAGTCAGACTCAATGGTTGGACTCAACGACCTTATAGGTCTTTTCCAACCCAAATGATTCTATGATGAAAGTCATAGTAGCAAAATCTGGGGAGAGACATTTCACGAGTAGAACAGTCCTATGAATTTCCTTCTCAGTGATGTGCAAAATTCCTACCTAACTGTAAAGTATTAACATCCATTGAGAGGGATAATTAATACCCTGCAGAAAGTCCCTTTAAAGGACTTATATCAAATAGTCTCCTTGCTGTGCATCACCAAGGAAGAGGAATTACTAAGGTCTACAAAAAAGATCAGAGGAAAAAGTTCTCTCTGTTAAGAGAGGACTGGAGGATCTTGGTCTACTCAGTGTAATAAAACAAACTGAGAAAAGAGAAGGTTGAGAATCCATTGGGACAAAAAATAAACCCGGGGAGTGAGAAGAAATACTTAACCTGAAGGCCCTGATAGTCACCAAAAACAGTTTTAAAATAAGCTGTGGAAAATGTAAGCAACAGAGACACAAGGAGCTTTTCTTTAGGCGACGCTTTGTCGTGGTGGCACGGGTACATTCCACCTTAGGTTTCATTCCGTCTTAGGTTTCATCCCCTTAGGGCTGGCAGAAGTCACCACTTTGGCACCAGTTTTATAGAGTTCCAGTGTCACAGACCGCATGTGGTCCCTGTATGTCAAGGCATAAACTGTGCATAAAGTTTTCAAGGTCATGCTGCTTCTGGCAGCACAGAGGCCGGTACTGACGGAGGGCTTTGCGTGTTGTATGTTCTGATGCAAACCACGTAGCCTAGAGAACCACGTAACCACCTAGAGAAGAAAAATAGGCATTTAAGGTTTGATTCACCTGACCAGTTTCAAGCACTAATACTGGGATGAGAAACTACAAACTAGACAAGTCCACAGTGTCAGTGAAATATTCTTTGGGAAGTTTTGGTGGAAGTTAGATACAACATGTTTCTTTATGGGAGAGGGAGTGGGAGGTTGTAAGATTTTACTTTATTAATATTAGGCACATGTATATAGATATGAAAGCCTAGCTGAGATTTAGGCAAGATGATATATATCTAACGAGGCAAGCAGTTTTGGAGAACATTTCTGGAGGAGACAGGGTAGCTAGTAAATTTTGCTTTCACTGAGAAATAGTTAGGGTTTTTATATAAATATGGGCTCGTTTCAAGGTTGGTGGGTACAAGTAATTATATTTTATGGAGATAACAGATTAAACTTTCAACACCCATATCCAGTCAGCTGCAATGTAAGAGCTAATAATAACTGTCCTTGGAAAGATTCAAAGTAACATCCAGAAAAATCAGAAAAGGCCAGCACTGACATTCCTGAAATAGTCAAGAAAAAATAATTGCTGTGAATAAACAAACAAAAAGAAAGAATATCTTTGTGTTCCAGAAAGAGACAAAGCATAAGTCCAATTAAAGAAAAAAATCCTTTGTAGGTCACCTCAGGAAGGAAGAGCTCACAGTCACCAGTAAAATAAAAAATGCAATAAGGAGGAAGAAAAAGTCTGGGAGGAAAAAAGTTTGAAAGAAAAACGGCATGAACTACAAATAAAAGCTGCCAAGTTAGAAAAGGAGCAATAATTGCTTTGCATGAGCTTCAACACTTTAATATCCAAAAGAGGGGAGTAATGATGGCAGAAATTGATAAGAGAAGACAGATCACTTGAATATGTTTGAGGATGAAAATCTGAAGTGATAGAAGACTTTCTGGCATAGCACTTAGACAAAGACATAAATGACATTGACAATACACTGCTGAAGATGGCACTTAGAGGTAAGGAGCTTGGCAAGAAAGCACAAACTGTTTTGGCTGATTACTTCTTTCTTTTTTCCTAAATAATCATCATTAAATTTGGTCAGAAACTAGTGCTAGTTGGTGTCTGTGACAGTTCAGGTACTTAACACTCTCAAATTCATGGATTTTTCACCTTGGGAAAAAAAAATATAAGTTGAAAAACTTTATTCAGCATCACAGACCAAGGAGACTCTCTCACTTGAAGAAAAACTCTTATAGAATCATAGAATGGTTTGTGTTGGAAGGGACCTTAAAGCTCATCTGGTATTCCTAGAAGGGACACCTTCCATCAGACCAAGTTGCTCAGGGCCCCATCCAATCTGGTCTTGAACACTGCCAGGGATGGGGCAGCCACATATTCTCTGGGAAACCTGTGCCAATGTTTCACCACACCCTGAATGTATAATTTCTTTCTCATATCTAATCTAAATCTCTCCACTTTCAGTTTAATGTCATTACCCCTTGTCTTATCACTATCTACCTATGTAAAAAGTTGTTCTCTTTCTCTTTTACAAGCTCCCTTTAAGAACTTGAAGGCTGCAATGAGCTCTCCCTGAGTCTCCTCTTCTCCAGGCTGAATAACCCCAGTTCTCTCAGCCTGTCTTTGCACAAGAGGTGGCCCAGCCCCCTCATCATCTTTGTGTCCTCATCTTCACCTTAAAAGAATTAATCATCTAATGTCCCTTAGGATAAAAGGCATTTCAGCCTACAAGTATCTAATCCTTTCTCCATTATTATAAAGGGAATCTGGACAGCTCTGTTACATGTAAAAATCATCAACTCTCAACTACATTTGCCTTAATATCCCACAAGAGGACTGACCACAAGATTGCACAGATTACTTTGAGTACAAGAAACCTCACATTCTCCCCCATCATGATGAAAGGCAAATTAAAAAATACCATTTCCTTAGCATCCTGAGATGCCTAAGCTTCCAGCATGGAAGGCAGAGAAGCGTTTTTCTGTTGGCTTATATGTTACATCTGGGCAGCATAGCACATAAAGGAGAGGATTCTTCTTTGCTTTGAGGTGCCTACGAATTTAAGCAGCATTGCTGTTTGTATCACCTCAGGATGTGAGATTAGCACGTCACTCCATGCCAACACCTTGTTTGCTTTTTGTATTAACACCTAGACGTGTTTCAGGGCTCTGACATGGTGGTCTACCAGTAATTAAGATTAAGGCATATTCTTTGCTGACAATTCCCCGATGAATTAACTTCTCTCTGCATTCAGCCCCAGATTAGGATTTTGCTTCATTCCTCAGTTGGGACAGATTCCTTGTTATGATTTATTGCAATCCTTATTGTGATTAATAGAGCTCTACATTGTTCATCTCCTGGGCAATGAAAGCAGGATGCCTTTTCAGCCCAGGGAGAAGCACGTGGTCTCACTCTCACATCAACAGCCTCAATGAAGGCTTCCACGTAATGTATTTTTGAAACCCTGTTTCTCACTGACAGAGGTGAGCTGACTAGTTTTGTGCTATAGTTCTCTGTTTTTTAAGTGGTCTGAACTGTATCTTACATGTTGAGTTTCTGATGCATCTTCAATGTATCAAGCCTATCATTTAAACATTAACATTTTGTATACTTCAATATTAAAGCTGCATAACATTAAAAAAAATATGAAAACTGCTTGATAAAATGTCAGTGAAAAGCTGCTACTTATCAGGAAATAAAAAGGATGAGAAAATGTGGGAAGTAATAAGGTCAGAAAATAAGTAATAAGTTGGGGCTTTTCCCACACTGATCAGAGAGCCAGCTTGTATGAGATACACTTGTTTGCTATTTTTAGAATACTGTTGTCTGCAGTTACTTTATACAGACGAAAATAATTTAATACAAAACTCACCTGATAATTGTAGAGAGTCAGATGATTGTATTCTAGGTGATACACTAATAAGAGAAGGTTTTTGTGCTGAGTTGCCGTTCCTTGGCACTGAACTTATGATTAGACTGAGTCTCCTATTTCCAGATATCCTGAAAGCTTCACAAAGTAGACCCTAAACACAGGTAAACTAGTTAATATTTCTTCCCAGTACACTGACCACCTGATAGGGTAAACATGAAATTGTGAATGTAAACTACCAACTAATTATCCCTCTGAATATTAATTTATAAATGCCATATGACTCATAATTAACGCCTATTAATACTACAGTATATCCTATTTAAACACAGGTAATGCCCACTTATGTTTCTAATGAACAACATTTCTTGACTTCCTTTATTTCTAGCTCATGTCTGGAAGCCATTATGTACAGCCTAAAAAGCTGCACTGATCTTGAAGCTGCAGCAGGTACAAATAATTATTATTTGCTTATGCAAAAGCTGACTGTCATGGAACTGCCTTGTAAGGGGTAGCTGACAACAGCAATTGTCAGTCCTTGAGGTACATCTCTCAGATGGGTGGGTATGAACAGTAAATGAGATGACTGGCATCACTCACTCCTCTATCCTCAAGAGCTGTTTCCTACCCTGTGCTGAAAAATGGCTCTTAATTGACTTGACTGAGACGTGGACTGAAAAGACTGAGAGGTTTTCTTTATAAAACCTGTTTCACTTTGCACTGCCACGGATTAAGGACTGCTCTAAAGATCACTTACCATTTCTCAGCTAGAATGGGTAGTGAAGAGCCTGAGGGTCAGTGACCTCTTTGACCATACCTGGATCCACAAAAGAATGACTGATTTCACAGTGAAATCTGCCTTTCAGAGTGGGTATCAGTGTAATGATGTGACCCTGGGACCCTGTAGCAGGGCAGCAGGATAGCTATGGAGCTGTGGTGGCATGAGCCCTGCACCCCTACTTCCAATGCCATCAGTGTTTCTTTCAACAGTTATTCAATGAATCTGCCAGGAGATAAAAAACCTAATTACAGAGCAGTCCTTCTAACAGGGCTGTGGTTCACATTTCTTGATATGATTCCTTTTTATCTGCACTGCTGGCATCTTTAGAATACAATATCTAAGTTTAAAAGGTCTTAGTTTAAGGAGTATTGTGTTCCTGTTTACTTTCCTCCTTCATCACATCAGCTTTTCATGTTCTTTTTATAGTTTTGGTAAACACTATCCTAGTTTCATATCCAAAAATGAATGCCAAAGTGTAATGAAAAAGAGTTTTATTTTAAGACTTCAGTGGAAGCAAAAGGGACCTGCAAAAGTCCCTGAGAGCATCACAGGATCAGGATTTCTACATCTTTTGAGAGACAGGATCAAATACTTGGAGCATCGGAGAGACCTCGAGAAATGGAAGGAAAAGAGGGAAAGCCAAGGGAAAGCAATAAGGGTCAACATACTGAAGAAGTATGAAAGAAGAATGAAAAAATCTTACTCTCAGATTCTCAAAGATTTGTGGATGCCTAGAATCCCTTAAAACTAATAATTTTTGAAATACCTCCTGGTATTTCACTGGGCCTTTAGGTAGCTCCTGATACTAAATACTTTAGACACTTGCTGTGGATGTGCAGGCGTGACTACCCAGGGTAAATGGTGGGATGCAGAATAGTCACCTCCATCAGAGACACAGTGGAAATCTTCAAGGTCAACCAAGAAAATTCATAAACAGGCCTGGCAATGGGAACACTGCTCCTGGGGGTGCACTGTAGAAATAGCTCACAGACACAGCCAGAGTTATTGAAAACCATGTCTCAAGTTGTTTCACCTAAAAACATTTTGGGTGTGGCACTGGTAGTTTGCAAGAGTATTTCTGCTAAGTTTGGGGCTTTTGGTGAAATGAGGATACGCACTACTGCGGGTGAGGCTGTCTGTTTTGATTGCATCTGTTTGCTCGTTAGTTCTAAAGAGAGTGGATTATTTTACTTACTGTTGAATGGCGGTCCGGAGAAATCCAAGACTTGGCAGATCACTTGCACAGGCCTGAAGTGAACACCAGCCCCTGCTCACCCCAGACACACAAATTTCCTGAAGGCACGGGCATGCAATAAATTTTCCAGCCAATGCATCAGTGGCTATAAAATGGTGTGAAGCTTCAAACTCAGAACACCCTGAAGAACAACACCCTCTCTTTTCTTCGGAACACAGCCCAGGCCTTTTGCCAAAGCTGTTGGTGCAGGTCTTCATGATCTTTGCAGAATTGCAGAAAAGTTCTCAGATCAACAAAATCTCTCAGATGATCCCATGCTGAAGGTGAAAAAACAGAAATCTTTTCCTTCCAAACGTCCAATTTTGAATGTTTGGTTTGGTCATGCTGTCCAAAGTATAATAGATAATACATTTTAATTGGACAAATCCTCACCCGAAGAGTTCAATGATAGAAATAAATCTTTTTCTGGCTCTACCGTGTTTGACATAGGCTCAATTCTAATCTCATTTACAGAAGTCTGACCACGACTGGCTGGATTGAAATCAACTGCCTTTTCTAGTGTGAAAATAGGATCAGGCCCCATAGCTACATTTATGGTTGTATAAAATAAGGTTTTAGGTTGAACGGAATTCCACTGACAAACTGAGACATGATGACCCTTTTCAGTGAGGGGAAAAAAAGGGCACTTTTGCAATATAGATAAGAAATAAATGTTTAGCAAACTTCTTTGCTTGGTTTGTGGCTGTAACCAGCCTCAAACTCAGAAGACAGCTGGGAAGAGGGAATTAGATGCCTCTACAGACCTCTTCATTTTAATTACTTTCATGCCACACTGAGAAATTATGACCAAAATAATAAATTGAATTAAAATACTTACACTAATAGATCTGTGCATACAGAAGGATAGTTACAGTTGTGTTTATTCATGAATGGAATTTATTGGGTTTTTTCTTTTCTTGTTTATTTTTTCCACTGTTTTTCTTTTAACTCTGATTAGATGCCTTGGAGGCATGGGATCATCTGGCTTCTGAAAGTGAAAAGAAAGATATAAAAAAGCTTTTGCACTTTGCACTGTGTTCATTACAATGGTGTGCTCCCAGCTCTTTGCCCCATATACTCTCTTCTGAACCCAGCTCCACCACTATGAAATGCTGTCATGCTGTGCTTTTTCCCTCCTCCTCCTCTTCTTCCCCTTCCTCCTCACCCTCCCATTTACCCACTGCCACGGATTTCATCGTCTTCCATCTCATTGATCAAAACAACTTGGCCACTAAGTAGTGACTCCACTGTCCTTCCATTTCATACCACCTGTGTTTTGACATTTCTTGCCCCACCAGACCTCTTTTCCAGAAATATCTAAGGAATTGACACAACTTTTTTTCACCAGCACAAGACTGGATTGCTGATTAAAGCTATTTTTTCCCCATAAAAGGTTTCTTTTAAAGATAAATATCAGAAGTTAAAGAACCGAATTCCCCGAAACTCAGTGATTTTACTCTTCTGGGTGTCCCATGGGAATAATGGGTCAGTAGCCCCATGTTCCTATTTCAAGGGCTCTGCTACATTGCTGACATTCCTTTGAGGTATAGCCCCTGCAAGGGGGGACATCGTGGTACCCCATGGGGATGAATTCTAACCAAGAGTTTTGTCTATGAAGGCAAGAAGGATTTAAGTCATTCAAACTATTACTCCTGAGAGGAAGTATAACATAATTTATAAAACAGAAGATTTAACTTGGAGACAAACACGTGCTAGTATCAGAATTTGTGCTAAAACTTATTTTTTTAAGGAAAATATTCAACGGGGTAGTATTCTTGCATCAAAACCACTGTAAGAACATAAACCCAAATCTTTCCAATCTTTCAATTTCAACAACCCCCAATAAGCTCTCTTCTAGCATCCACTTTTTGTTGACTGTTGCAACCTTCTGTTAGATTGCTCCCACACCTCCCAGCCTCTTCAGAGCATGATTGCTGTGATTTGTCTGTCCATTTTTCTGAGAGGCTTTTTCACCACATACACGTGCAGTCTTCCCTTACTTCATCAATCCAATGCTCAGCTCCTCGCCCACCCTCCACATCTCAGCCCTCTCCAATTGTTTACAGGTTTATACTGTCATGATGACTTGCACATGGCCTTCTTTCCTCACCGGCTGCCAAATTCAGCTGCTAATTTTCCCAATCTTTTGACATGCCTTTGTACCTTCTTCTATTCAGAGGAGTCACACACATTAAATAATCTCCATAATTCATGGTATTTAATTTTGCCATTGCCAAAATGTTCTCAGCAGCAGAATCAACTCTTCTGACAAATGCAGAGTCTTCAGTTTTCTCCCTTTTCTTTGGTTGCGAGAATGATCCATTTTATCTTTGTTCCTTCTGTAACATCACAATTTCCCTAATTCATTAACAATTCAAGCGAAGTCCCTTTGCTTGTTTCTCATGCTCTTTGAATCTTGCTGATGCCACAGGATACTGCTGTTCCTCTTTCACCACCAACACAAAGCAAACACAGACTCTACTGGTTTTAACCGCACTATCTCTAAACAGATCAGCTTGGGTGCAGTATTAAATCCAGCTACAATGTGTTGTACTGGTCTGGGTATCCATTAAGCCTCTTGAGTTTTCCATCTTCCTCTGTGCAACTGCATCACAGACACATCGACTTTCATCAGTGATTTGGAGCACTGAGTGAGCTAAGCTCTGGTTTAATTAATTTGTGCCTAAGTTTTCAAAGCTGTGCAAGCACTCACTGAAATGAGTGGAATCATGGAAATACAGAAAAAGATAGAGAAGTACACAAAGTTATTTGCAGACTCATCCAAATGAATTTTTTTTCTGATTGCTCAGTCAAGTTTGAATTGAAATCACAGGGAGGTGGCAGGAAATCAGGTTATCAGAGCTGTCAAAAATGATGTGTGATGAGAAACTTTAAAATCTGAATCTTACAGCTTCTTCATTTCCCATGAATTTGTGCAGTAATGAGCCCAAAAACATAGATGACACCAAATCAGTGAAGAGCCACTGTCCACAGGAATTCATATTATCAGATTTTTCAATCTTTATTTACTAATAAAGATGAACATGCATTTTTTTTTGTTTTTCTCTCATACTGGATGCCAAGTGAAGGAATGTGACTGACACTGCATCAGACCATTCAGCCCACCTCCAACCTTCTCATTTCATCCTGCCTCAAAAGTAAAATCAATACTTCCACCTCAGTAATACTTGACAGATGATTCTGCTTGAAGAATACGAGCCTGTTCCATGTCTTTCGGCTGCACTATGCAAGAAAGAGGAAAACAAGGTTTATGCAAGAGAGAAAAAAGACTATGGCCTTGTAAGGCATCATAATCGTGTGTCACTGCTCCCATACCTTATTTGGAGCAAATGCCAAGTTCCCATGTTATGTCGTAGCCATTTGGGCTTTTTTCTGCTGAAGTATTCAGCAATGCCTTCCAGCATTTTGAGATGAAATACCCATGTTTATGCTATCCAATAAAATTAGCCAAGGATCTTTTTCTAGCACTGATGTCAAACAGAGAGAACCACCTCCCATCTCACATCTGCTTCTGTACATCTCTAACCGCCTTCCCCCGTCCAAATTGCTTGTCAGGAGCAGTCCCTGGCTGATGCTATTCCCTGCTCGAGCCCTTACTATTGGCATGGGCCAGTCTTGCCCTGAGGATTGCACTAGTAGCATGGGCTGTACTCATGGGCAGTACTTGATTGCTTGATCCTGTGTCCCATTCCCAATTTATTTACCAACATGGGCAAAAGTCTTCTGGATCTCTTCGTTATAGCATACGAAAACCTAAAAAAAAATATTTTGGAAAGTACAAAATAACCTTAAAAAAAAAAAAGGAAAAATATGTATTTATTGTGGACAAAATGTCCATGATCACTTACAGCACAGGCACTAGGCTCTAGCAGTTGTGCTCACTTTGAGGAGCATTCATCTGACTGAAACTGGTTGTCTTCAATGCCTACCTTCGATTAGACCACCACTGTCTCTTAATGAAGTGTGGCTTTTTGGATGGGATAATTTCACCTTCAAATGGATGCCTGAAGGATGTCAGAGGTATCGTAGAGACATTGAAAGTGTCTGGTTTTAAATGCAGATAGACAGTCAAAGGGTATTGCATGCCTAAAGAGAATAACTCCAAGGGCAAAGACCTGAAATTTATGAACTCTTGATTGTTGGAACTCTAGTTTCCTCAAAAATCCAGCTGTTATGCATTTAAGAAACATCTAGAGGTGTTTAATGGCTGAGCCAACACCTCACTGGGTTTTGGTTAAAAGTCTTTTCTATGGTGATTTGAAAAGTGTCTGTAAGCAGAATTTTATTGCATAAATCCCTTTGGTTTTGAATGAATATAAGCTGCACGCTTTGCGGATGAAAAGCATTATGTGCTACAGAAGCTACCCAGTATCATTTGTCTTCTCTGAATTTCTGAGTCAAGGAAAACAATGGCAGTCCCAGTGATTTAGTCAGAGTTTCTACTGTCTGCAAGTGTTCCCTGTGAGGAACGGGGCTGACAGGAGGGGAAGGGTGAGGCACAGACAGATGTCCAGGTGCTCTCCAATATCTTAACTTTTTTTTAAATAAAATTTACAGTCAAGCGAGGACTTTAGGGAGATGCAGATATAATTTAATAGTACCTAGATGGAGGCAGGTCCTTAAGTCCAAAATCCCATCCCTATCCCTAGAAGTTTTCAAGGCCAGGGTTGATGGAGCTTTCTTTGAGCAACCTGGTCTAGTGGAAGGTGTCCCTTCCACGGCAGAGTGGTTGGACTGGATGATCTTTAAGGTCCCTTCCAACCCAAATCATTCTATGATTGTGTGAAAATTTACATCCAAAAAAACCTCCTTTCACCAAGGGAGACACTTAAATTTAGAATAGATGACCCCGTTTGACACACAGAATCTTTAGGTAAACACAGTTATGCTTCCAAGAGCAAAACGGATCCAGTTTCTGCTCTTAGATATCTGGTTTGGTCTAGGTCAGTGATGATCAAGAATTTGGCATTACTATGTACTGGTCAACAAAACATCAAAGTGAGCAAGTGCATTCACAGCTCTATGGTTAAGCTGTTTGCAAAACTCAAGTGGTGATACTTTATATATTGTTTTAATTCCACACCCGCTATCTTCTACATGAAAACTAAAAAACTACTTCCTCCAGAGGCAGAAAACTCAGGTTCAAGCTAGCCCTTTCTCAATTTCTTCCATCAGACATGTTGTAGAAGGCTTATGACATCAGGAAACAGCGTAGGAGAACTCAAAATCTTTGAGATAGCATTTCCAACCAGATGGGAAAAGGGGAGTCCTAAATCCCTGAAGTGTTTCACAGGAAACAACAACAAAAAAAGTCATTCTATAAAAAAAAAAAGATAAAAATAAACTAATGTAATAAAAATCAGAAATAATTCTGGACACCTAAATCTAGGGCAGTTTTTCATTATATTTGTATTAATAGAATATATGATTCACATATATAGGATTGTTAGAATTAACCTGGCTTTGACACACATTTCTTTGTAGAGAAAACCTGCTTTTCTTTAAGTTAATATTCATTCTTTTAAATTATGGATACAATTTTCACCTCCAGCAGACAGCTCCAGGTGTGGCATCCCATGGACCTGTTTTCCTGCCTCGAGCTTCTAAAAACTTGAACAACCTGGAAATTCAAGCACACTTCTCTGCTTGGTATCATGTAATGATTAGCTCGAGGCATCTCCCCACTCACACAGATGGTTATTCTGGATCCTGCTCCCTGGGGAACCACTATCCGATTTTGAGCAAAACACCTCTAAGCTCCTACCTCTCTTCTTCCTGCATTCTCTGTGGCATTTTTTGGCATTCTTTAGCTTTAAAAAAATAAAAAATTCCCTGCAGTTTGGCAATGACTCTGACTGGATATCTGTATTAATAGCAGGGCTGAGTGAATAGTAAGAAATTAAACTCTTTTTTTTTTTAATCCAAACCAGAAATGTCCATCAGAGGGAGGCAGCTTCCACAAAGCTGAGCCTTATTTAAATTCACATCCTGCTTTGAAATGAGCTGCATAGCTTAATTGCATTTGGTCAGTCTGTGGAATTTCCATTCTCTAATTAAGTATTTGTAACTATTTTAGTGTAGACTCCTTTGAAGAGGGAAAAAAAAACCCCAACCACCAGAAAACAAACCCAAAACTCTCCTGGTCTCTTCCTTGGTTGAGAACATGGAATAATAATAATGATCTGGAGAGGTGAAACAAATAGGATTAATGAATTTTAGAAAACATAAGCCTGTTTGGTTGCTTTGGTTTGACTTGGATTAGGAAATTGTGCTTAGGTTAAATTGAGCTAACATGTAATTTGTCAGCTGGACTAAAAACGCTGCAATTGTTCATTTGCTCCGGTCACCCCAACAGAAGAAAAATGAAAAGCAAACTTGCCAAAACCTAGCTGGGTCTCTGGCTTGTTTGAGTTTCTGTGTGAGGGCTCTTGAGGGGTAGGCCAGAGCCATGGCCTGTTGCCATGAAGAGATGTCCCATCACATGGGGAGACCGTTCTACCATCTGCCTGGAAGCACCACCTGGGAAAAAGGTGCCTCAGTTTGGCTCTGAGATATCACAAGAGGAAGGAACTGCTGCTCTGAGGGACTTGAGTTATGTTTAAGTGATGTTTAAAGTATTCTTCAAGAATTCCAAGAAGAGGGAAAGAGAGATGAAAAGAAGACCTTGTCCTCACTTTATTGATATGAAGCAGGCAGGTTTCATAGAATCATAGCAAGGTTTGGGTTGGAAGGGACCTTAAAGACCATCCAGTTCCAACTTCCCTGCCATTGCAGGGACACCTTCCACTAGATCAGGTTGCTCAGAGCCCTGTCCAACCTGGTCTTGAGCACTTCCAGAGACAGTTTGGCTGACTTTCACTGAGCCACATGAGATACTCACTTGCTTAAGCCCTGCAGGTGATACGTTTGGGGCAGCTCAGATAAAACCTGACAGTAGATTTGCAGTCTATAAAACACCTTTCTGCTGGTAGCAATTGGCAAACTCACAGGAGTCCAGGAGGGCTCTTGCTGCAAGGAGATACATTTTGGTGTCTGAGTACACAGAGGGCCATCAGGGATCACTGGTAGCAGGATCAGCGAGTGCAGCAGTACCACACTTTGCACACAGGTCATGGGTGTCATCAGCCACAGGGAGCTGGTGACTACAGCTGTCAAAGTTGGACCCTATAGCTATACCTGCATTAATAAATTAAATAGTGCTGAGGCCCAAACACCCCCTCAGTTGTCAATGCCGTCACACTCCAGGGCCCACCAATGTCAAAAGGGCTTCTACGTGAGTTCTGCTTAGCTGGAGAGATACACAGAGGTCCCCTGTGGTGGTAAGCACACTGTAGGCACGAAGAATAACAGGGATTCCCAAGAAAAACACCCCCAAAAGAAGTCAGGATCCCAGGGCTTCAGAGAAGAAATTCAAACTGTAATAAAAAAGGATTGTGCATGTATCTTGGAAGAAAGAATTACTTGATTTGTTAAGATTTGTTCAGAGACCAGACCAGTCCTTGACTAAGGAACAGCTACACAGGCTTTGGTGCTATTTTTTCTGGAAGACAAAGATGTTTTTTTTTACTTCTCTCCTGCTGCTTTTTGCATGTAGGAGGAAAACGAGGAACAGAATGGCTGTACATTTCTACTTCTCTGTCCTCTTTCCTTCTTTTCCCTAATTGTTCCTCCTCCTTCCTTCAGCCATCATCTGCATAGCAGCAATCGGAAGGAGTATTTGTTCTTAGAAGGAGAAACAAGGTCAGTCCCATCCCAGACTGAAAGCTGAAAGCAGGGAGAGATCCTGCAAGGAGAAGTGCAGCTGCCACTGGATTTGACCTGCACTCATAAATGCTCTTAGCCCATGGCATGGTATGCCCTGAAATTGTTATGGGCTAAAATATTTACATTTGATCTTTGGCTTCACATCTGATGGCTTTTTGTTCTTTTGAAGGTGCAAGATATACATTAATAAAGCTCATTATAGCTGCTAAGATTAGCTACATTGTGTAGATTGATAGGTTAGATAATAAAATTACATGAAAGAGAAAGCATATTTTCTGGACATCTCCTCCATTACACACAAGTTATCTACAGGATTTGGAGTCTTGTAGCAAACCCTCTTTTTTAACACTTTTATTCAAGAATTCCTGTTAGTTTATGTCATCTTTCATCAAATTCCATTCAGATTCAAATTCCCTGTACTGGATTTTTCACTTGAAGGCCAAGGCTCTCTTAAAGGAACAAAAGAGTTTGAAAGAAATCCTGAGAATTAAGATTATGACTACAACATCCCTACAAGTTCTGAAAAGAAATTTTGAGCTCTAACCTGTGTTTTTTGAAAAGAGAAATTCCAAACTTGACTTGTTTTATAGATCTCACTCAGCAGCAAATTGAATAATACTGTCCAGTCATTGGAAGTTATGATCTTCCTACACTTTCTTTTTTTGGTACACATAAAGGATTATCAGATCATACAGTCACAGAATCACAGAATGGTTTGTGTTGGAAGGGGCCTTAAAGATCAACTAGTTCCAACCCTCCCACAATGGGGAGATGCAGACTTATATGACACAGTTCTTTTACTGATCTTAGATTTTTTTTTTTATAGCGCCTCCAAGACACATCTCTTTAAAGTTACACACTAATGGATTCAAGAATTTTGAGCAGTATGCACCATGTTTTCACTCATGTTCTTCTAACCACTTTACTCTGGGGTTAGTGTTTGACAAGAGACTTGAGACAAAAGATGTGGAAACAAAGAATAAGTGATTTTTTCCAAGGACCTTGAACTGATGCCATGAGTAGCACATACGTGTGCCCATTTCAGTCATGTGGCAGTCGTGAGCCTATAGGAGATATAGATTACTCTAAACATTTAAAGCAGGCTGAGCTACATAACAGGCTTTCGGAATTTAAACAAAACCACTTACAGGATTTTAAATAGTTTGAGCATTATCTTTGCCTGGCTGAGCTTTACTGTAATGGAAACCAAATTTAAATAATAAAAAAAAAGGGTCCTTATTTAGAAGATCTTTTTTTAAAGAATGAAAAAACCTTAACTGAGAACAGTGTATTTGGGAGAGAAGGAGGTTAGATGTGGTAAGGATAGCTGATTATAAATGTCACGGGTCTGATGGCTTTGGATCAAGGATTTTAGCTGATGTTGAAGCCTCGAAGTTAATTATAGCATTGTAGTAAATAAAATTTGCAAATTCAGGAATCAAATTCTACTCCAACTTGGGAATTATGAAATCTGTTGCCCATACTGTTTTTAGTTTCAGCATCTCCAAGGTATTTTCTTTTTATCCCACCTCTATGGATTTTCTTACCTCTGTGGAATGTAAAAGGTCTGGAGAAGGTCATAAAGAAACCACAAGGTCCAGCCCCTTCTGTGAGACACATCCTGAGACACTCCACAGCATTTCTCTGGCCCTTAACCTGTGTGGGTGGATGGGCATTTGCTTTTTTATATACTGTATTTATAATTTATGAAGAACCAAGTCATATAAACCAAATCCCTGTTCAGACGCAGCAAGGCACAGGCACGTGGGGAGAAGGGAGATGCTGGCCCATTTCACCTCACACAGATGTTGGATTGAGGCCCACAGACAGATCTACCTGGCTCCCCATGGGCCTGCCAGCCACCTTAGATCACCTCTATGAGGTCACAAAGTATATTTTAAAAGGTATTGAGGGTAGAAACACCTAATGATTAAAAAAACATAAGCCTAATGATTCAGGAAATAAATCCACCTTTGCATTTCT
Source organism: Oxyruncus cristatus (assembly GCA_013399855.1). Taxonomy (NCBI): domain Eukaryota; kingdom Metazoa; phylum Chordata; class Aves; order Passeriformes; family Cotingidae; genus Oxyruncus; species Oxyruncus cristatus. Next base: position 95,207 of record VXAY01002116.1, on the reverse strand, counting down.
TGATTAAATTAATCAAACTTTGACGCTACACACACATATATATTTCAAAAATATATTTCAAAATATATTTTGAACAAAGGTTCGCTTTGTTACTGGCAACAAGATTCTGAGGATCCTTAAATCAAAGGGACTGGCCCCAGACCTTCCTGAGGATCTTTATCACTTGATCAAGAAAGCTGTTGCTGTTCGCAAACATCTTGAGAGAAACAGAAAGGATAAAGATACATTTCAAAAACCAAACACTGGCTGAGCACAAATTAACATGCATTCTTGAAAGATAACTGCACCATGACAATGAATGGAGAGGAATTGGATTGAAAGCTGGTGGCCTTTGCAGATAAATAAGCTGATACAAGCAATTTAGGTTGATACCAATTCACGTAATTCTGCAGTTAAAGAAAAAAAGAACAAGTGCAATAGAAAAAGGACTAATTTAATTGCTTGAAGTGAGAATCTAGACTTTCCCAGGACTTCAGAGAAATAAAGGAGAATAAGCTCTCAGTTACCAAATATAAGGCATATAGTCCTGACACAAAATCCTCAGTTTACTTTGCATTTTCCAGATTTTTTTCCCTCCCTCCAAATATATAAATATCCCTTTCTAACTTTTTTTTCAATATGTTTCTCTTTTCTCTCTGCCTTTCAGCTTTTTCTGCTCTGAGGGTATCTGGATGTCTGATATTCCACTAAAGAATCACTTTAAACCATAATTTCTTGCTTTTACGCATGCTAACAAAACAGAGACTGTACCACTAATTGTCTTTGTGTCCACCTAGGCTCTTTCCAAAGGCTGGCCCATATCAGGGGTCACACATCCTGCTGGGCATGCACTTTATTTACTAGGGAAAACAATTAAGAAATCAGTAGCAGTGTTTTCCTGAGATTTTGCTAAGTTTTATTACTGGATACTCACCTTTTTAGTGAGTATTGACCTTCCTGTTAGAACAAAAGCATAATTTGGATCCACACAGTATTCAAAAAAACTAATACAATTTATGTGTTATTTCATCTGCAAATAATTCAACCCTGTCTAGGAGTTAATGTTTAAATTGACCAAATTAGGGTGCTGTTGCAGAAAATTGAGTCATATAAATGTTGAGGAAAAAGAAAGAAAGTGTAAAAAATGTCTTTCTTTGAGACAAAAATTACCATCCAAGAGCATCAGATTGGTTGATGACACTTTCAGCACATAGAGTAATATCAAAATTGCTCACAGAATTGTTTACATTTTTTCTGTATTCACCCATCAGTCAGTGCCTCTGCAGTCAGGGCTTTGGAGCCAGTGTGGGAAGGGGAGGGGACAGGGAGGTTGTTCAGCAGAAGCAGCTTTATTAGCAGTTCCGTATTATACTCAGTCGCAGTGACTCAGATTTCTCTGGGAAAGTTTGTGTACTCTGCAGGAACACACAGGCTCACAGAGGAGTGAAAAAGCCATGCCCAAGCCGTGCTTCCAGGCCTGGCTGTTGTGCCAGTGGGATTTGGTCTGTGTTACTGCACTGGTTACTACACAACCTCTAAAGGGTTGTGAACCAGCAGCGAGGAAGGAGTTTGCTGCTTGGCCTTTTCCTCACTGATGAACACTGAATAAACTGCAAAACCAATGGGAAAAGGAAAACGAGACTGAGATTTTTTTCAGGAGTCACTGAATGTGCTCAGGGAAGGTTCTGTGTGGGTTGGGAGAGCACGAGGAGGAGGAGGAGAAGGAGGAAAGAGCCTGCAGCAGGGCAGGCACTGCAGAGCATGAAGTGAACTGCTCCTGCTCCAGCCCTGCCACTGAGGGTGAGCAGCTCAAAGAGGCAAATCCAACTCTAACCTCTGGCTGACTCCCAGCCTTCTCCCACTGACTGAGTCATAACAAAATGGACTTTGCTTCTGCTAGTTTGCCACTTGCCTTCCCTCTTGCATAATGTGAAAGTGCATTAGAAATTACTTCTCACCGTGCAAGTGAACACGTGAGTTTCTTTTTAACCCACCAAGCTCATCCCACAGAGCAGGCATTCAGTAATACACTGAGGATAAGGGAGTAAACCATCTTCATCCACTGCTTCAGTGTTTCTCGCATCACATTTCTCAGCAACTGAGTTATCCTGTCGTTTGACTTGGCCTGGAGAAATTTATGCTTATGTAATCAAAGAATCATAGAACTGTTTTATGCTGGAAGGGACCTTAAAGCTCATCTAGTTCCAACCCCTCTACCATGGGCAGGGACACCTTCCACTAGACCAGGTTGCTCAGAGCTCCATCCAACCTGGCTTTGAACACTTCCAGGGACTGGACATCCACAATTTCTCTGGACAACCTGTTCCGTTGTCTTACTACCCTCACAGTGAAGAATTTCTTCCTAATATCCTGATATCGGAGTGGTCAGTATGTTTTCCAAAGTAAATATCCTCCTACTCACAATACCACAATTCTCTTCCCACCACCTCTTTCTTGGGGAAGGGATTTGCTTTTGCAAAAACTGCCTTAAACTTAACAGTTTGGCTTATGTGTCCTTATTGCATTTTGTCAGCTGGTGGTACCAGGAGGGAGAGGTGGTTTTGCTGCCAGGTGACAGCCTTGTGATGCTCAGGGAGGCCCATTTAGTGGCAGGACTCTGAGCTGGAAGCTCTTTGCTGCAATTAGCAGTAACTCTCTGAAGGGTGGTTGGCAGGAGGGTCCTGCTGGGCAGGCAGGAGGCAGCCAGCCTGTCTCTGTGCCAGGTGTCATAATGTCTTTCCTGGACCTGGTGGGAAGATCTTGAAAGAAGCAGGGTGCGAAGGATGTTAAATTTCTGCTCTAACGGGGAAGAATTAAAAGAAGCCGGAATTGTAGGGGATTTTCCTGGCAGGAGTAATTTGCACAGAGCTCTTTGGCACATCTACTCCTGTTGCTGGCAGGTTGCAGGTTGAGGGCTGCAGGTGAGGCAGAGAGGGGACTGTCAGGGGGCTTCTGCTGCTCCCAGTGGTGTGACTTCCCTGACCAGATGACCTTTTAGGAGAAAAAGAAGGGCATTTGAGGGGGCAAGGTGGAGAAAAAGAGAAGAATGCACATGCCAGGGCTGTCCAGCGCTTCTGGACATCGTGTTCCAGCATGAGTAAGCACTGCTTTGTGGCAGCTGGACTCAAGATCTATCTCTAAGTTTCAACACTTCCTTTAATCACTGCAGCATCCTACCTCTGTGTGTTTGCTGGATCTTGTTCATAAAATATTTATCATGCTGTTTCTGCATCAACGAGGTCTAAACCACACTGAAACAGGAAAAGAAAAGTCTTGCCTTTAATAGGATAAATGATGTTTTTCTATCATTCATTAACCACCATTTTCCTTGCTGCATAAAAAACCCTGTTATGTTCTGGAAGAAAAACAGATATAGAAGGCAATGGGCATCCACAGGAAAAAGACATTATTCGTCACAGTTTAAGATTTACTATAGGAGGTGTGTGCAATGATGACCCAAGGGAATGTCTTAAGTGCTGCAAGATCTTGTGACAGATTGGACTAATAATAGGTATTTATCTCCACTGGAGATGACAGCTAATGGCCATGACAAAACTCTATTATGATATTAGATTATTGTTTTCCAATTACATAAGGTTCAGTTTGCAGAGGAAGGGAATGCAGCAAGATAATTTCAATATCAAAGTTACACAGTCAAAGGAACATGATGCTATTTCAACTGTCACCAACTATTTTTGTTGCGGAGCACTGCCAATTCCCAGAATTTATTTTGTTGTCCTTTCTACAGTCCGAGCTCCCAGAACATGGAAAGCTCAACGTCTCTCTTTTAATGCATGATAAAGTTTGTTTCTAGGTCTCACTGATGCTTGGAAAAGTTTGCAAACATGAATGCCTGAGAAAATAGGACAGATGTTTGCCTTGTTTTGTTTTGTTTTGTTGTTGTTATTTAACCTCTTAATTTTCAGCAAATCTTCCAATTCCAGTCACAACTCAGGATCAGCAATATTGCTTATGGTGGTACTGGCAGATGTTGACCATAACCTCTGTCTCTGTGTGTGGCAGACAATGTAGAATGTTAAAATCTCATCTTAAAAGAGGCTACAGAACAAAACTAGTATCTTGCCTGAATTTTCATAAAAGTGAAAACTAATTCCTCTTGTGTGCCTTGATCTAAATGTAAACACAGTGACAAATCACATCCCGATGTTCAAAAATATTAAAGAATGAGTATTTCTGTTGCTTTTCATTCATACATAAGCTCATTTTTTCTTTAAAGGCCTGAAAATAAAGATACGGTACCTGTAATTAGTTAGCTGTTTAAAGTGATCTTGGTACAATTTGCAAGACAAATATCATTACATGCTCGGTTACTTTATCCTGTTTAACTTGAAGTGTGGACTGGTTTCTTTGCAAGCTCTGAATTTCCTCATTCTAAGGAGCACTAGTTTCTTTTAATGTATTTTTTGGTGTGTCACTAATATATTGGGCAGAGATGAACCATCACCTGCTTTTTAGTAGAAAGCTATTTCTCCCCTTGGGTCTATCTAGTGAATGATATCCAGAGACCCAAGAAAAATTGTGATTGGGATTTTAACTGAGAGATTCGCCAGGGGTGAGAGCGGGTTTTAAAAATTATATGGTGGAGGACAGAACCATCAAATTCCACCACTGACTAGTACTATAGCTGTGTTTACCATTTGCAGTGTGCAGCCAGGCTTGGAGAGATAAACCTGGAAAATAATGAAACACAAAAGAGTTATCTGTCATCTGTGTTTCATTGATTGCTCAGAAATAGCAAGCCTATGGTTAAGCTGAACATGTGGGAAAGAAGTATGTATTACTCTTCATCAGCCTAAAGGATCAGCAGTGTGGATGGGTGATTTCTGATGTGACAGTCTCAGAGCCATAGAACTTACCCTGATAGCAGGCAGAATCAAATGCATTTTGAGTCTGGCTTTAGATGAAGTAAGCAGATATAACACTTTTCCATTTAAGTGGAAAACAAAGCCCACAGTAAGTTTTCTTGGCTGCAGTGAAGGCTTCTGGAGGGAGTTAGCTCTGCATAGAACTTCTGTGCGGTGTGCAAGCGTGGTTTGCCCCAGGCAGACATGGAACAAATCCCAAAGGAAAGTTGTTTTCACGCCGTTGTTGGGGGAAACAAACAAACAAAAAGTATAAACTGTGAATGCCCCACTCCTGACATGTTAAAGGTCAGGTCGGATGGGACTTGGAGGAATCTGGTCTAATGGAAGGTGTCCCTGCCCAGAGCAGGGGATTTGGAACTGGATGAACTTTAAGGTCACTTCCAACCCAAGCCATTCTATGATTCTATGACAATTTATTTCATTTTATGACTAAAAATATAAGAATTTCACGTGGGGCAGGAGTTGTCTTTCATACGCCCTTCCCATTTAAAATTCAGATGTGTCTGTGTTCCAGTTTAGCAGAGTCTGAACTCGTATGAAACATCAACTTTATTTTGGTTTGTGTTTTTTTTTTTTTAATGACTTATGGAAAGTTTTTATTTTTCCCTATTTCCTACCACAGCATCAAAATATCAATTCAAATTTCTGAATAGCTTTGCACAGAAGACCTGGTAACAAAATGGAAGCAGCGTGGAACCAGAACAGTGGAACACATTTCTGATCCCAAGCATTTCATGAGTGCACACAAGAATCCCATGACTTTAACCTTGGGGTCAAATATTTGCTGTTATAATGCTGGGAGCTTAATTCATTCATAGCCAATACCAAAATCAGCAGAAATACATTGAGTTTAATGAAGTTTAGGTTCAGGTCATGACAAAGGAAGTTTCTGAGACCCATACACTTCTCTGGACCCCATCCCTGCTGGAAGCCCCTGCATGAATCTCTATTAACTGTTGATTTCTTTTTTTTTTTTTCACAGAGACCAAACAGTCTCTCATGCCTGAGATTGGCTGGGTCCTCTTGTTTAAAACAAGTTGAGTTCTACAGACAGTCAATATAATCTGAGTTTTTTAGATAAACTGCAGCAGAAGAAACTGCCATGATTTCATTTCTCAATATTTTTTCTTTATATTGCATTAAATGACCCATGACTTTGATTAAATTGAAAATTTAGTGTATTGGCATTTTCATTGCCTTCAGATTTATATTTTCCATGGTTTCTATTTATATTCCAGTTTTACTTTATTATATTTCTCGGAAAAACTCATTTCGGAGGACTCTACCAGCTGCCATACAATGAAATCCAAATACCAGGGAAGCCACAATTTCTTTGCTCCTGCAAGTCAGGGGGGACCAGTTATTGTACCTGTCTACTCCGAAGGGTTTCAGAAGTTTTGGGCCCGTCTTCTTCGAGCTAGAGAGAGATACCAATTTAATTTTTAGAAAAAATTACGTGAGGAGAAAAATTATGTGAGTTTATATGTGAGGAGTCAGATGCTTTCATGGAAATCAGGATTTCATTGTGCCTTGTAGCAAGGCATTCAGGGAGTCACAGCCACCACCTGATAAAAAAAAGACTTGTTTTTCCCGTGTTTACAATGATTGCCAGAATTGCTGGTTTCTGCTGATATTTCCCCATGCCTGCACAAGTCTAACCCCCAAGCTGTTTTTTTTTTACAGAAGATTCAGTAAAAATAATTCAAGTGTTTCTAAAGAAAAGAGAGAGTAATAAAGGATTTTGCCTACCAAAAAAAAAAAAAAAAAAAAAAACAAACAAAAG